>JAVGWX010000007.1:47861054-48186054 GCA_036924085.1 Ariolimax columbianus
TCTTGTGAAGTCACAATTCAAATTGTAAAAGAAAAAGTTGTCAATAACAGAAAAAAACTTCATTACGGCGTTTACCCGATTGCTGGAGTAAAAAGACTAACGTCTGGTCAGGCAAAACATACTGATCAGACATGTTAGTCAGGGACAGACAAAATATGCTGGTCAGACATGTTAGTCAGGGACAGACAAAATATACTGGTCAGACATGTTAGTCAGGGACAGACAAAATATACTGATCAGACATGTTAGTCAGGGACAGACAAAATATACTGGTCAGACATGTTAGTCAGGGACAGACAAAATATACTGATCAGACATGTTAGTCAGGGACAGACAAAATATACTGATCAGACATGTTAGTCAGGGACAGACAAAATATACTGATCAGACATGTTAGTCAGTGTCAGGCAAAATTTACTGATCAGACATGTTAGTAAGAGTCAGACAAAATATACTGATCAGACATGTTAGTCAGGGTCAGGCAAAATAGACTGATCAGACATGTTAGTCAGGGACAGACAAAATATACTGATCAGACATGTTAGTCAGGGACAGACAAAATATACTCATCAGACATGTTAGTCACGGACAGGTAAAATATACTGATCAGACAGGTTAGTCAGGGACAGACAAAACATACTGATCAGACATGTTAGTCAAGGTCAGGCCAAAATATACTGATCAGACAGGTTAGTCAGGGACAGACAAAACATACTGATCAGACATGTTAGTCAGGGTCAGACAAAATATACTGATCAGACATGTTAGTCAGAGACAGGCAAAATATACTGATCATACATGTTAGGGTCATGCAAAATATATTGGCCAAGAACCACATATCTTCTGTGTAGTCTTCCCTTGAAACGAGCTATTTTTTTAGCAGCTTGGCTAACAATGGTGAAGGATCGACGTGATCCCCATAGTAGTGATCGACACGCAGATGAAGCCTAGATGAAGCTTACCCATTGTGGGCATTCGCAAACAACAACAACCCCACTGCTGAGGTTTACCAGTAAGTTCAGAAGACGGAGGAATAAAGGCCGCTTTCCAGTGTAGTCACCACATAGTGTACAGCATAGGCTTACTTTTTCATCCCCGATAAAACATATGAAACTGTGTTTCACGGAGGTTTTAATCATGTGTAACTTTGAGGAACTACTGGTAGCAAGGTTGGTTCAAATCCTCTGTGGCAATTGCAGTTCGAAGCTTTTCGTTATTCTTCTCCTTCTTCGCCTCCTTCTTCTTTATTTCTTCTTCTTCTTCTCCTTCTTCTTATTTCGTCAACTTATGCTATGCTTCTAGTCCCCCGGATGTTGACGAAGAAGACTGTACTTCCAGTCTTCGCCGATACTCCACAGCTTTTTGAGCATGGTGGCTCCCCTAGGCCAGACTTCCTTTCTGTTGACTGCATAAGTGGGGTATTACTGCTTAACATGTTCTGGTGGCTGTTTGGGTGTTCCGCATTGGCATGTAGACCCATGTCGTGGAGGTGATCCTTGAGTGTGCAATATCCCGTTCTGAGTCTCAAGATCTTTGTCTGCCAATCTCCGCCAATTATGTTTATGCTGTCATTGCCTGGCTTGTATTCTTTGTGCTAGTCAACGTCATTCCCCAACAGTAGTGTAGCTGCTATGGGACAAACCTTTACTGAAGTCTCTTACAACTTCATTCCCCTACTGTAGTGTAACTGCTATAATACACAACTTTACGTTTTTAAGATGTAGTGTCGACTCTATCTTATTGGCCATATCTCTATATCACAATCTTTTTTCAGAAGCACAAGCGAAGACACGAAATGTGATCTTGATCAATATGTTTCATCTGACCCTGACGTTAGTATTTCCTTTCTCAAATTCTCAGGAAAGTCTACGTCTATTATACCACAGGTTGAATAAACACCTAATTGTACAGTAGGTGGCGACTACAGGGGCAAGCATCCTTTATTCCTCAGCCAAATACATTCTCCAATCGGAAATCAGAATTGCGAACAAACTCCATAACGAAAGTTTAGTTTACTCCTGGATGGAACAAATCTGTTCAGGGTCTAGTAACAGATATAAAATGTAGAAGCCAGACATTCTACTGTATCAAAAAGAAATACCTCAATGGGGTCAATTACACTAGTGAATAGGACACTGGTCCTGACATGTTAGGCGCCACAGCAACGTTTCTAGGCGCCATGACACATTGGCGTCCGGGATTTATATTGCACTGGTATAGTCAGCTTTGATTGATGACTACCGTACAGTGGTAGCAATACTCAATATGTATGCCAGCTATTTTTAATTTAAAAATTCCTCGATGAGCCATCTTCCAACGTATAGTATTTTTATCATTACGCATATTGACAAGTGTTAGAACTTGTACAGATGCATAACGTATAGAAGGGAAATAAATTAGAACAGCAATTTCACAATGGTAACTTAACATATTTTAATAAATTATTTAGTAGTAGAAACAACAGCCTACTGACTCACGGATAAATCTCTTTGAAACGTCACCTCCCACGGCTGACTAAATAACGGAACTTGCATGTGTTAACTATCAGTGCAACTGTAATAGTGTGTTCGGAAAACAAAGATAAATCGCCAGTTGGTTTCAGGGCAGGATTATGTGAAAGGAACACTCTCAACAGTGATGTGTAATGTTTTGTAACATGAAATTATCTGTGTGGAGCCTGGATTGAATATAAACCTTGGCACATTATGAGTTCCGTTATTTATTCGGCGGTAGAATCTGTGTTTCAAAGGGATTCCTCCGTGAGTCAGAATGACTGTAGCTAGAGTAGGCTATGGCTTAATGACTCAGCTAATCTGCCTGCACACCTGTGCTGTTTAACACCATGCGGAAATACCGTCCAATTTTGTGTGTCGTCCGTCTGAAAGTTGAAAATGCTTTCTTGTGCAGAATACATGACCAAGATTGATCCAAACCGCTGGGTTTTTGCCGCTCAAGTCGACTATAGGAAGGACACGGCTTTAATCCCTCTCGCTGCAGGAATGGACTATTCTTTTAGGTAAGCAACGCTAATGCTAACTGTATTCAGGTTAGCGAATACGCTGATTTTCATACTTGTACAGAAACATGATTCCTTTGCCCTATTGTAGTAAGAACAATCACCCACATTTTTTTTTAATTACTAAGAAAATAGGAAAGTAACGTTCTGTTAGAATGGCTGTGCCATTCGGGAGAATCGATATATGCCGATTCGTAAAAGTGAACTAAGCTAAACAAGAGAATTGGAATGTTCCATGCAGTAGAACTTGATTTCACCAAGCCGTAGATCTGGTATGCGCAAAAACCATTCAACTAATCTGTGTCAAATCTTAGAAATGGACAATACCAAACAATATTACTGGCCTGTTTCAAGCCGAAGAACTGACCATTGCCAAGTAGTAGAACTGGTCTATGCTAAGCCGTAGAACTGGACTGTGTCAGGCCGTAGAACTGGAATGTGACAAGCTGTAGAAATGGGCTGTGTCGAGCTGTAGAAATGGTCTGTGCCGAGCGGTAGAACTGGTTTGTGTCACGCTGTAGAACTGGGATGTCCTAACTTAAATAGGTGCACAGAAGCCAAAATTACCCGAGTGGTCGGTCGGGGTCTTTGTATATGACATGGACAAGAATAGCATTACTGCCCCATAGATATCATTGCTGCAGATCATCACCGACAACAGTGAACCGTTACCGTGTCAGGACTTTTTGGTCATGCAAAACATACTGGTCAGACATGTTAGTCAGGGTCAGGCAAAACATACTGGTCAGACATGTTAGTCAGGGTCAGGCAAAACATACTGGTCAGACAGTGTTAGTCAGGGTCAGGCAAAACATACTGGTCAGACAGTGTTAGAAAGGGTCAGGCAAAACATACTGATCAGACATGTTAGTCAGGGTCAGGCAAAACATACTGGTCAGACAGTGTTAGTCAGAGTCAGACAAAACATACTGGTCAGACAGTGTTAGTCAGAGTCAGACAAAACATACTGGTCAGACAGTGTTAGTCAGAGTCAGACAAAACATACTGGTCAGACAGTGTTAGGGTCAGACAAAACATACTGGTCAGACAGTGTTAGTCAGAGTCAGACAAAACATACTGTTTAGATAGTGAGTCATGGTCAGGCAAAACATACTGGTCAGATAGTGTTAGTCAGAAGAAGCCAAGCAAAGCACAACCGCCCGGATGATCTAAGTACACCTTCATCAGGACGCTCGGGATGTGAGGAAAGCTATAACAAACCTCCACTGAACGACTTTTTCAATGGGCACAAAAGAGTAAATTTACACATTGTGGGCATTCAACAACAACAACAACAACAACAACCGTTTCAGGACAAAAAGCAAAATCTTGATTTATGTAACGTTTGTTACGTTTTGCTTGTTAAGTTGCTGTAATTAAGTCATGCCTATATTCGTATACGTGTTATCTACTCCTACGTTTGATGCACTTTTTCTGTACTCAGTAAGGACTCAGTATAGGTGGTTGCACGTATAATGTATACAAAATATATTTGCTTCCGTAATGGCGTAGTGACAGAGTTCTCAGAACCCTTGCATCTCTCGGAAAGTGAACATGGTTCATTTTCGATACTGCCCGATCTACACAGCTGTAAATGGATACTTTACTTACATTGGAAAGGAAAGACAGCGATGAAAGAAATGATCTAGACCCAAAAAACATGCAGACATCAAAGCACAATGGAGTATTTAACTCTTCGTCCGGGGCTGTAGATGTAACAGTCAAAGAGCTCACAGCAGCCAGCGACTCTGAGCTGGTTGTTTGCATCAGTGTCCGCGAACTATAACTGACCAAGACGTTATTCTGCTTCCAAATGGCGGCCCTGGAAACAGACTGCAACCATGCAGTGTGGATTAGTGATTATGATTCAATAAGTAAGGTCCCAAAAATGTCGTGCTGAAATCGGATGTGTCGCGCAGAAAACCACAGATATCGTAGATACGTTGTAAACTACTACATTACGATAGAAGGGTCCTTATATGGGGAACGCTGAAGAGAAAGAAGAAGAAGGAGGAGAAGAAATTTAAGGAGAATGAGAAGAATAAGAAGAAAAAGAAGAAGAAGAAGTAAAATAATAATAATAATAATAAGAAGAAGAAGAAGAAGAAGAATAAGTTACATAATAATAGTAAGAAGAGGAAGAAGAAGAAGAGAAGAAGAAGAAGAAGAAGAAGAAGAAGAAGAAGAAGAGAAGAAGAAGAAGAAGAAGAAGAAGAAGAAGAAGAAGAGAAGAAGAAGAAGAAGAAGAAGAAGAAGTAAAATAATAAAAATAAGATGAAGAAGAAGAAGAAGAAGAAGAAGAAGAAGTAAAATAATAAAAATAAGATGAAGAAGAAGAAGAGGAAGTAAAATAATAATAATAATAATGAAGAAAAAAAGAAGTAAAATAATAATAATAAGAAGAAGACGAAGAAGACTACTTCCCCTCCAATGTGATTATCTGTTATGGGACGGACCTTATCTTTGTTTAACATTTACAAACGGTGAAGCACTACTATCATGTGCTTTGTTTATTTCTGTCTCCAGGGTCACTTCGTACAACAAAATCGGAGCCAGCAGTCCCAGTGTTCCGTCCAACACTAGCTGTGTCACCACTTCTAGCACCCCGACTCAGAATCCACGCAATGTCAGAACAATTGGGGATAAGGCTGGGATGCTTCATATCGAATGGACGGTGAGGCTATTACGTATTTAATTGTCATGAAAATATCTAGAATAGTCGGAGACATAAATATCGTCATTGAAAAACAGAAAATCGAACAGGTGAAATATTTCACATACTTCATCATCGTCATCATCATCATCACCATCATGTCCCGTAACCTAGAAGGTAGTTGAGGCACCGTTATTGCAGTTTGTCGAGCCCCAGTTCTTGCCATACGTCTCGATTTTTCGTCAGGGTATTAGTTTCAGCTATAGGCCATCCCGTCCACTCTTTTATATTGTCCTCCCATCTCTTATTTGGTCTTCCTCTCCCACACTTCCCAGGCACAGTGCCTTGCAGGACGGTCTCGGTCAGCGCCACAAATCGTGATGTATGTCTATACCGTGTTAATTTTTAGTGTTTTTACTACAGTCAGTAGGTTTTTATACTGGCCTAACTCCTTCCTAACAATTTCGTGTTTTTACTACAGTCAGTAGGTTTTTATACTGGCCTAACTCCTTCCTAACAATTTCGTGTTTTTACTACAGTCAGTAGGTTTTTATACTGGCCTAACTCCTTCCTAACAATTTCAAGAACACTCTCGTTTGTAACGCGATCCAAATATGAAATGCCAGAAATTCTTCGCAAGTATCTCATTTTCACATACTTAGGGAGCACTAAATAAGCACACGATAGAATTACAGCGAAAATTCAGCAAAGAAGCAATAAGGCAAATCAGATGATTAGACAATTAACTCCAATACTTAATTGCAAACTCATGACAATAACCACCAAAAAGAGCTTTATACAACACCATTTACGTCCCAACACTACGCTATCAATGTCAAAACTGGACACCAACAATAAATGGAAAACCCTACATCGTAACAACAGAAATTAAATCCCTGCGAAAAATAACGAGTGTAACAAGGAGAGACATGATCTGGTAAGATGATATCAGGAGACTAGTGGGAACAACACCAGTATTAGACAACATTAAAATACAGCAACTAAAATGGTTTGGCCACGTAACAACACTACCCCTTCACAGCACCCCCCCCCCCCCCCCCAAAAAAAAAAAAGCAATGCTATTTAGATAGAACGGAATAAATGCCAAAGTCAGACCACGAAAAAGGTGGCTTAAAGAAATATCTGAGGCAGTAAATGTTACACACAGACAGGCTTGTTTTAGAGATCTCTTTGTAACCTGACGCTGAAAGGAATAAAAGGATAAGCGAAGAGATGATAGAAGAATTGTCAGGTCTGTTTGTAAGCTAATTCATTTCTTTATTGATTGCTAAAAATTCTTGAATAATAAGAATTTGATCAATTGCAATTCTGAAAAGACGGTGGACTTTGCTCTAGCGACCCACCTACCGATCCAACAAGATTTGTTGGTTGTTTATTGATCCAGGAGTCTGTGGGTCTCTGAAGTTTGTCTCAATGTCATTTTGTGGTATCTGTAAGAGTTTGTGAGCTGTTGTTCAGTTCAATACAGAGTCAGCCATTTGTCTGGTTTCGGAGCAAGAAACTCTTTCCTAACAACGTCAAGCGCCGGACACTTAGAAAGATGGTGTTCAACAGTTTCTTCTTGTGGCACTCTGGAGTCTTCTGTGGTTGGATTCTGTTTAAGTGACTGTTAAGTTGTTTGTGTTGAGATCGAAGCGCCAAAATTGTGTTTTAATTTCTCCTTTTAAAGAGATTAATGTTATTTTTGGAATTTGAAATGGCCAAATGTTTGTAGATATCTATCACAGTGTTACTTATTGGCGATCTGCTTAACTCAAGCCGCTTTTTTCTAGCAAAGGTCAGATAACTTGAAAGAAGAAAAGGAGTCTTGACAAGTTGCATATATAATGTTGTTTTTTCCTTTCAATCAATGAAAACGTTGTCAGCTCCCTGTCGAGTATTTAGTTTCAACAAATGAAAAATATGGCATGAGTATTTCTGTTGAAGTTTCTGTAGCTTAAAGATTCTACAGGCTGGAGCAGCTAGCCTCATGACTAACTCTCTTTAGTCGCCCCTTGCGACATACTAGGTAGGTTACAGTGTTACTTTTCTTTGCTCTTCTTCTGGACTCAGGCAACACTCGACATATCCGAGTCAGTAAATGCGTCACATATGGCTTTTAAAAAAATTACCTTTCGAAAAAAGGAATTTAAAACAATGTATTATTGTCTTTACATTGTTTCTTATTTTCGAACATAATTTCCACCAACATTAATGCACTTATCCCGTCGCTTGATCAGTAAACCGAAACCTGCAGCGTAGACGTCTTTGGTCTGCTGTCTCAGCCACATGTGTTCTTCATGTACAAAGTCAACATCATTCGGAAAACGTCTTCCACCTGGGTTGGATCAATCATTATGATGTAGGCTAAAGCATGTGAACACTCTATGTCACTTCCTACACTGTTGTCATTACTAGTCTGTCAGCTCGAATGATCTGCTACATTCGCCGTAATGATGCAATCTGAACCGACCGACCATATCAGACTTCATCAGCAATTTTTGAGAGCCGTTGAGAAAATTTATCGAACTAGTTATGCACCGCTTCACTAAAGAAACACTTCTTCCCATAGAAAACGGGAAGCATTTCCATTTGAATATCTTTTGTAGAAAATCTTTTGCCCCAAAATTAAGTACAGCAGTAGAATGTTCTTTGATTGTAAACTCTGTGAGCGTAAATGTCATTCTGTATTTGAGCTGTGCACGTGCGAACGACACATAGCGACAAAGATGGGTGTTTTTACCACCAAATAACACCTTTAGAAAGTGCCAACTACATTTTTCAGCTATCCTATTTCAGTTTGTGACATATTTTCTTACATATCCTCGTATAGGTGTTTGTAAGCGTCGGGTATGTGTTTGTAAGCGTCCGGGTATGTGTTTGTAAGCGTTCGGGTATGTGTATGTGTTTGTAAGCGTCCAGGTATGTGTGTGCGTCCGTGCGTGCGTGTGTGTGTGTGTGTGTGTGTATATGTATGAATGTGTATGTTTGTATATATATATATATATATATATATATATATATATATATATATATATATATATATATATATATATATATATACGCGTGAGCTGTCGCTGTAAGCGAAAAAAAATGAAGTAATTCAGTACTTGTCACCAACAGTGAAGATTATGGTACGTTTATAAAATTAGTTTACGGAAAAATGGCAGAGAGGGGGCATACATAAGGAGTACTCTGAGTGGTGTGAAGTAAACAGCGGAGTGCCACAGGGCTCAGTTTTGGGACCAATTGTGTGACACAAAACTATGCAGTAGTGTCTCATCTAACGCAGAACAGGATATATTGAGGTCGGATTTAAATACAATTCAGGAATGGTCTGCGAACTGGCAAATAAAGTTTAATGTAGATGAATCTACCCACATGGATGAGTGTATATTTAAGATGGAACATAATTAAAGAATGAGAAAGAACAGTATTAGAAAGATAGAAAAGGAAAGGGACCTAGGTGTTATGATAGATCATACAGGTAAAGTGAGTGAGCAAGTCAATGCAGCTACAACAGAGGCAAATGCATGTTAGGTATCATGAAGATAAATATTTAGCGTAGTAGCATGGAAGAGGTAGTCAAACTGTGGAAAGGATGCAAGAAAGAATTACAAAACTAATAGTGGGATTTTTTAACTATAGTTATGAGGAAACAGAAAAACCGGCCATCAGGGTCGATAAACGAAAAGAATTCGAGGGGATGTAATATAGGCTTATAAGATAATCAACGGAAAGGATAAATTAGACTATAACACAGTTTTTCATTAAAGTACAGCCGCCTACAAGAACAAGAGGGTATAGCTACGAATTAATTAAAGAAGATCTAGATTGGACACTAGGAAGTATATTTTTGTAGTAATGCTTAGAATGCATTACCACGGAAAATACTGGCGTCACGGCGAATTGATGCACTCACGAATAGATTGGATTAATATAGTTTTTGGATCAGGGGAAGTAAAAGATACTGACTGTATATACACTCTTCACAGTCTTCTAAATCAGTATAAAAAAGTTTAATTTAAGAAATGAATATAATATTCTTAGTGAGGGTTAACGATGCCAAGATGGAAGGGAAAAAAAAAGGAATGGCCAAAGCTGTTTCCTATTTATCACTTTCAAAAAAGTATATCCTCTCTCTCCGTCCATTTCTTAGCCAGTACCACCTGAACACCAAGGAGGCAAGAACTTCACGTACGTAATAACAATACAAAGAGAAGGTGACCCAGATAGCAGTGTGTACACAAAGAAGATTCTAGACTGGAGAATCTCAGAGTTCATCTATCCTAGCTCGGTAAGTACGGAACTCGTCATGTTGTTGTTGTTGTTGTTGTTGTTGTTTCTGTTGTTGTTGTTGTTTCGTATGCTCACAATGAGTAGGTTTACTCTTTTCTGTGCACTGAAAAGGACGTTAAGTGGTGGGTTGCAGTAGCTTTGCTCACATCCCAAGTGTGCTGATGAAGGTGGGCTGGGGTCCTCCAGGCGATTGTGTTATGCTTAACTTCCTCTGCGTGTCGCTCATTACTGTGTGGATCACGTCGATCCATCACCTCTTTACCATGAAAACAGCCCGTTTCCAGAGAGGGCTGTGAGGTAGCGGAGGTGAGGGTCTTGGCCAGTATATTTTGCCTGAACCCTGACTAACATGTCTGATCAGTATGTTGTGCCCGACCAGACGTTAATCTTCCTTCCCGAATTTGTCAGGTATTTAAATCTAAAGACAGACTTTACTTCCGCCCGCTTAGATCTCTTGTGGAAAATTGATATTTTTTGTCTTTCATATATTTTTGTAACGATGTATTTCTTTTGTCGCTCGGATTGGATGACTTGTCCATTATTGAGTGTGATGAAGTTAAGTTGTTGCAAAGAGTTTTTTCTGAGATATGCCTGTTCAGTTACTTTATATAGATATAATAAATACGTTTGTAGTGGAAACAGATATGCCGATCTTGTAAAACTTCCTCACACGTCCTCAGTGGCAATATAAAAAATAGATGAGTAAATGTTTGTGTTCTTTTTCATTACTTTCACCATATGTTGTATCTCAGAAACTAAAACATAACAAAAACAAAAACACTAACAAGTTCGTTGTTTATTTCTCTGCACACAACATTTTTCGACGGGATGCAACAACTTGTCCGTCGCTGGGCTAGTGTTTGTGTGTGGATCATGATGGTGACTACGTTGACAAATAGTGACACATTACCTAAACGGCATTCAAAGCTTTAAGAAAATGTATGGCCCATGTGTAAATCTTACACAAACATGAAATTATCTCTCCAAATGCAAAACGTTTCAAATCGCCCTTGTTTGTGTGAGTAAATGTGTATCCGTGCGTATTTGGTTTGCACACTCTATGTGGGTGTAAGTGCGTGTGTATGTAAGTCGATATGTGTGTGTGATGTGTGTGATTGTAAGTACATGTGTACCAGAGTTTGAACATGTATGTGCGGGAATGTACTTGAGCGTATGTGTGTATTTTTAAGAATGTTTTCTGCTTGTGTCCCAAGGGCTGGTAACGATGTAACAAGAAAGGTAGCTGATACCTGATTATGTTAGCTGTAATAATAACCTGGTTATGTCCCTTATCAGGGTGTTCCGTACACTCGCTACAAACTGACAGTCAAGTCCCGAAACGCTGATGGTGACAGTGCTGAACCTGCTCCTATTGTGTACGGCTACTCATCAGAAGGAGGTAGGAGATCGACAGAGAAAGAGAGAGAGAGAAAGAGACAGTTAACAAAAGAGGTTTGGAAAGAGAGATGGAAAGGCGAGAGATGGAAAGAAAGACAGAAAGAAAGAAAGAAAGAAAGAAAGGAAGTAAAAGAAACAGAGAAAGAGAAATGGAAAGAGAGGTGTATATTGCGGAAAGACAATGAGAGAGATAGAGAGAGAGAGAGAGAGAGAGAGAGAGAAAGGGAGAAATATGGATACAGCGAAATTGACAAAGAGAGGCAGAACAAGCATGCACACAAACTTAAATTATAAATAGCATACCAACAGAGGAGAGAAAGAAGGAGAGAAAGAAGAGTAAAGGAGAGAGAAAGAAAGCGAGACCGAGAAATATAATGACTCACAAACACACGTTAACATGACATACTAAATAGTAGCACTGACTGGCATGCAGACAAAACACATACAACATACAACATACAACAAACCAATAGATAATTGATCAACATAATCCTTGTTCACCTTTGCTGCTCCTAAATCGGTTATCCTCTGTGAGAACAGCTCCACTGGTGTTCCCTACTGACCTCTCTGTAACGGACATCCAGTCAGACAACGCTTTGTTCATGTGGAACTTCGACCGGAGTCAGATTGGCAAGATTAACAGTAGAATACAGGGACAGTTTGAAGGGTTCAAGGTAAGTCTGTGTGTGCTGGGACTTTATGGAGAGGTATGGGGGGGGGGGGGGGGGGGATTTGAAGTGAATTTGACATTACAAGGAGATAAGTGGGAAGGTGGAACAGGGGTTGAAAGGGGATGTATGTAGAGGCATTAGGTTTTATAGTGAATGTTTTCAGAGACATCAGAGGAGGAGCGGGGTAAAGTCAATACGTATAAGGAGATTTGGGGGGTGGGAGAGTCGTTATGGTGAATGTCTTAATAAACGTTGAAAGGAAAGGTAGGGGATTGAAAGAGTGTGTGTGTGTGTGTGCAGTGGCATAACGGAGACTTATAGTCGATGTGTATAGCAACATTTGGGGGATTTATAGTGCATGTGGAAATGTTTATTTCAGTGATAGAAGGAAGGCAAGTTGGAAATGACTTCATGTATTGACATGAGGGAGAGAGGCAAAGGGAGTCTATGCAGTAACATTAGAAGAGTGAAGATTGGGGGTGGGGGTGTTTAAAGGGGCAGAGTACTTAAGGATATCGAAGAAGTTAATGATGTCATACCGGGACATTAGAAGCAGTTTAAGAGTATACACGGACGTTAGGCGAGTTTAATGTGTGTTTCCAGAGACATTATCAGTGAGGAAAGGGAGTGAGAGTAGTCGCATTAATTGGGTTTAATAGGGACGTATCTATGGACATAGGATGGTTAAAGATGTGTATATACTCGGACAGGTGTCTTTGGGGACATAGGAGGGTTAAAGATGTGTGTATACTCGGACAGGTGTCTTTGAAGACATAGGAGGGTTAAAGATGTGTGTATACTCGGACAGGTGTCTTTGAGGACATAGGAGTGTTAAAGATGTTTGGATACTCGGACATGTGTCTTTGAGGTGCCTGTATTCGTGGTTATACTGTGGAGATTAGAGGATGTCAACGAGTACATTGATCTTGGACGTCTTCTTAAAATGGAGAAAAATCTGGAACCTGAACTGACAAGAAGTCGCCGCGCGGGTTGGGCAACTTTTACGTCTAGTAACACGGTCCTGGATGGTTGTCATGACCAAGACCTACCAGCCTCCCTCTTCAATTCCAATGTACTCCCTGCGATGTGCTACGACGCCGAGAAGTGGAAACTAAAAAAATCACTATAGGACAAATTGAGAGTGACCCAAGTCTCCCTTGAGAGACGCTTGGTCGGAATCACTCTCCGGAACCAACGTATGCAAGGTCTCCACAATTCTGACATAAGACGGTTGTCCCTGGTGAAGGATGCGGTAATCCATGTAAACAAGGTGAAACATAGATGGGCAGGTTACATGTTGCGACGAAACTTTGGTCGATGGAGCACAGCAACAGCCGTCTGGTACCCTGAGGTATGAAGAGATCGCGGGGAAGACCTCCAATGAGATGTCTCTAGAGGAGCACTTACAACGATTTGGACTTCTGTGGCCCAAGACAGCGTCCACTGGATACGAAGTTTGGACCCACAGCTACGCTGTGGATTGCTGGAGGATTGTGAAGGGTGTAGCCTAGTTGATATTGAACTGGCTTGCTAGACGGGATTACAGCATGTTCCTGCTCGAAATCATGCACGGACAACAACAAAATAAGAAATGTGGTTCGTGCCTGGTCCGACCGCTCTTCCAGTCGATCCAGCTGTAAATGGGTACCTGATGTATGAGTTGGGGAAGGTAAAAACAACAAGGAAGGGAGCTGACCACCCCACTTCACATAGCATGAATCTTAGTAAACGAAGAGTTATCTTCATCCCCGATGGCAATTGTTGCCATGTAGTAAGTAAGTCAAGATCCCGTCACGCCATGCGGCACATAGGAAATATGGTGTTAGGCCAATATTATTTTGTAACCCACGGCACTTAGTGGAAGATGTGGTAAGCATCACGCCGGTCACCTTTGCTTCCCGTACTGAACCGGTACCCATTTAAGGCTGGGTCGACCCGGGACTCATTGCGGTTTGAAAAACCATTTCCGCTTCAACTGTGGACCCAAGACCACTCAGATGCGAAGTCTGAGCGCTAACCACTGCGCTACGCGGCTCCCGTGTGAGTGACCTTTATCTTCATACGGGATACTTTAGGTGGGTTTAAGGTGAATATATATAAGGGCATTATGTTTGTTTAAAGTGAGTATATGACCCTAGGTAGGTAAAAGGTTAGTGTTTAAGAACTTTAGAGGCTGTGGTGGGGGTTTATATTGAGTGAATATATGGATATTTTGTAGGTGTAAATTGAGTGACAGCTGTGACATAAGGTTACGTTCATTTCAGGTTCTATCAACATTGATAGTCGGATGCAATGGATCTCCAAAGTCCTCTGCCTCTTGCCTTCATTGTACACGATGCCTGGCTTTTCCCTGTCCATCTGTTTATGTTAGCCTCCGATTTATAGCTCATTTACATCAAGTATTTCTTTCAATGCGGTGTTCTGCCTTGAACATTTACAAAAGTATCTTATTTTATCTATCAATTCTCTTTGCGCTCCTAACTTTTCCAACACTTCATTATTTGTTTTCCTTTCTTTCCTGGAGATGTGCTCCATTCTTTTATATATCTACATTTTAAAGACGTCCATTCTCTTCTCCAATCCCTTGTTCATTCTCCACGTTTCCACACCATACATAACAATTTATCTCTCTTATTTTCAATTTGTAAGTGACTTGTTTAGATTTTAATATATATGACTCAGACTATGGACAACAGATTTGCCCACTCCTATTTTATACCAGATTCCCATTTTGCATCTCATTTTCCCGTTATTATATTTGCAAGATATGAGAAACTCTTGAACTGTTCCACTATTTGAGCGTTCGTATTTATCTGTATGGTAGCTGCGAAGTATATTTTACCCATTTTAATATTTGATTAATTAATTATTTTTTTCGAAAATATCCATTCCCGACATCTGACTTTTGTTCTTTACTCGGTCCACCAATTCCTGTAGTTTGTGTTCGCTTTCAGAACTGTATCATTTGTTTGGTCTTAGTCTTAGTCGACCTGTCCATCTACAAGGGCGTCAACCCTTGTGTAGGTCCCAACTCTTGTGTGAGTTGATGGTAGCGAGGTGCATTAATCTGCTCAGCGTGCTGAACTCGACCAGTGCTGGTTATTTGGATTTTGTGCTGGTCTCATTTCGGTTTCCAGTCGATTCTGTCTCGGGCACGGGTTGTCCTGTAGATGGCTAACTTATTTGTTGCAGGATCGCGAGTGTTGTGCAGCTAGAACGAATCTTGCCATCTAGTAGGAAGGGGTGGGGGTGTTAGGGGGTGTGGGGGTGGGGGCGGGGAGGGGTCTGCCAGGTGATCTTTTCTTGCCGTGCGGGTACGACAGATTGTTTGTTGTGCTCCAGCGTTCGTCTTCCCTTCCGACAACATGCCCAGCCCAGCGGTTTCTCTCGCATTGTCTCTGCCTGTGGAAACATGTGTTCTTTGTAAATGTTAGACAGACGAAAAGGTAGTGTATATCGTTGTCTAACTTCTCTGTTTGCGTCTATGCAAGTAAGCCTTGCCAGATCTCACAGTGGCATATTGATTCCAGTACAGGTTATTGGTTTTTCTTGTGTCTTCTCCCTCAATGTCTATGTTTTCCAGATATGTAACAATTTTCTCATGCTGGTCTTTGTTAAAATACGTGTGGTAGTCTGTATAGCACGCATGCATTTGTTTTTTGTACTCGTGTAGATTTTTCAGCTAGTGTCCTTACACTTCTTTTTCTTCTTCTTCTTTTTCGTCATGAAGCGACGAAAAGAACTTTGCAAGTAGCAGGATGTAGTCCAGAGAACGAAATGCGATGTGGCGTAGTTTACTCCTTACGGCCCGATACATCCGACTTCAGCATGATTTTTTTTGGGTACCGGTTTAGCCTTCCTTCTTCGATCCCTTCTCCATAGCCAGCCTGGGTACCAGGTTAGCCTCCCCTCTTCGATCCCTTCTCCTTAGCCAGTCTGGGTACCGGGTTAGCCTTCCCCCTTCGACCCCTTCTCCTTAGCCAGTTTGGGTACCAGGTTAGCCTCCGCTCTTCGATCCCTTCTCCTTAGACATTCTGCCATGTTGCAGTCTATTATCCAGGATCACCATGTAGAGGTGCAGAACGATCTTGGCAGCTCTGGGACGCTGGCCCTGACTCTAGCAGTCAGCTTTGAGTCGCTGGCCCTGATGATAGCAGTCAGCTTTGAGTCGCTGGCCCTGATGATAGCAGTCAGCTTTGAGTCGCTGGCCCTGGCGTTAGCAGTCAGCTTTGCGTCGCTGGCCCTGATGCTAGCAGTCAGCTTTAAGTCGCTGACCCTGGCGCTAGCAGTCAGCTTTGCGTCGCTAGCCCTGATGATGGCAGTCAGCTTTTCGTCGCTAATCGAAATAGCTGATGCACTTGCTCAGTATCTTGTCCTAATGCAGAATATTACTTATGGCGTTCTGCCTAAATCAAACTTTTTCATCCTGAACTAAACCCAATTTTCCCTCGCATGAACTCAGGCCGTATATGAATGGTTCATCATACTGATTGTTCAAAAATATGAACATCCATTTGGACGAGGTTTTTTTTTGTTAGTGTTCAAACGGTAGATGTCACCGGATCGCTCGGTATAGATCCCGTATTATATATGTCATTAGAAATCAGAGACATTATCTGCAATGAAATCTTCTAGATTATCTTATATCATTTTTATATTTACTGTATCCATCCCTGCTGTGTGCCTTACCCCAATATATTTTATCGATTTCTCAACTTCCGGTCTGAGGATGATGTCGTCATCATTATTATAAAGTGATGGCAACTTTGTTGTTGCTGTTGTTATCCCATAGCTGCCGAGTAAGCCTGCTCTTGGCAGCCTAATGCCATTCTTATATAGGCATGTCTCTTCTTCACTTGTTTCACTGCTCCGGACAGTGTGTTGGGATTTGTCGGCAGTGCTTATAAGAATCTTTTCCTCATGTCCTCAAGCGCTTTACACTCAATGAGTAGATGTCGAACTGTTTCATCAGGATGAGAGCAATGTCTGCACAAAAGCAGGTGCTGGTAATTGATACGGTTCAAATGGCTGTTGACTCTGGTGTTTCCTGTTCGAACTGAAAGATGAGACATTATCTCTTTTATGTAGTTTATTTATGTTCCCCTCTTTTATTGTCTACAGGTTCACGTGCATGGCTCGCCCACGTGTTTGATGTTTCTTTCTCATCAAATAAGATGTTGACATACTTCTCTGCCAACCATCTTCCTTCTTGATCAAGCTTTGTCACGTTTGAAATAAGTTTTATTTATGTGTGCTTTCGGTGGGTCTATATTGTGTGTAAACTGGGATGTTATGTGGGTCTATAGTAAGTGTAAGCTGGTGACATTAGGTGCGTTCATAGTGTGTGTAATCTGGAACATTCGACGGATTTGTGTGTGTAAGCTGAGACATTAGGTGGGTTTATAGTGTGTGTAAGCTGGAACGTTATGTGAGTCTATAGTGTGTGTAAGCTGGGACGTTCTGTCAGTGTATAGTGTGTAAGCTGGGACATTAGACAGGTTTATAGTGTGTGTAAGCTGGGACGTTCTGTCAGTGTATAGTGTGTAAGCTGGGACATTATATGGTTTTATAGTGTGTGTAAGCTGGGACGTTCTGTCAGTGTATAGTGTGTAAGCTGGGACATTAGACAGGTTTATAGTGTGTGTAAGCTGGGGCATTATATGGTTTTATAGTGTGTGTAAGCTGGGACGTTCTGTCAGTGTATAGTGTGTAAGCTGGGACATTAGACAGGTTTATAGTGTGTGTAAGCTGGGGCATTATATGGTTTTATAGTATATAAGCTGGGACATTAGACGGGTTTATAGTGTGTGTAAGCTAGGACATTAGTTAGGTCTACAATGAGTGTATACGTTGACGTTAGATAAGTTGAAGAGGCATAACATAGGTTTAAAATGATTACAATCTGCCATATTTGGGGAGGGGGAGCGTGGTGGGTGGTAAATTACATGTCTACAGAAACAGGTGGGATAAAAGTGGAGATAAGACTGGAATATGGAAATATTTAAATAAAGTGTATACAGCGACATTAGGGAAGATTAAGATGTGTGTATACAGTACCATCAGTGAGGTTTGATGTGTGTGTACACTGTCACGTTTAAGGGGGTTGAAGGTGAATATGTGTAAAGATTTTGTAGAAGGTTATCCATGCTGCTACTGTCTTTATTTCTGCCACAACAATCGATGCTCATACTTATACTACCAGTGCTGTTAAACTATTGGGTGTAACCAGGAGAGACAGTATCAGAAACGATGACATCAGGAAACAACACCAGTATTAGACTACATCGAAAGACAGCAGCTAAAATGGTTTGGCCATATAACAAGCCATACACCATCCCACCCCCCCCCCCCACCCCCATCGACTTCAAACAAGCAATGCTATTTAGATACAACTGATTCAAAGGCAAAGGTCGATCACGAATCACGTGGCTTAAGGAAATATCTTAGGGCTGAATGCCACTGTGCATGAGACACACAGACGTGCTCGTTCTAGATATCTCTTCTTGACCTGACGCTGAAAGGCATAACATGATAAGAGAAAAGAACATTGCTACTACTACTACTACTATTACTACCACTTCTGCTAGCACTACTACCACGTACTACAACTATTACTACTTCCACTACTACTACTACTACCACCACTGTTGATTCAATTATTACTAGTGCTACTACTACTAATACTACTATTAATACTACTACTACAACTACTACTACTACTACTACTACTACTATAATTTCAATAACTACTACTACTTCTATTTCTGCCACAACTACTAATATTACTACTACTACTACTACTACTATTACTACTACTACTACTACTACTACTACTACTACTACTACTACTACTACTACTACAATTTCTACTACAAGTACTATAAATACAAGAATTACAATTGCTACATCTGTTGCAACAACTACTACTGCTACTACTTCTACTACTACTACTACTACTACTACTACTACTACTACTAAAACTACTACTACTAAAACTACTACTACTACTACTAAAATTACTACTACTACTACTACTACTACTACAACTACTACAACTACTACTGCTGCTACTACTACTAGTACAGCAACAACAAAAATAACTATTATTACTACTACTACTGCTACAGCAACTACTACTACTACCACTCCTAATTCTACTACTATTATTACTAATTCTGCCCGTTTAATAATTTCTCCCTACTGGCCCATCTAACTTGTTAACATTGCTCATCAATTGTGTATCAGATTCAGACCTGGGAGCAGGGACATCAGGCTGATACCATCCGCGAGTATGACGTCGACCCTGATGATGCACTCGCCAACTCCACCTATAATCTATTCAGCGCTAGAGTCCCTCATCTCCTTCCCAACACCCATCTACAGGCCCGTGTGGCGTTGCTCAACAACTTCTTCGTGAGCAGGCCATCAGACACAATATCGTTTGTTACGGCTCCTGGACGTGAGTGCTTGTGAAGTGCAAGTTATGAAAGAGTGTTGGAGGATGAGGGAAACCTGAGAGTTAATGATTGCGAGAGAAAGAGAAACTGAGATAGATTGGCATTTAGATAAGATAGATGTACATGATAGATACGCTTTATATGATAGATACGATACAAGATTTAAAAAACAGATAATACAGAAAAGACAGATAAGATAGATTGATGAATAGGATGGATATAATGGATAAACGGATGGATACATGATAGCTGGAAAGATAGATAGACAGACAGATTCGGGCAGATGGGTTCGAAAGCCAAGGAAGGCAGCTTATCTAGGAGAATGAAAACTCTGATTTCAAACCATCTGAAGCCTTGCAGATAAGATGCTGGCCTTTTTTGTCGGGTTTTTTTAAGATATGGCTGTGCAACCTGTTTTCTGGTAACTCTGAAAGTTGGTCAGCATCTACCAAACATGACAGCCGACAATGTGCGGAGGAGCACACACACGAGGATACAAAGCCGTATCCTAGAGCGAGGAAGTGCAACCTCAGCTGAGTGTTGTGGTAGGGCAGACCAGGCCCTTAGCCTTGGTTGGCGGCTGGTCTAGGAGTGAAGCCACGATAGGAGAACAGATAGAGCATTGTTCTGCTGATCCGGCAGCTTCTGCAGCCTGTCGTGTTCCAAATGTATTGGTATTACTTTTTCCTTGGAGTAAACTAGGCAGACCAAGAGAGGGGCCGTACCGCATGGGCAACACACGGTCTCCGTGCAACTCCATCCCTTGCCTTTACAGGTCTGGGAATCAAAACGGGAGACAGCAGTTTACGGGTTATAAGCCCTTGACAATTGACGTAGGCAGGGGCGCTACTGGCTGTCTCCGACGGTGGGAGATACTTTCGGGTATCACTGATCAACTAACGCCCGTCTCAAACTGGGCAGCCCCCAACAAGTAATGTGTTGATCCGCCATATCCTGTCTGCTTCAATGGGTATTTGGGGCTACGAAAAATTCCAAATCGCAGGCTGTAAATCAAGTGTACCAGGCAATATAACTAAAAATGAAAACGTAAGGCTTCGACTTGCAACTTGGAATGTCAGGACCATGTTTCCGGAACATGCCCCTGATCTCAGAGACATTGGTGACGTGAGAAAAACGGCTGTTATTGATGCCGAACTCAATCGTCTTGGTATAGATATTGCTGGTCTGCGGGAAAAACGCTTTCCCGAGGATGGGTCACTTAGGGAGAAAAACTAAAGCTTTTATTTTGAAAGGCAGAGGAAAGGAAGAAACCCTACAACATGGGGTTTGGCAGTGAAGAACGCGCTATTGTGTGCTATTGAGAGTCCAGTTGGAGGATATGAGAAAATGTTAACAATGAGATTGTCTACCTCGTGTGGGTTCATAACACTTATCGCTGCCTACGCTCCGACGCTCACATCAGCAGAAGATGCAAATGATTCCTTCTATGCAGAGTTAGACAATGCAGTGAATGTAATTCCAAAATCGGACTGCCTATACGTAGTTGGTTATCTAATTGCTCGGGTGGGATCGGACTCGAATTTATGACTGGTTTGTTTAGGCAAACACAATATTGGACGCACGAATGAAAATTGACAATGACTACTGGAATTCTGCACAAAACACAATCTGTGCATCACAAACCCATACTTTGCAACAAAAGATCGCCTTAAGGTATCATGAAAACACCCACGATCCGGTCATTGGCACCAACTGGACTTTATTATCACCAGGAGACAACATCTGAATCAAACACAATTAACACGCAGCTACCCGAGTGCTGGCTGTGATACTGACCACACGTTGGTCGTTGTCCGCATCAAGCTGAGACCTAAGAGAATCTTTACGTCGAAGAACAAACCCATTTTGAGGATAAATTTAATCAACATCAAGGATCCAGAAAAGTGTTTAAGGTTCCAACAGCAGCTTGCAGGCAGACTGTACAGCTAGTGAAAAGTGTAATTTAATCAAAGAAGTATCTGGGGTAGTCTCGCCGCCGCGATTCAATCTCAGCCAGTGTTCGTAAAGCGATCTCAGTCCCGCCAGGCGGAGCGATAGCGCACGCTTGCGGAAAACGCTTGCTCGCCTTTCCCCGTTGAGGTATCGGGATGCGGTTTTTTTTGGCGTCTCCTCCGCCGAGGTGCGCTCCTCTGATCCGTATTGAGAAACGTTGTCAGTCAGTGGTAATTTATCTAAGGCTTATAGCAGAACTCGACAGTTCGTCTCGCTGGTGGTCAGACTCTCGCAAAGAGCTTGTGACCGGCAAATTTAAAGCACGAATCGTGCCTGAAGGCCCTGTGTTCTACCGGGGACCAACCCTCGGAAGAAGGGCAGGCCGGCAGGCCAATTGTCTCTAGTCCCAGTGAAATTCATCGCCGGGGTCGTTGGGATCCGTTCTGCACAGAGCGGTGTCATCCCTCCTCGAGCGAGCCCGGTCGGTCGATCGTCTGGTGTGTGTAGGGGCCCCTGTCAGGCGGTCCTAGGTCGACGGAGTGAGGGGGGGGGAACAACCGTCCGTCCGTTCGTCAGTCGGTCCCTGCGGCCGTCCCAGTGAGGCTTTTTACACACCCGTCCTCCGCCGACCGATGTGTGCGGTACGTACGTCTCCGACAGCTATCTGGTTGATCCTGCCAGTAGTCATATGCTTGTCTCAAAGATTAAGCCATGCATGTCTAAGTTCACACTGTCTCGCGGTGAAACCGCGAATGGCTCATTAAATCAGTAGAGGTTCCTTAGATGACACGATCCTACTTGGATAACTGTGGCAATTCTAGAGCTAATACATGCTTACCAAGCTCCGACCCTCGCGGAAAGAGCGCTTTTATTAGTTCAAAACCAATCGTCGTTTCCCCTCGCGGGGTTGCGGCGTCCCCACTGGTGACTCTGGATAACTTTGTGCTGATCGCATGGCCTCATGTGCCGGCGACACATCTTTCAAATGTCTGCCCTATCAAATGTCGATCGTACGTGACATGCTTACCATGTTTGTAACGGGTAACGGGGAATCAGGGTTCGATTCCGGAGAGGGAGCATGAGAAACGGCTACCACATCAAGGAAGGCAGCAGGCGCGCAACTTACCCACTCCCGGCACGGGGAGGTAGTGACGAAAAATAACAATACGGGACTCTTTCGAGGCCCCGTAATTGGAATGAGTACACATTAAACCCTTTAACGAGGATCAATTGGAGGGCCAGCAGCCGCGGTAATTCCAGCTCCAATAGCGTATATTAAAGTTGTTGCAGTTAAAAAGCTCGTAGTTGGATCTCAGGCGCAGGCGGGCGGTCCGGCTCGCACCGGTTCACTGCCCGTTGTCTCCTGCCCTACCGTCTGCCGGCTCTCTCCCACGGGTGCTCTTCGCTGAGCGTCCTGGGTGGCCGGCGCGTTTACTTTGAAAAAATTAGAGTGTTCAATCAGGCCTCGACTGCCTGAATAATGGTGCATTGAATAATGGAATAGGACCTCGGTTCTATTTTGTTGATTTTTGGAACTAGAGGTAATGATTAACAGAGACAAACGGAGGCGTTAGAGGTGAAATTCTTTGATCGCCGCAAGACGAGCTACTGCGAAAGCATTTGTCAAGAATGTTTTCATTAATCAAGAACGAAAGTCAGAGGCGCGAAGACGATCAGATACCGTCTTAGTTCTGACCATAAACGATGCCGACTAGCGATCCGCAGGAGTTGCTTCGATGACTCTGCGGGCAGCTTCCGGGAAACCAAAGTGTTTGGGTTCCGGGGGAAGTATGGTTGCAAAGCTGAAACTTAAAAGAATTGACGGAAGGGCACCCCCAGCAGTGGAGCCTGCGGCTTAATTTGACTAAACACGGCCAATACTGAAATGACTGACATGCCGAGACCACTTTCCTTGGGTCTAATATGGAACGGGTGCAGGATTCAGACCTTCAGAAATCTGGGGTTATGCCCTCTGTGGCTCGGTTGGTCTGCATTCAGTGTTTGATAAAGGAATTGACGGAAGAGCACTACCAGGAGTGGAGCCTGCGGCTTAAATTGACTTCACACGCCAATACTGTAGAATGACTGTCAAATCGAGAGCACCTTCGTGGGGTCTAATAGTGAACATGTGCTGGTATTAGACCCACGGAAGACAGGACAGTCTCTTAACCCCCTAATGAAAGAGCGTCTACTATGGTAATCTGGTCTTAACCCTGCAGAAATCACAGTTTCCAGAAACTTGGCCATTGACAAACTAAAAAGACCTCTATTGGTACGTCCGGTCTAATATTGAACGGGTGCTGGAAATAGACCCTCGGAAGACCGGTCAGTTTTACCCTACTAATGACAGGGCGTTGCTACGGTAATCCTGCTCAACTCGAGAGGAGCCACAGACATTTGGTTCACGTACTAGGCTGATAAGCCAACGGCGCGAGGCTACAAGGTGAGGGATTTCGGCCGAACGTCTCTAAGCCAAAATCCAGCCCAAAAGCTCATCACGATTGCAAAGGGAGGCTTCGACATGGTGGGGACCTGGGGCTCCCGCTCCAGCCCCGCCCGGTCGAGCCGCAGAATGAGGTCTCTGCCGTCCGCCTATCAAAGCCGGCGGGAAGCTGCTCGATATTCACCCCATACGGCGATGAGGTATGAAACCATTTGTAGAAGACTTAGTTCTCGGTCGGGGTGCCCTAAGCAATAGATCAGCTACCTCACTGCGAACTGCTGAGACTCAACCCTTGACCATGAGATATGTCCGCACCAGGCGAACAACATCTCCGTGCAATGACCAGCCTTGTCCCCTGGTCAAATGCACTATTTCGAGAGGAATCACAGGTCGCTGACATTTGGTCCTCGTGCTTGGCTGATAAGCTACCATCTGAGGGACTACGGCCGAACGCCTCTAAGCCAGAATCCTGCCCTAAATCTCAGCACCGCTGTGATGGGAGGCTACGACATGGCTGGGGCTTGCGTCTCAGCCTGGTCCGGTCGAGCCGCAGGAATGCACCTGGTAAAATGCACTCCTTCCTCGCTCTTTGCCTCTGTCTGCTATCAGTCATTCCAATGGACGCAGAAGAGATGCAGTCCAGAGGACATTGCACCTCCTGTCCTATTGTGACAACCTCCCGGGTGGTGGGGAATGCTAGGCGTACCATCACTGCAGATGAGCCGAGAAAATAAAGGGAGCAAAAAGATACCTCACTCACATGCATATGCTACGTTTCTGGCAGGACGTGACGATCATTGGACAAAGTCACACTGGACTGCCTCTCTTCCGGGATAGTACAAACTAGTACATAGTCCATCATATCATTGCCAAACCCTATAGACACGAGTAGGGAAGACTCGATAGTCCTGCAAGACAACTTCCTAAGAGAGACAACTCTGACCATGCATTTCGTGACCAGGAAGGTGGTATCTTCATTCATTCTCGCACATTCAATTCCCAAAGACTGAAAGCCAAGACCAAATTAAACAGGGTGCTGATGAGAGAACTGCTCTTTGCGGATGATGCTGCAATTACGACTCAATCAGAGAATGAACTGCAACGCTTAATGTCTTCATTTTCGGATTCCTGCTGTGAGTTCGGCTTAACAATCAGCAAAACTAAAACACAAGTTATAGTTCAGGGTGAATAGGAGGCTCTCGATATAGTAAATCATTTTACTTACTTGGGATCCTCAGTCAATAATAAACTATCCCTGGACCAAGAGATCAATATCAAGTTAGGAAAGGCAGCAACAACAATGAGCAGATTAACAAAAAGGGTCTGGGAGAACAAGAAACTCACTGTTAAAACAAAAACACTTGTTTACCAGGCCTGTGTCCTCAGCACCCTTCTTTATGGCAGTGAGACATGGTCAACCTACATGCACCAGGAGAGACGGCTAAACAGCTATCCCATGAGGTGCCTGCGCTGAATCCTGGGCGTTGGGTGGCAAGACAAGATCACCAGCACAGAGGAGTTGGAGAGAACAGGCAGTGTCACAATCTTTTCCATGCTTAGTCTTCGAAGGCTCCGCTGGCTGGGACACATTCGGAGGATGGATGATGGCAGAATACAAAAATATCTTCTCTATGGGGAATTACAGTTGGGGAAAAGGTCTCGGGGCCGGTCACTACTTCGGTAGAAGGATGTATGCAGGCGGGAATTGAATGACGCAGGCATCGATTTGGAATCATGGGAACAGGACGTCATGGATCGTGTTACATGGAGGGGCAGGATTAAACATGGAATACAGACAAAGGAGATACTGATTGCTGATAGGCTGACGACTCAGAGTATGAGAAGACACGTCACACCATGCGATGCCGCAAACGGTACTGACTTTCCTTGCACACACACTGTGGAAGACGCTTCCCTACCCGGATTGGTCTTACGAGTCACATTCGTTACCGTCTTGGACTGTAGTTGCATACCTTTTTTTTCAAATACAATTACGATCGTCTGACAAGACGGAAAGAGCTAATGGGTGGGGGGTGTGAGGGGGGGGTGTGTGGCCATTATATATACGTTACAAGATATAAAAAACTGATAATACAGAAAATACATACGATAGATTGATGAATAGGATGTATATAATGGATGGATGGATGAACGGATGGATATATGATAGATGGACAGACATATAGACAGACAGACAGAGACGGACTGATAGACGGACACACACAAACAGACACAGACATGCAGACAAGATGGATGGATGAATAACACCGACCATGTTAGGTGGTTTGTTTAGAGCAGCATAAATGGCACCTAACAGGCTGCGGGTCTTGTTTATCGCAGTGTTTTAGTCTGTTACGATGGACTAGCACATCGGTGAAGTACCCTCTACAGCACTTGTACCTATGCAGCGTAGTAATTTGTTACTCTAGCCTAGCCCGCTAAGCAGGAAATCATCTTTCCGGCTACCTTCAACTCACATCAGATCGGGGACCTGCACTAGGATATTTGCCCCTGTACAACTAGGGGGACTAAGACTAATGCTAACATTTACATATTTAACAATATGCCACACGCGTGAACGGGATGTTTACTGTTTAAAACATTATATATATAAATATGAGAAGGCGCACACACAGAAAAAAATAGATAGAGAGATAGCCAATAGGATACGCATGTAGACATTTCTCTACCGACACAGAGAGAGGGTGGAAGAGAGAGACAGAGAATGAGAGAGAGAGAGAGAGATTCTTGGACATATACCGAATTACAAGCTACCAGAGAGAGAGTGATAAACAGGAAAATGCAAAATTAACCATAGTTAAGAGAGAGAGAGAGTCTTGGACATATACCGAATTACATTCTACCAGAGAGAGAGAGAGATAAAGAGAGAGTGATAAACAGGGTAATGTAAACTTAACCGTAGTTTAGAGAGAGAGAGTCTTTGACATATACCAAATTACAAGCTACCAGAGAGAAAATGATAAACATGGTAATGCAAACTTAACCGTAGTTAAGACATGTAGGTAAAGAAACACTCGTTGTCCACAGTTCCTGGACCGGTCGAGCTTTTCGAAGAAAGCACCATTGGAGACAACCACGTGAACCTTCAGTGGCGTTCCCCTTTGGACAACAGGGGGGATATCATTGGATTCGACATCGGCTACCAACAAGGTACAGTGTGGGCTAATGTCATTGTTGTTGAGTGTCATGGTTATCTAGATGAAGGAATGTAAACTGATCCCACGCCTGCTATAACAACATCAACATTTCCAGTCGTATTTCTGACACAGGTGATTGATAAACTTCCTCTAGCAAGTTAGGGATGCCCTTCTTGTCTCTCCCCAGTCCACGGACAGAAGTTTAATTTCACAGTCTTTTCTCCAGGCGTTTCTTGGTCTACCTCTCTTCCTCTTCCACAGTGGGTTCCATGTCAGGACCAGCCTAGCCACATTTGATGGTGCATTCCGTAGAGTGTGTCCTATCCAACTCCATTTCTTAGGTTTGATCTGTTGCTCCACTGATTGTTGTAGGATCATTTCCCATAGGTCTCCGTTCCTCACCGTGTCTTCGCATTCGTTACTTATTATCTTCTGTTGACATTTATTGACAAATGAATGGATTTTCAGCTGTATTTCCTTAGTCACTCTCCAAGTTTCTGCTCCATCCAGTAGTACTTGCCTAATACTGGAGTTAAACAATTTTAACATTGGTATTAGTCTTTATTTTCCTAGACTTCCAGATATTATTCAGTAACAGAAATGATGTTTTATGCCTAACCAATTCTAACTATCGCATCAGAGTCTTGTGCCCCCCTGACGTATTAATGGTGATGTACACATGTCACAACTACAAGAATTACTTGCTCTATGTTTTAGGTGCTGATTTTAAACATATTGGTTATAATTTAACACTGCCGTTTGCTGGGGAGAAAATAACAGGACCACTGCATTGCCACACATGTCACTGTTCAGCAACTCGTCTGAGCTAATTCAACTCTCGACATCGGGTTGTTTGTGGCGACCGTTTACAGTTGTTTCTCTTGCAGCCAGAGGCGTAGTTGAAAAGGTGTGCCAGGGTCCTCCTGGCTGTAAGGCAATGCGAGGTACATCGGTAGACTCATCACCATTGGGATTACACTGTCAATCCCTACCTTGTTGACCATACTGCTGTGACGCTACCTGTTTCCGGGTTGTCCGTCACGGACTTGCGGAGGGTCTTTAACTGTACACGCATCACTTGACTCTTGACACGTGTCGTAAAAAAACGACTAACGAGAGTGTTGCATGGGGCTAGCAACCTAACCATATAAAAAATGTTATAACAGAAACTATCCATTCATAAATATATAGAATGCTTCGCTGCAGGTTTTTCAATGGAGCTCATCTGAAGTAGTGACCATATACTCCGGCTGGAGTGCAACAAACACAAGAAGGTAAATTGTGCACTGGAGCATGCGTCAGATGAGTAGCAAAAGCGCTGGTATTCATCTCCGATATCAACCCTCTTCAGTCGACGGAGTTGTTATTTGTGAACATGCATTTGTTAAGGAAAGAAAAACAGAGAGGCAGAAAATTGATCTATCCATCTCATTAATATCTGAGGTCTAACACAATGAAGTATCCAACACGTAATCTCAAATCCCCTACACCATTGTTTTCTATGGCAGTGCTTCTCAAACATTTTCTTCGGCCACCCCTTTTGATCAGACTCGTTTGCTCGCGACCCTTCACTCAATGTCATAAATGCAATTGGTACTAATACTGTGTACACAACTAACATGTACCAAAGAACATTTCACTCGTCATGTATTCATTACAAGGGTCAAGAGGTAAGGCACTTTCTCTCAAAGCGATGAACCCAAACCGTTGGCAAACAAATCCCACAAGTTTCATGCGGCCCCTGTCTCATGAGTGCCTGCTTCCTGAGTTACCTCCAGTCGTCTTGACTTATGTCTTGCCACTGGTCCAAGGTAGCTCGAAACGAGAGAGTGAGATTGATGCCCGGCGTAGATTCGTCCTGACTATAATCCAAACACAAAGCAAGTTACATCAAGACAGAGCCGTCAGAAGATGTCGCCATCTTCGATAGTCAACTAACTGAACAAATCAAGCAGATTGGTCTGTCTTCAATATTTGTGAAAATAAAAGTAAACACGTATTGCAGAAATTGTTTCATTGTATTTTCTATTTTCTGCATCCGAATATGTAATATCTACAGTTTAAAAAAAAATCTATCTGCACATTTATGTCAGTGCAATATGATCACGGTACTGCAGGATCTATAGTGTCAGCATCATCCTCTATCGTAGTCTTTGACAAATTTAACCACTTATCCTTGGGTCAGATATTCCGATTTTGCTGAAATTTGGCTCTGAAATGACGTCAGCCAATAACTAGTGATAATTAATTTATTTGTTCGTTCAGAACAATTTCGTACGATGGAGATACTATAGGATCAAAAGCAAAGGCAAAGGCCTCCGTCAATAGTAGACAATGATGGCATAATTAATTTTCCTAGCGCTATTTTTAGTAAGGATTAACTGCGCTATATTTTATCCTCACTCTCTCGTCTCGTGCCGCCCGACTGCAGTGGCAAGTCAAGGACAAGACGACTATGGGGCGACTACCAGATGCAGGGGAATCCGCATCAAGCACCCGTTAAAAATACTGCGGAGTCCGGAGTCAAACCCACACCACCTGATCACAAGGCCGACGGCTTAACCACTTCGCCACGGAATCCCCACTATAGGATCACTGACCAGCTAAACAAGTGAACACTGTACAGCTTAATCCTGAACAACTAGCAAGAGCTCCGAACAGAAAGGGTCACAATCTCCTACTATGGACGTTCGCGTATGGTGCTATTATTTAGTAACGTGAGTATTGTGAAAGTCAACATTTTGTTCTGAAAATGTAGAAACTAAAGTTGGCCTCAGCCTCGCAGAAATATCGCATCTTTCACCACTGAGTCGAGTTCTTTTTTCTGTTTTTTGTGTTTTTTTTGTTGTGTGGTTCGTTCTCAATCTCCAACTGCCAAACCCTTAAAAAAGCTCCACAAGTATCAGAATGAAGTCCAGAGAACGTAATGTGTTGTGTCGTGTTTTACAGCTTGACTGCGATATTTGCATCTTTTAGTCAAACACATCAGACTTCAGCAGGCATCTTTGAGTTCTGGGTTGCCCTCCCTATTCGATCCCTTCTACTTAGCCAGTCAGCTTTGTTGCTTGTTATCCAGGAACACCGCGTGGAGATGTAGAAGGGTCTTGGCAGCTCTGGTTCGCTGGCCCTGACGCTAGCAGTCAGCTATGGGTCGCTGACCGCTGCAGCTCATGCGCTACTCAGCGGTTTGATCCCTAGTCGAGTTACATTGACTCCTTAGCTCTATTTCAACTTGCAAGTAGTGCCCCAACCAATTAGGCTCAACCAACATTGGCGCGCCACATAACATGAGCTATTGTACGAGTGCGATTGTTTGAACTTGTCGATCGGCTAATATTCCAACAGTTCTGAAACGTTGGCGGAAGTGTTCAGGCAACAGTGTAAACAAAAGCCACAATAAACAATGTTGCCACTATTGTCGAAATTAAAGGATAATATTAATTACTGAATTATATATGACATTTTGTTTTCAAATATTACCGCAACCTCCCAATAATATTTACGCGAACCATAGAGAGAGGCCACGTCTCTTGGTTTGAGAAGCCCTGTGCTATGGGACGCCGCTTTTTTAAGTACATGTTGGATTGGAAATTTTACTTAGTTTGGTTGCGTCTCAATGAGCTGAAGGTTGAGAGTTGTGGGTTGATACATTTCATGTTGAATTCGAGTTCAACTCAGTAGAGCTGATGTTGATTACATGGAAGAGGAAAAGCTGTGAGTTGATACAGTACTCGGAGTTTAACTCAGTAGAGCTGAATTTGACTAAATTGAAGAGAATGAGCTGTGGATTGATACAGTACAAGATAAACTCGGAGTTTAACTCAGTAGTACTGTGTTTGTTTATAAATTGAAAGCTGTGGGTAGATACATGTTGGACTAAGAGTTAAACAGTGGAGCTAGGTTTTTTTTTAAGTTGAAGGTAGAGAGGTGTGGGTTGATACATGTTGGACTTGGAGTTAAACAGTGGAGCTAGGTTTTTTTAAGTTGAAGGTAGAGAGGTGTGGGTTGATACATGTTGGACTTGGAGTTAAACAGTGGAGCTAGGTTTTTTTAAGTTGAAGGTAGAGAGGTGTGGGTTGATACGAGGCATGCTCTAATGAAACCGGACCAAACTGTAACAAGTGAACATAAGTACGATTGCGCGTGATGACGTCACAACTGGTGTAATCAGCACATACCAACCGTCAAGTTTGCAAAATTGCATTATCCTCCGACTTAAAGTTTCTTCAGCAAACCGCTGAAAACATGGACGGGTGTGATAAGGAATCCGTCTAGAGTTGAGCGATGATTCGGTTTCTAACAGCTGAAGGATGTCGAACAGTTGACATCCATAGCAGAATGCAGGCAATGTATGGTGACAAAAGCGCGTCGAAGACAACAATGAAGAACTGGACAACGATGTTTAAAGAAGGACGTGAGTTAACGCAACAATATGCGCGTGACCTGGTCTCAGAAGATCACTGTATCTTTGCAATAAACTATATTTTATATATAGGTGTACTTTTTCTGTAAACGATGTTTTATATATAGTGTATTTTTTTTTGGTAAACGATATTTTATATATAGATGTATTATTTCTTTAACGGATATGTTATATATAGATGCATTATTTCTGTAAACGATATTTTATATTGAGATGTATTTTTTCAATAAACGATATTTTACATATGTATGTTTTATTTATGTAAAGTTTTTTTATATATAGATGTAATTTTTATATAAACGATATATTCTATACGTAGATGTGTTCTTTTATAAACGGTATTTTATATATAGAATCTTTAATACAGGTTAGACATTGTATTGTTTCTATAAACGATATTTAAATATAGATTTATTTTTTTAATAAATGATATTTTCTAAATGGAATCTTTAATATAGGATAAAAATTGTATTCTCACTAGAAACAACGTTGACTCGATTCAGCACAGTGAGGAATAGGCACTGGATTCATTTTATAAACTCAGTAAATTATAAATACTTATTGAATAAGGAAGTTTCCTTGAGAATGAACATTTGATTTCTAAAACAAATTCTGCATGCAGAAGCCATATTGGATTGTTATAGATAAAAAATAAATACTATTAATATGACAATTCCCGCACCACTCCCCACAATCGGTAAAGCCTGGCTGCTAATGTAAATGGATTTTATAAATAAATGCTGCCTGCTTCATCGTGAAGTATGTAGGCTACGTTTTTATTATCTCCTATAGTAAAATAGCTTATGGACTTATTGAGGTTCGAGTCCCTGTCTTCTTAATTAAGAAACGGGTATCATGAATCACCGAATTTTCGTATGTTCTTTATCAGCAACCGATGTGTTTTCTAAACACAACAAATATGTTTTCTATAAAACACAAAAATTGTATCTCTAAACGACAAATACAGCTATCTAACAACACAAATGTTATCCATATACGTCAAATATTTTCTTTTAAACAACCTTTATTTTATAAAAATAAAATTATATTTATCATCGTAGTGCTATCCGAGCTGGCAACAGTAGCACCCCTGTAACCTCCCAGACATGTCGTAAAACTCGAGTGAGCAGGGTTGTGTATTTGGCTAACAGACGCTTCATGTAAAGCCGTTGCTATTGTATACACACACTACAGATGCCCGGATGCAGGTTTCATGTCACGTGTCCAGCTGTAGTGGTGGCTCTACGCTTCACTTGGAGCACACACACACGATTCAGCCAATCACATTTCTCCGCTTGATCAATGAATAATTGAGACTGACCGGATAGTTGCAGGGTACCTAAAGCCAAACTCCAGTTGGAAAAAAATGATATCACATAATTTACGTAGCACTACCTGAGACGCGAAGAAGTAACGCGTCAGAAATGGAAAGAAAGAAGTATTCATACGGCCCAAGACACCATATGTATGGACACGAGGTGCAGTGCACAAAGTTGAAATCTTATGATGAAGACAGACTAATCCCTGAAAACGCGTCTTCCAAAAATAGAATGAAGTTTTATGTTCCCATGATCGAACAGCCGGAGGAACCTGCGCCTGTACATCTTCTTCTTCTTCTTCTTCTTCTTCTTCTTCTTCTTCTTCTTCTTCTTCTTCTTCTTCTTCTTCTTCTTCGATCAACTGATGCTATGCTTCTAGTCCGGTGAGGTTCCCAAAGCAGACTGTGCTTCAGATCTTCGCCGGTCCCCCTCAGCTTTTCGAGCATTGTCGCTCCCCCAGGCCAGACTGCCTTTCTTTGGTCTGCATAGGGGGGGTATTCTTGGAGAACATGTTCTAGTGTTTGCTTGGGTGCTCCACAATCGCACGTGGCAGTGTCTCTGAGACCCATTCTGTGATGGTGGGCCTTGACTCTACAATGTCCCGTTCTGAGTCTGAAGATCTTTGTCTGTCCATCTCTGCCAAGTTTGTCTATACTTTCATTTTCTGGCTTGTACTATTTATTCTGTTTTTTTTCCATTCTGTCCTCCTGAATCGTTTGTGACTGTCTTTGCTTCTTCATAGCTCTGCTTATGTGGAATCTGCTTGCCGCCACTTCCGGCTATTGCGAGCTCATCTGCTTTCTCGTTTCCAGAGATCCCACAGTGTATGTATGACTGAATCTGTTTTTTGAGACAGCAATCCTATGTTGTATTTTATTTCATGGTAGAGTCTATCTTGTTTTTTGGTTTGAGATGGCTTGGGGTACACTTCTGGAATCTGTTAGAATGACAGTTTTATTGTAGTTATGTTTTGGCCGATATGAATCTGAGTTACTGTATGAACAGCTATTGCTTCAGTTCTGAAATTAATAAAAGTCTCTCCTCCTGGTAGGGAGTGATTTTCTATGTCGCCATTTGAGTGTTCGATGTAGATTCCGCTACCTTCCCTTTTATTGCTCACCGAGGCAGACCCATCTGTGTATACGTGTGTCCAAGAGTTGCTAGGGTACTGTCTCTTCAGCTCAGGTAGAACGTTGATTTTTTTCTCTGTTGCCGACTGCTCGCTTTTCTTCGTTAACCATGCATATACATCATTTGCTTTACTTCTTCTTCATTTTGGTTCGTCTTGAAAATGACATTGTAACGTTCTGTTGAAGTTCTAATTTCAGCTGTATTTTCTTTAGTACGGAATTCGCCTTCCCACTGCGATGCCTTTTCCTTGGCCAGAATTCCCTAGTGACTAGTGCAGCCTGTTTCCATGGTCGCAATATTGAGGTTGAAAAGGATCAGCTTTGGTTCGCTCAGCCATTGCAGTATCTTGGCCCCCGCTTGCTTTATTAAACATCAAGAAAGTCACTAAATAGAATCCGACCTTGTGTATCATGATGCAGGAAGAACTCCAAGATATGGGCGCACAAAAATGATGAATCATGCCGCCATTGAGCAACACAAGACTCAAACCACCTCATGATCTATCTACCCAAACATTCTGGAAAGATTCAATATGGACGGCACGTTGAGGTGGAAACGACAAATCACGTGGCTGAACAATGTCTGACGTGGAGATAAGGCCAGGGGAAGTAATTAATTGGTGTTTAGAACAAGGGAAGTAAGTATTATTCTGATTGCTCAGTAAACCAGTCATCTTCTAACAACCAGTTCATGGTCTCCACATGGAGGAAATGCAGGAACGTTCACCACAGATAGACGACCCATACGCCACAACAGCCATGCTCAGTGGACTCCTGCCCAACACAAAGTACAGGATCCACATCTGGGCCAGAACTGTAGCGGGCAGAGGCGAGGTTTACTTCATTGAGAGGACCACGATTAGACCCGGAGGTAAGCTTCTCATTTATCGTGTTTCTTCTTGTTGTTTTTAAAGTGTATATTTCTTCTTCTTCTTCTGCCTTCTCTTCCTTCCTTCCTTCCTTCATTCCTTCCCTTCTTCTGTCCATTCTTTCCATCCCTTCCTTCCTCCCTCCTTCACTACCTTCCATCCTCTTTTTCTTTCTTTCTTCCTCCCTTCCTCCCTACCTCTCCTTTCTTCCTTATCCCCCTCCCATCCTTAGTTCCATCTGCCTTTTCTTCACCCCTTTCCTTCCTTCCTTCTTCCCTCCCTTCCTCCATCCCTTTCATCCATCTACCTGCCTCCCCTCCCCCTCTCTTAATTCCATCCTCTTTTTCTTCCTCCTTTTAATAATTTTTCCCCTCCTATCATTTTACCTTCCTTCCTTCCTTCCTTCCTCCTTCCTTCCTTCCTTCCTTCCTTCCTTTCTACTTAGAATTTCCTCCTTTTTCCTTATTTTTCTTCCTCCTTTCTTCTGGTCCCTTTTCTTCTTCTTCTTCTTCTGTCTTCGTCTTGAAACATCTGTTGTGATGAAGTATCGTAGTTTACAGCGAAAATGCGATATTTTCCCGGTTCGGCCTAAAACATTCGATTTCAGCTTCCTTTTTTTAGGCACCGGATGATACCTTCCCACTGCGATCCATATTCTTTTAACCAGACTACACTTGTGCTATTTGAGAGCCGAGCCGCTATTGAAGGCGGAATATGATCTGATCAGCTGGTGTTTGCTGGCCCTGATGCAAGCAGCCAACTATGAGTCGCTTGCTGCTCCAAACTCATTCACGGAATCTTCAATCCCTAATGCTATTTATCACATACCATATCACTGCTATAAATCAAATGCCCTCTCACGGATATATATATTACATACCCTCTCACTGCTGTTAATCCCATACCCTATCCCTGCCATTTATCACATACCCTCTCACTGCCATTTAACACATACCCTCTCACTGCCATTTATCACATGCCATGTCACTGCCATTTATCACATACCCTCTCACTGCCATTTAACACATACCCTCTCACTGCCATTTATCACATGCCATGTCACTGCAATTTATCACATTCCATCTCACTGCTATTTATCACCTATCCTCTCACTGCCATTTGTCACATACCTTCTCACTGCCATTTATCACATACCCTCTCACTGCCATTTATCACATACCCTCTCACTACCATTTATCATATACCCTCACTTTCGATTTATCACATACACTCACTTGCGCAACCAATGGCACTTGAAGACAAGTATTACTCCTGGCAGGTCCACCCTAGCCAGACAGATCCTTGGAGAGGGGACATAATAAGGGGCTTAGGATCAGGTGGAACCCTGCAGGTGTAACTGCAGAATCTATCACGTGTGGTATATGCTTTGTGCGTCCCCAGTACACCTTCACTCCATGGGTTAAATGCATTCTTATCTCGTTCTTTGCTACTTGTATTTTTGGTCGAAAGGTAAGACACTCGCCTCAGAAAGCGATAAACAGAACAGGACTGGGTTCGAGCCCCACAGGTTTCAAGCGACTCCTGGACTCAATGGAAATAGGACTAGAGTGCCTGATCCTGAATTACCTCCAGTGGTTTTGACTTATGTCTTGCCACTGCTCCAAGGTTGCTCGGGACAAGAGAGTGAGGTTGATAACCATCTCAGCTTCTTTCTTACTATAACCCCTAATACAGCGTAAGTTACATCATCAAGACGAAAACTGTTTGAGGGTGTCGCCATCATCCCTTGCGATGGGCAACTAACATCCTCTTGGATGACGAAGAGACGCAGGCCAGCGGTCATTGCACCTGTTCCTTTTTCTGACCATCTCCCACGTGGAGGGGAATTCCACACCTGGAGTCATTACAGATGAGCTAGCACGACTGACTGATGAATATGCAATGACCGACTGAGATATGTGTGCTACGTCTTGGAAAGGGCGTTACGATCCTGAAACACCGACTAACTTGACTGCATCGATTTAGAGATACTCAAAAGATGTGTCCATACTATCCCATTCGATATCATCATACCTCTACGACAACAGGCTGAATACGAGCTCCAACAAACGGAAACGTGTACTAGTGTCTCTGAGTGCATTAGATGTCACGATCTACCAGCTAAATAGATTATATCATCATATTCATTACCATCATTATTAACATCATCATCGACATCATTATGGAAGACATGGCAGAAAGAAATTAAGCGTAGAATATTATATACAAAAACAAGTAGTATCAAGCAGATCGGTCATATGTTTAAAGACATCACCGCTACCAACGAAAATCGACAGTTCATAATAAGACTATCAACTTTAACCAAGCCTGAACAGAAACAAAGCAAAACGTACATTACAAACCAAAAGATAAATCATAAAAAATAGTACCTCCCAAATCTTTATTCATCGTTCTGATTTTAATTTGTTAGAGGCGTTTTTTATTGCGTTGTCCTTTTTGTCCCTGACGAAGACTTTCTATCGTAACGTATATTTCGTTTTATTTCTTCTTCTTCTTGTGATCGCATCATAGATGTTTACACCAACAGGCGAGTTTCCGCGATGAACTTGATCGTCTTGGTTCTTTTACCGCAGGGGGTCTGAGCTGTATTTATGTTATCATAAGCATAACTTGAAATATAATGTCACCAACATTTTATCGCTGACAGCAGTGTACAGAATAAATTCACCAGTCTTATCATATATGTAAATTATCATTCAAGAGGAAGTCAGAACTTAGGACACAAAAATATATTTTTAAAATACTAAAAAAGATACGAATTTCTAAACCTTTTATTATTGCACTTACCTTGTTCTTAATTCTCAACATCATTTCCATGAACATTGATACATCTATCTCATTGTTTTATCGCTGCACCAAAACCTGCAGCGTTGAAGTCTACGGTCTGTTGTCTCAGTCAAATTTGCTCTTCACCTTCACTCTCTTCATCATTCAGGGAACGTCTCCCATCATGGTGAGATCATGCATTATATTGTAGGCTAAACCATGCGATCATCGTTTTGCAGTTGCTTCACTGTCTTTTGCTACTGGCCTGTTAGGTGGAATCATTTCTCCCAACCACCAAACAGATGCCTCTTGTTGCAATATGAACAGAACCTTTGGGGGTCATAAGCAATTTTGCAGCGTGCTTCAGGAGATAAATTGAAGCAGTCATGCACCGATTTACACAAGAAACAGTTCTCACCGTTGGGAGAAACATATATTTATGAATATCTTTTGAAGAACGTCTGTTTGCCACCAAAACAAGCACAGTGTCACGTTGTTATTTGATTGCACAATATGTGAGCACGGACCCCTCAATGTACCTGTCAAGCGCACGTATATACGACACCTAGCGTATTATATCTATAATAATCAGAAAGATTGATGTTGCTGTCACCTAATGATTTCTTTAGAAATTAACAAATATATTTTTAAGTTATTCTATATTAGTGTGTGACCTAGTTACTGATTTACTCTCATAATTGTGTTTGTTTGACTCTCGGCAGTTCCAAGGATACCCCGTTTCACTATAGCAAACGTGGGAACAGATTTTATCAACATCACTTGGTGGAGGGACGCCTACCAACTCTCTGGCAGTGTGGTCTACGTTGAGTACAAGATAGAAGGTAGGACAGTCTTATCGTCTTGTTAAATCTTTCACATCTCCCTCGAGTTCGTTACCTTGATGTCCTGGGCAAAGTGTCTTGTCTCAATGATACCAGAAGCTAAGCCAGGGAAAGCGAAATAGCTTTGAATGGTCCTCAGTATGGGCTGGCCATAGGGAAGACAATAGACTAAATCATCATCATCATCATCATCATCATCATCATGTGCCCTGCCACTTGGCGTTGGCATCATGGACCTTCATACATTTCTACCACGTGTGTCGTTTCCTAACTCTGTTGGGTTTTCTCTCTCGGGCTTTCTCTGTCTCTATTTCCTTTCTTCTTTCCCGTTGTCCCAATGTGCGCTAAGCAGCCTCTTCTCATAATATGCTAAAAAAAACAACAATAGTCAGGAATGGAAACATTGATAATAAAACAAAAGCAAACGGCATTGGGGAGGGAAGTCTCAGAAAAAGCGGAGAATAACTAGCAATAGTGAAAGCCACATGGTGGACTACATGAGAGGAAAAAGACCGGATTAAGCAGGTAAGATCATGCACAGATCATAGAGCTACTATGTGCATCAAAGTATAACAGACAATTCAATGGAAAACATCCCAATACTCACATTTTATAGACTACAAGAAAGCCTTTTGACAGTGCGGTTCGAAGGATCTTTGGCAAGTGTTGAGACACTATGAGATACCAGAGAAGCTCATAACATAGCATGTACGAAGATACAGTTAGTAGAGTGGTTCATGACGTATTTAGAAAACTAAGATTCTCAGTTTGGAATGGGAGAGGAATTAAGCTTATAACCAAATTGAAAGATTATGCAGCAGTCGTTCTACCATCTCTTCTGTACGCCTGTGAAACCTGGACTGTGTACAGCCGTCCTACCAACTCTTCTGTACGCCTATGAAACCTGGACTGTGTACAGCCGTCCTACCATCTCTTCTGTACGCCTATGAAACCTGGACTGTGTACAGCCGTACTACCATCTCTTCTGTACGCCTATGAAACCTGGACTGTGTACAGCCGTACTACCATCTCTTCTGTACGCCTATGAAACCTGGACTGTGTACAGCCGTACTACCATCTCTTCTGTACGCCTATGAAACCTGGACTGTGTACAGCCGTCCTACCAACTCTTCTGTACGCCTATGAAACCTGGACTGTGTACAGCCGTACTACCATCTCTTCTGTACGCATGTGAAACCTGGACTGTGTATAGTCGACATGCGACGAAGCTTGACCACTTTCATCTGGGCTGCATAAGAAAACTGCTGGACATAAAATGGCAAGATAGAATCACAGATGGAGAAGTTATTTCGCGGGCTGGCATGACTAACATCCACACAAGTCTGTGCAAATCGCAGCTTAGATGGACTGACCATATTGTCCGCATGTCAGGTGAGCGTCTTCCAAAGAAAATATTATATGGCAAGCTTTAATCAGGCAAGCGAGCTCGCAGTGGCCCAATAAAATGTTACAAAGACACTCTGAAAGCCTCAAGACCTACAAGATTGACACTGTTAGTTAGGAGAACATTTTAGCTGATCACTCTGCCTGGGGTTGTGAAATCTCTTCTGAAACGATACATATGGAGCAGACAACTGCACGAAGATGAGCGTCACGAAAGGCAAGAGACGAGTTGCCTCCGTTTGACGGTCAGACTGTGTTTCTTTGCCCTCAGTGTGACAGTCGCTTTCAGACTCGGATTGGTTGGATCAGCCACCTACGAACCCACTCCAGGGTTGACAGATGACAATGTGGACCTCTTTGGAAACGATGGAACAACAACAAGATGAAGGAGCACTAGATAACATTATCAGCATGTAAACAGGGCTAAGACAAGGATGTCTTTTCTCACCCGTCCTTTTCTTATTGGCTGTAGATTGGAGAATGAAATTAACCGATGAAAAAATTACTGGTATTCAGTGGAAACTATGGTCACATTTGTGAGACCTGGACTAAGCAAATGACCTAGCACTTTTATCATAGTCATAGCCAAATGCAAGAAAAACCTGGCATATTTAAAGAACAATCAGCTGAATGTGTACATAATATCAAAATGAAAAACAAAACTCTTTAAAATTCTACTTACCAGTCACACCAGACATCGTTGAGCCATTGGAAGAGGTTGGTGTTGAAAACCAATTTGAACAGCACAAGTGACGCACCAAGCGGCACAGAAGCAGATGAAATGGCCAGAACTGGAACGACAAAAATGTCATTCCTGACAATGAACAATTTACGTAGGAGATCCAGAGAAATTAAGATCCACATCAAAGTTAGAACGTCAGTGTCAAGTTGGTGCTGCTGTATGAAGCTGAAACATGGCGAACGATCAAGGCCATACAACAAAGACTCCATTATTTAGTTGACACGAACGATTTAGTTAGCAGGAAAGATACTGCAATCACCCACTTAACGTCCTTTTCTGGGCGCACAAAGAGTAACCTACTCATTGTGGGCATTCACAAACAACAACAACAGACGCCTACAAAGGTTAATGGACATATCGTAGCAGAACAGGGTGATAAGGTATTACCTAGAGGCTAGGAGCTAACAACAGTCACTAGAACAACACATTAAGCTGAGAAAGGGTCTGGATAATACATACGTCGAGGCAGGCATGGTGCAATATAGCCAGGCAAGCTCTTATATTGAATCCACAAATGAAGAGAAAGAGAGGAAAACTTAAGAGCAGCCTTAAATGAGAATATCAGACTTACGATGAAATGATTACATATGGAGAGATGCAGAAAGAGTAGCCCAGAACCGTGTATGCTGGTGAGAAGTGGATAGTGACTTTTGCAGAAAGAAGCGTGATGGACTTTAATTCATTGATTGATATTTATTGATTGATTTATTTATTCATTGAATCAACTGTTTAGTGCATTTATATATTACTTTAATGATCTGTTTACCATTCTGATTATTTTCTTAACTTCTGTCTTATCTATTTCGCACCTGTTTGCCATTCTCCATCTCGTATGAGCACGTTTTTCTCTCTGTATGCGTTTTTTATTTACCTCTGAAACACACTATATGCGTTCTCTATTGGATTTATTTACGCCTAGTGAACACATTCTTTGCCCTTTTTACCTCTCATTACTCATTCATTACTTCCTGTTTATTATTGTGTCACTGCGTAATATATTTAAACAATAATGTGTCTTCTCTAATATACGTATATTCTCATTGTATGTTATATGTCTTTTCTATGTACTATACTGCCGTTTGTACATTATTCTTTCCTTTCGGTTTTCATTCTGAGAAAATATTATTTTCTGTGTACAATAGTTCCTCTCTGTGTACAATATTTTCTCTCTCTGTGTACACTATTTCCTCTCTGTGTAAACTATTTCCTTTCTGTGTACAGTATCTCTTCTCTGTGTACAATATCTTCTCTCCGTGTATAATATTTCCTCTCCGTGTACAATATTTTCTCTCTGTGTACACTATCTCTTCTCTTTGTACAACATCCCCTCTCTCTGTACAATATCTCCTCTCAGTGTACAATATTTCCTCTCCGTGTACACTATCTCTTCTCTGTGTACAATATCCCCTCTCTGTGTACAACATCCCCTCTATGTGTAAAATATCCCTCCCGTTTACAACATTCCCTCTTTGTGTACAATACCCTCTCTCTGTGTACAATACCCCCTCTCTGTGTACAACATCCCCTCTCGGTGTACAATATCCTCTCTCTGTGTACAATACCCTCTTTCTGTGTACAATACCCTCTCTCTGTGTACAATACCCCCTCTCAGTGTACAATACCCATCTCTGTGTACAACATCCCTTTTCTGTGTACAATACCCCCTCTCTGTGTACAATACCCCCTATCTGTGTACAATGCCCCCTCTCTGTGTACAATACCCCATCTCTGTGTACAATATCCTCTCTTTGTGTACAATACCCCCTCTCTGTGTACAACATCCCCTCTCGGTGTACAATACCCCCTATCTGTGTACAACACCCCCTCTCTGTGTACAACATCCCTCTCTGTGTACAATACCCCCTCTGTGTACAACACCCCCTCTCAGTGTACAATATCCCCTCTCTGTGTACAATATCCCCTCTCTATGTACAATATCCCCTCTCTGTGTACAATATCCCCTCTCTGTATACAATATTCCCTCTCGGTGTACAACATCCCCTCTCGGTGTAGAACACCCTCTCTGTGTACAATACCCCCTCTCTCAGTATAAACAACCCTTAAGCAGATACCACGGAGATCAATGTCGCTCTGTATCACGAGCTGTACAATATTTATCATTTTCTCATTGTTCTTGTTAATCGTGCAGCAGCTGATTGTTTTCGAGCGCTCATGTGTCCCCCTGTTTTTGTATGTCAATTGGATCGTTCATTGTTTTTAATGTGACAATCCATCCATAAAATGTGACAATGTAGTTGTGTCATATATTATTCATTCTAAATGGATTATGATTACGGTCACGTGTCCTTTCATTCAGTGAGTTGTTCTTGCGCAATAGGGGCACTGGCCATTTTGGAGTGTGTTACTGACAGCTAACTATTATCAGAAATGCTCTGAGTGAGTATAGGTAAACGATGTATCAATAATATCAGATATGCGTATGATACAGTGTTAACGGCAAAGAATCTAGACTATCTGCCAAACTTAATGGATAATAACACAGCAATGCATTGTGGGCTGGAAATCAACATCAAAAAAGACTTGGGGTGTGGTGTATAAAAGAACACATAAAAATGGCAAATAAGCGAATACAAGGAGCAGCAGACAATACAGCACCTGGGCTGAGAAATGGAAGGTACAGATCAACGCCGCAAAATCTGCAACAAAACTCTTCACACTCTCAAACAAAGAAAAGGCAGGACAAATTCGACTAAGGAAATATACAGGTCCAAATAGATGATGAGCCAGTATATATTGGCATCACATTTTATAACAGAATGACGTGGAGGCTTCATATTGAAGAAAAAAATAGAGGCAAAGGCAAGGAAAAATTTCGCAATATTAAGGAAAATAGAATGGTCAAATTGGAAAGCGAAAGAAACAACGCTTATGAAGGTCTATAATGGGGTAATAAGACCAATAATAGACTATGACCAGAAGCATAGTCCACAGCAGCCAAATCACACATACAAACATAAGATCAGGTACAAAACCAAGCGGCTATGGTGCCATGAAAACAATTCCAATTAATGAAATGTAAAAACTCGCATATATCACACCTCTAACCTTTTGACGGGACACCGAGATCATGATACAAGCAGTAAAATACTAGACCATGACAGCCCACCAAATGAAGACCATATTCCGAGATCTTGTCAGTGGAAGATGGAAGAGAAGTAGCTTTGTACATCGGTCCAAAAAATTTATCATAACATTAAAGGAAGAATTACCAAACACCACACTAAGGAAGTAAATCCAATACCTCATTTAACCCCTTGGGAACAACACCAGAATCTCAGCATAAAAAAATCCACAACTGACACCTGCCCCATAGGAGACCAGAATGCTCTCCAAATGAAAGCAGCAGTATGCAACATGAACGGTAAACTGTACCCCAGAAAATCATGGATCCAGGTATATACGGATGGATCAGCAACAAGAGCTGTGATAAATGGAGAAACTTTCATTTTTGTTAATTTTTTTATTTTACGTGTTTGTCTCAATCGTTTCTACTGGCGGAAGCGCGCATATTCCACCCTAGACCGTAGTCAGTTTGGGCGATATTAAGACGCATAAACCAGTGCTTGGATGTATGTGTGCATCTGTATGCACCTATGCTAGGTTTGTGCGCTCTCAGAAGCCAGCCCATCCAAAGTGCAAAGGAAGAGTCTCACCCTGAGGGCGCGAATGAAAGTTATACAAGAGTGTGACTGTAGGACAGAGTCAATGAAACAGAGTTTGGAACACATGTCTGCTAGTTATACCTGGTCAGCTAATAACGGAGGATGGAACATTTGAAAGTGAATCATTAAGAGAACTGCAATGGCAAAAAATACATTTAACTGCTTGAGAGATACACCTCTGTCAGAGCAGCTATCTCAGATCTTAGAGAGATACACCTCTGTCAAAGCAGATATCTCAGATCTTAGAAAGATACACCTCTGTCAGAGCAGGTATCTCAGATCTTAGAGAGATACACTTCTGACAAAGCAGATATCTCAGATCTTAGAGAGATACACTTCTGTCAGAGCAGATATCTCAGATCTTAGAGAGATACACTTCTGTCAAAGCAGATATCTCAGATCTGAGAGACATACACCTCTGTCAGAGCATATATCTCAGATCTTAGAGAGATACACTTCTGTCAGAGCAGATATCTCAGATCTTAGAGAGATACACCTCTGTCAGAGCAGGTATCTCAGATCTTAGAGAAATACACTTCTGTCAAAGCAGATATCTCAGATCTTAGAGAGATACACTTCTGTCAAAGCAGATATCTCAGATCTTAGAGTGATACACTTCTGTCAGAGCAGGTATCTCAGATCTTAGAGAGAACCACTTCTGTTAAGGCAGATATCTCAGATCTTAGAGAGATACACTTCTGTCAAAGCAGATATCTCAGATCTGAGAGACATACACCTCTGTCAGAGCAGATATCTCAGATCTTAGAGAGATACACTTCTGTCAGAGCAGATATCTCAGATCTTAGAGAGATACACCTCTATCAGAGCAGGTATCTCAGATCTTAGAGAGATACACTTCTGTCAAAGCAGATATCTCAGATCTTAGAGAGATACACTTCTGTCAAAGCAGGTATCTCAGATCTTAGAGACATACACCTCTGTCAGAGCAGATATCTCAGATCTTAGAGAGATACACTTCTATCAGAGCAGAAATCTCAGATCTTAGAGACATACACCTCTTTCAGAGAAGATATCTCAGATCTTAGAGAGATACACCTCTGTCAGAGCAGATATCTAAGATCTTAGAGAGATACACTTCTGTCAGAGCAGAAATCTCAGATCTTAGAGACATACACCTCTGTTAGAGCAGATATCTCAGATCTTAGAGAGATACACTTCTGTCAAAGCAGATATCTCAGATCTTAGAGTGACACTTCTGTCAGAGCAGGTATCTCAGATCTTAGAGAGAACCACTTCTGTCAAGGCAGATATCTCAGATCTTAGTGAGATACACTTCTGTCAAAGCAGGTGTCTCAGATCTTAGAGACATACACTTCTGTCAAAGCAAGTATCTCAGATCTTAGAGAGATACACTTCTGTCATAGCAGATATCTCAGATCTTAGAGAGATACACTTCTGTCAGAGCAGATATCTCAGATCTTAGAGAGATACACTTCTGTCAAGGCAGATATCTCAGATCTTAGAGAGATACACCTCTGTCAGAGCAGGTATATCAGATCTTAGAGAGATACACCTCTGTCAGAGCTGGTATCTCAGATCTTAGAGAGATACACTTCTGTCAGAGCAGATATCTCAGATCTTAGAGAGATACACTTCTGTCAAAGCAGATATCTCAGATCTTAGAGAGATACACTTCTGTCAAAGCAGATATCTCAGATCTTAGAGAGATACACTTCTGTCAAAGCAGGTATCTCAGATCTTAGAGAGATACACCTCTGTCAAAGCAGAAATCTCAGATCTGAGAAACATACACCTCTGTCAGAGCAGATATCTCAGATCTTAGAGAGATACACTTCTGTCAAAGCAGATATCTCAGATCTTAGAGAGATACACCTCTGTCAGAGCAGGTATATCAGATCTTAGAGAGATACACCTCTGTCAGAGCTGGTATCTCAGATCTTAGAGAGATACACTTCTGTCAAAGCAGATATCTCAGATCTTAGATAGATACACTTCTGTCAAAGCAGACATCTCAGATCTTAGAGACATACACTTCTGTCAGAGCAGATATCTCAGATCTTAGAGAGATACACTTCTGTCAAAGCAGATATCTCAGATCTTAGAGAGATACACTTCTGTCAAAGCAGATATCTCAGATCTTAGAGAGATACACTTCTGTCAGAGCAGATATCTCAGATCTTAAAGAAATACACTTCTGTCAAGGCAGATATCTCAGATCTTAGAGTGATACACTTCTGTCAGAGCAGATATCTCAGATCTTAGAGAGATACACTTCTGTCAGAGCAGATATCTCAGAACTTAGAGAGATACACTTCTGTCAAGGCAGATATCTCAGATCTTAGAGAGATACACTTCTGTAAGAGCAGATATCTCAGATCTTAGAGAGATACACTTCTGTCAAGGCAGATATCTCAGATCTTAGAGAGATACACTTCTGTCAGAGCAGATATCTCAGATCTTAGAGAGATACACTTCTGTCAGAGCAGATATCTCAGATCTTAGAGAGATACACTTCTGTCAAGGCAGATATCTCAGATCTTAGAAAGATACACTTCTGTAAGAGCAGATATCTCAGATCTTAGAGAGATACACTTCTGTCAGAGCAGATATCTCAGATCTTAGAGAGATACACTTCTGTCAAAGCAGATATCTCTGATCTTAGAGAGAAACACTTCTGTCAAAGCAGATATCTCAGATCTTAGAGAGATACACTTCTGTCAGAGCACATTTCTCAGATATTAGAGATACACTTCTGTCAAAACAGATATCTCAGATCTTAGAGACATACACCTCTGTCAGAGAAGATATCTCAGATCTTAGAGAGATACACCTCTGTCAGAGCAGATATCTAAGATCTTAGAGACATACACCTCTGTCAGAGCAGATATCTCAGATCTTAGAGAGATACACTTCTGTCAAAGCAGATATCTCAGATCTTAGAGTGATACACTTCTGTCAGAGCAGGTATCTCAGATCTTAGAGAGAACCACTTCTGTCAAGGCAGATATCTCAGATCTTAGAGAGATACACTTCTGTCAGAGCAGATATCTCAGATCCTAGAGAGATACACTTCTGTCAAGGCAGATATCTCAGATCTTAGAGAGATACACTTCTGTAAGAGCAGATATCTCAGATCTTAGAGAGATACACTTCTGTAAGAGCAGATATCTCAGATCTTAGAGAGATACACTTCTGTCAGAGCAGATATCTCAGATCTTAGAGAGATACACTTCTGTCAAAGCAGATATCTCAGATCTTAGAGAGAAACACTTCTGTCAAAGCAGATATCTCAGATCTTAGAGAGATACACTTCTGTCAGAGCACATTTCTCAGATCTTAGAGAGATACACTTCTGTCAAAACAGATATCTCAGATCTTAGAGACATGCACCTCTTTCAGAGAAGATATCTCAGATCTTAGAGAGATACACCTCTGTCAGAGCAGATATCTAAGATCTTAGAGAGATACACTTCTGTCAAAGCAGATATCTCAGATCTTAGAGAGATACACTTCTGTCAAAGCAGATATCTCAGATCTTAGAGAGATACACTTCTGTCAGAGCAGATATCTCAGATCTTAAAGAAATACACTTCTGTCAAGGCAGATATCTCAGATCTTAGAGTGATACACTTCTGTCAGAGCAGATATCTCAGATCTTAGAGAGATACACTTCTGTCAGAGCAGATATCTCAGATCTTAGAGAGATACACTTCTGTCAAGGCAGATATCTCAGATCTTAGAGAGATACACTTCTGTAAGAGCAGATATCTCAGATCTTAGAGAGATACACTTCTGTCAAGGCAGATATCTCAGATCTTAGAGAGAAACACTTCTGTCAAAGCAGATATCTCAGATCTTAGAGAGATACACTTCTATCAGAGCACATTTCTCAGATCTTAGAGAGATACACTTCTGTCAAGGCAGATATCTCAGATCTTAGAGAGATACACTTCTATCAGAGCACATTTCTCAGATCTTAGAGAGATACACTTCTGTCAAGGCAGATATCTCAGATCTTAGAGAGATACACTTCTGTCAAAGCAGGTATCTCAGATCTTAGAGACATACACTTCTGTCAAAGCAAGTATCTCAGATCTTAGAGAGATACACTTCTGTCAGAGCAGATATCTCAGATCTTAGAGAGATACACTTCTGTCAGAGCAGATATCTCAGATCTTAGAGAGATACACTTCTGTCAAGGCAGATATCTCAGATCTTAGAGAGATACACTTCTGTCAAGGCAGATATCTCAGATCTTAGAGAGATACACTTCTGTCAGAGCAGATATCTCAGATCTTAGAGAGATACACTTCTGTCAAAGCAGATATCTCAGATCTTAGAGAGATACACTTCTGTCAAAGCAGATATCTCAGATCTTAGAGAGATACACCTCTGTCAAAGCAGATATCTCAGATCTGAGAAACATACACCTCTGTCAGAGCAGATATCTCAGATCTTAGAGAGATACACTTCTGTCACAGCAGATATCTCAGATCTTAGAGAGATACACCTCTGTCAGAGCAGGTATATCAGATCTTAGAGAGATACACCTCTGTCAGAGCTGGTATCTCAGATCTTAGAGAAATACACTTCTGTCAAAGCAGATATCTCAGATCTTAGATAGATACACTTCTGTCAAAGCAGACATCTCAGATCTTAGAGACATACACTTCTGTCAGAGCAGATATCTCAGATCTTAGAGAGATACACTTCTGTCAAAGCAGATATCTCAGATCTTAGAGAGATACACTTCTGTCAAAGCAGATATCTCAGATCTTAGAGAGATACACTTCTGTCAGAGCAGATATCTCAGTTCTTAAAGAAATACACTTCTGTCAAGGCAGATATCTCAGATCTTAGAGAGATACACCTCTGTCAGAGCAGATATCTCAGATCTTAGAGAGATACACTTCTGTCAGAGCAGATATCTCAGATCTTAGAGAGATACACTTCTGTCAAGGCAGATATCTCAGATCTTAGAGAGATACACTTCTGTAAGATCAGATATCTCAGATCTTAGAGAGATACACTTCTGTCAGAGCAGATATCTCAGATCTTAGAGAGATACACTTCTGTCAAAGCAGATATCTCAGATCTTAGAGAGAAACACTTCTGTCAAAGCAGATATTTCAGATCTTAGAGAGATACACTTCTATCAGAGCACATTTCTCAGATCTTAGAGAGATACACTTCTGTCAAGGCAGATATCTCAGATCTTAGAGAGATACACTTCTGTCAAAGCAGGTATCTCAGATCTTAGAGACATACACTTCTGTCAAAGCAAGTATCTCAGATCTTAGAGAGATACACTTCTGTCAGAGCAGATATCTCAGATTTTAGAGAGATACACTTCTGTCAGAGCAGATATCTCAGATCTTAGAGAGATACACTTCTGTAAAGGCAGATATCTCAGATCTTAGAGAGATACACTTCTGTCAAGGCAGATATCTCAGATCTTAGAGAGATACACTTCTGTCAGAGTAGATATCTCAGATCTTAGAGAGATACACTTCTGTCAAAGCAGATATCTCAGATCTTAGAGAGATACACTTCTGTCAAAGCAGATATCTCAGATCTTAGAGAGATACACCTCTGTCAAAGCAGATATCTCAGATCTGAGAAACATACACCTCTGTCAGAGCAGATATCTCAGATCTTAGAGAGATACACTTCTGTCACAGCAGATATCTCAGATCTTAGAGAGATACACCTCTGTCAGAGCAGGTATATCAGATCTTAGAGAGATACACCTCTGTCAGAGCTGGTATCTCAGATCTTAGAGAAATACACTTCTGTCAAAGCAGATATCTCAGATCTTAGATAGATACACTTCTGTCAAAGCAGACATCTCAGATCTTAGAGACATACACTTCTGTCAGAGCAGATATCTCAGATCTTAGAGAGATACACTTCTGTCAAAGCAGATATCTCAGATCTTAGAGAGATACACTTCTGTCAAAGCAGATATCTCAGATCTTAGAGAGATACACTTCTGTCAGAGCAGATATCTCAGTTCTTAAAGAAATACACTTCTGTCAAGGCAGATATCTCAGATCTTAGAGTGATACACTTCTGTCAGAGCAGATATCTCAGATCTTAGAGAGATACACTTCTGTCAGAGCAGATATCTCAGATCTTAGAGAGATACACTTCTGTCAAGGCAGATATCTCAGATCTTAGAGAGATACACTTCTGTAAGAGCAGATATCTCAGATCTTAGAGAGATACACTTCTGTCAAGGCAGATATCTCAGATCTTAGAGAGAAACACTTCTGTCAAAGCAGATATCTCAGATCTTAGAGAGATACACTTCTATCAGAGCACATTTCTCAGATCTTAGAGAGATACACTTCTGTCAAGGCAGATATCTCAGATCTTAGAGAGATACACTTCTGTCAAAGCAGGTATCTCAGATCTTAGAGACATACACTTCTGTCAAAGCAAGTATCTCAGATCTTAGAGAGATACACTTCTGTCAAAGCAGATATCTCAGATCTTAGAGAGAAACACTTCTGTCAAAGCAGATATCTCAGATCTTAGAGAGATACACTTCTGTCAGAGCACATTTCTCAGATCTTAGAGAGATACACTTCTGTCAAAGCAGATATCTCCGATCTTAGAGAGATACACTTCTGTCAAAGCAGATATCTCAGATCTTAGAGAGATACACTTTTGTCAAAGCAGATATCTCAGATCTTAGAGAGATACACTTCTGTCAAAGTAGATATCTCAGATCTTAGAGAGATACACTTCTGTCAAAGCAGATATCTCAGATCTTAGAGAGATACACTTCTGTCAAAGCAGATATCTAAGATCTTAGAGAGATACACTTCTGTCAGAGCAGATATCTCAGATCTTAGAGAGATACACTTCTGTCAGAGCAGATATCTCAGATCTTAGAGAGATACACTTCTGTCAAGGCAGATATCTCAGATCTTAGAGAGATACACTTCTGTAAGAGCAGATATCTCAGATCTTAGAGAGATACACTTCTGTCAGAGCAGATATCTCAGATCTTAGAGAGATACACTTCTGTCAGAGCAGATATCTCAGATCTTAGAGAGATACACTTCTGTCAGAGCAGATATCTCAGATCTTAGAGAGATACACTTCTGTCAAGGCAGATATCTCAGATCTTAGAGAGATACACTTCTGTCAGAGCAGATATCTCAGATCTTAGAGAGATACACTTCTGTCAGAGCAGATATCTCAGATCTTAGAGAGATACACTTCTGTCAAAGCAGATATCTCAGATCTTAGAGAGAAACACTTCTGTCAAAGCAGATATCTCAGATCTTAGAGAGATACACTTCTGTCAGAGCACATTTCTCAGATCTTAGAGAGATACACTTCTGTCAAAGCAGATATCTCCGATCTTAGAGAGATACACTTCTGTCAAAGCAGATATCTCAGATCTTAGAGAGATACACTTTTGTCAAAGCAGATATCTCAGATCTTAGAGAGATACACTTCTGTCAAAGTAGATATCTCAGATCTTAGAGAGATACACTTCTGTCAAAGCAGATATCTCAGATCTTAGAGAGATACACTTCTGTCAAAGCAGATATCTAAGATCTTAGAGAGATACACTTCTGTCAGAGCAGATATCTCAGATCTTAGAGAGATACACTTCTGTCAGAGCAGATATCTCAGATCTTAGAGAGATACACTTCTGTCAAGGCAGATATCTCAGATCTTAGGGAGATACACTTCTGTCAGAGCAGATATCTCAGATCTTAGAGAGATACACTTCTGTCAGAGCAGATATCTCAGATCTTAGAGACATACACTTCTGTTAAGGCAGATATCTCAGATCTTAGAGAGATACACTTCTGTCAGAGCAGATATCTCAGATCTTAGAGAGATGCACTTCTGTCAAAGCAGATATCTCAGATCTGAGAGAGATACACTTCTGTCAGAGCAGATATCTCAGATCTTAGAGAGATACACTTCTGTCAAAGCAGATATCTCAGATCTTAGAGAGATACACTTCTGTCAAAGCAGATATCTCAGATCTTAGAGAGATACACTTCTGTCAAAGCAGATATCTCAGATCTTAGAGAGATACACTTCTGCCAATGCAGGTATCACAGAAACTAACAATCAGTATATAGCTATAAGAATTCAACTCTTTTTTATGGAGTAGAAACATGAACCGTCACAAAGATAATGGATAGGAGTATTTAAGGTTTTTACGTGTGGGTCTTCAGAAGACTTGGGTGAGTTTATTGGAAAGATAGAAAAACAAATAGTATCTCATGGAACAACCTAATGTGGAGAACACGCTTCCAAGGAACATAAAAAAGGAGAAAAGAAAATATGGTGGGCATGTCAAGAGACAAGATAGTCTGCTGGAAGTTATATCTGAGGGAAGCGGGGAAAGCAAGAGAGCTAGGAGTACAGATGTATAGACATAATGAGAATGTGATCAGGACTAGTTCTGAGTGTGCCGACCTGGTACGGACGGAGACAGCTGGAGATCAACAGTCTTCAACCTCTACTGTGGAGACGGCACATATTGATGATGATGATGATAATTATGATGATGATGATGATTAGAAGGTAGAAAATGGGATCTTCCACTGGCTAGCACCTCGCAGGTAGAGCACGAGCGGGTCAGGTATAATAACTCACGGTGATACGTAGCAACATCCGTGGATAGTAGTACGGTCTGGATCCTGTTTGGTCCCCTGCTCCTCCCGAACTCGGGTATAGCTGTACGAGTCTGCCAGTGTGCGTCAGCGTTTCCCCCGTCCAGCTTCTGATCAGTACACACAGACACAAAACTCCTGTCGAGTTTCCACCACCCTCTCCTCCCTTTAGCAGCACACATAACTCCTGTCTAGTCCCCCACCCACCCCCACCCCTGCCCTTCCCAAAGTGAGATAGATCCTGGGACTTTAACAGAAAACAACGGCAAGCTTGTGTACGTACACTTCAAAAAATGATGACTGTCACTGCTGCAGTAATCAACAATCGGATGATGAAGACCACAGACCAGATGGATCAAACAAGCGAAATGCGGATGTGCACGATCTAAAAGAAAAACTAAGAATTGTAACATAAATATGAGGAACCTTTCTTAAGGACTTCCACAAACATGACGGGCCCGTTAGCGCAGTTCACAGTCAGCAATTCGCTACTTCTTGTGGTAACAACGTGCCTCAGTTCACAGCGAACAATTCGCTACGTTCTGTGGTAACAGCGTGCCTCAGTTCACAGCGAACAATTCGCCACCTTCTGTGGTAACAACGTGCCTCAGTTCACAGTGAACAATTCGCCACCTTCTGTGGTAACAACGTGCCTCAGTTCACAGCGAACAATTCGCCACCTTCTGTGGAAACAGCAAGCCTCTGCTCACAGCCAACAATTAGCCACTTTTTGCGGTACCTGCAGCCTCGTTTCGAATCGCTTCCGGAGACTAAACAAATCCGGGTCGTGATTTTAATCGGGATCCGCTCTCCAGTTAACCCCGCTGGAAATTGTAAATAAGTACATGACGCATGAGTTAGGGAACGTAAAAACAGCAAGGAAGGGCACTGACCACCCCACCTCTCACAGGCTGTGGTTTAGTACAATGGAATCTTTAAAAAAAAAACTCTATTTTCAATCAGCAGTTAATTATGCTGAATTTCCACTTTACTTTTTTTCACTACAAACAAATGCTTCAGAGCGACAAATGACACAGTTCACCGTTTGTAGTGATTAATGCATGGTAAAATACACAAGTTGGGATTGGTTTGACAAATGTGGCGCTATCTTGAAGTGGATACACATCGTATCAGAAAATATCGGGACACGGCTGGGGAAAAGAATAATCACTACTCATGTATAGCTGATTATATTATATAGGGCTGAAACATGGACTCTATCAAAGAAGGAAGAACAATGATTGGAAGTGTTTGAAATGTGGGGAACATCGTAGATTGGAAAGATTGAGTTTGACAAATGAAAAATACTAATTACAATGATCTTATTAAAGTAGGCGCAGAACGACAAATATTGACAATGATACAAAAAAGAAAGATTAAGTTGGCTGGGATTCATAATGGCACATGATAGTCTTCTACACAAGGCACTAGATGGGACATTTATGGGAAAAGAGGATGGGGGTGTCCAAGACGCATCGTAAACATCTCAGGTAAGAAGAGACATTAAAGTTGGAACCTATGCTGAAATTAGAAGAGCGGCAGCAGAAAAGATCACATGGTTAGACTTGATCAGAGAGATTTCTATGGAAGGAGAAGAGCGGCAGCAGAAAAGATCACATGGTTAGACTTGATCAGAGAGATTTCTATGGAAGGAGAAGAGCGGCAGCAGAAAAGATCACATGGTTAGACTTGATCAGAGAGATTTCTATGGAAGGAGAAGAGCGGCAGCAGAAAAGATCACATGGTTAGACTTGATCAGAGAGATTTCTATGGAAGGAGAAGAGCGGCAGCAGAAAAGATCACATGGTTAGACTTGATCAGAGAGATTTCTATGGAAGGAGAAGAGCGGCAGCAGAAAAGATCACATGGTTAGACTTGATCAGAGAGATTTCTATGGAAGGAGAAGAGCGGCAGCAGAAAAGATCACATGGTTAGACTTGATCAGAGAGATTTCTATGGAAGGAGAAGAGCGGCAGCAGAAAAGATCACATGGTTAGACTTGATCAGAGAGATTTCTATGGAAGGAGAAGAGCGGCAGCAGAAAAGATCACATGGTTAGACTTGATCAGAGAGATTTCTATGGAAGGAGAAGAGCGGCAGCAGAAAAGATCACATGGTTAGACTTGATCAGAGAGATTTCTATGGAAGGAGAAGAGCGGCAGCAGAAAAGATCACATGGTTAGACTTGATCAGAGAGATTTCTATGGAAGGAGAAGAGCGGCAGCAGAAAAGATCACATGGTTAGACTTGATCAGAGAGATTTCTATGGAAGGAGAAGAGCGGCAGCAGAAAAGATCACATGGTTAGACTTGATCAGAGAGATTTCTATGGAAGGAGAAGAGCGGCAGCAGAAAAGATCACATGGTTAGACTTGATCAGAGAGATTTCTATGGAAGGAGAAGAGCGGCAGCAGAAAAGATCACATGGTTAGACTTGATCAGAGAGATTTCTATGGAAGGAGAAGAGCGGCAGCAGAAAAGATCACATGGTTAGACTTGATCAGAGAGATTTCTATGGAAGGAGAAGAGCGGCAGCAGAAAAGATCACATGGTTAGACTTGATCAGAGAGATTTCTATGGAAGGAGAAGAGCGGCAGCAGAAAAGATCACATTGTTAGACTTGATCAGAGAGATTTCTATGGAAGGAGAAGAGCGGCAGCAGAAAAGATCACATGGTTAGACTTGATCAGAGAGATTTCTATGGAAGGAGAAGAGCGGGTATGGCAGAATTGGTTTCATCATAACAAAAAGAGCATACACACCTAGCGTGGAATTAATCATATGGATTTATAATGTTATCATGCTCTAATGAAAGAGAAGGAAAGGAAATATTATACGAGTAATAACAGAAGTTTACAACCGAACAACAACAACATAAGAATATGATATAGAAGAGCTATATCAAGGTTTTCAAGAGAGAGAGACTATACAACAAGGTGGGACAATAGACATTGTCCTGTCTCTTTATCTTTCTATTTCTTTCCGCTTTGCGTACTGTATGTGTCTTTTAGCGTCCGGTTATGAATAGGTTTATTGACCGGGTTCTAGTATGTGCTTCGTAGATTGTTGAGAAAACCATGGCAGGATCGGGTACAGACACCAAGGCCCAAAATGCCAAGCATCCACACATTGTTGCCGAAGACCAAGATTGGGTGGGCCGGCCACGTTGTGCGCATACCACACATCCCCAAACAAATAATGCTTGATGAGCTGAAAGAAGGCCTGTATCTGGTCGGTGGGCAAAAGGAGAGTTTCAAAGACCCCCCTCAAAATATATCTGACACGCTTCAACTTCGATGGAAACTCATGTTAATGCCTGGCACAGAATACCCCCCTCCCCCCCCCCCTTTTTTTCAGTGGATGGCGTAGAGCCGCCATCAGAAACGTATCCATTGCTGTGGAACGCCGGCCTCCGAGGCATAGAGAAAATGTACTTTTGATAAAAGACAAAACAATTGACACTCACATGTTCAACTCTGATTTTAAATGCTGCATATGTGGAAAGGTGTTTCCGTGCCAGAATTGGACTATATAGCCATCTCCAGACTCACCTGTGAGGCACAACACAAAATGTCCGTCTGCTGTTGCGATGGACACTTGCGATGGACGGCTATTATTATTAGTACGTTCTTCGTACTCGATGAGCTTACCTGCTTCTGTTATTTCTACTATGCTTCTTTTACGTGGTCGGTCCTTGGCTTTTTATTCATTGTATCTGTATAGTATTGTCTTCTCTGGGGTATTATCTGGTGTTTGACGTGTCCCCTGGCCGAACCATTTTTGTCTGCTGTCTCTCGATGAGGTCTATCACTGGTGTTGTACCTACTATTCTCGTAATATCTTCTTTTCTGTTTATATCCATTCTTGTTACTCCAAGCATTCTGCGCACACATTTAATCTCAAGTGTTGCGATGATTCGTTTGTGTTTTTTTGTTAATTGTGTTTGTTTGTTAATTGTGTTTGTTTGTTAATGTTTATTTGCTTCTCTCTATATGTCCAGGATATTGTATTTACCTAATTTGTTAATCTTCTTCAATATTTCTTTTCCCATTCCGTATAACTTTCTGGCCTCCATATTTGTTAGCTTTTCCTCCCCATGATATATATATATATATATCCTTTTTGTTAATAATTAAATATTATATAAATGCATTTTTGTTCTGTTACGTAACTCAATATAATGTTCCTGACATTCTACCTTGATGTCTTTGTTTCTAAAGACAGCGCCGAATGGTTCAGTACTTCCCCTGACGTCAGTAAGGACTGGGTCAAACTCAACTTTCTACAGGCAGGCATCAGATACAACATCAGGATATCTGTTACTAACGGTGAGACGACACGGCTGTCACAGATAGAAGATGTCACAACAGACGGCACAGGTAGGTCAGCCTGTATGTTCATTGGATGTGACGAACGTCAAATCGTCTTCATGTATTGAAATTGACTGTTTGCCTCTTCTTCTTTCTTCTTTTGTGCTGCTGCTCTTGCCGTGAAGCGTTACGAAGAGGCGGAATGGGTAGATTTCTTGGTATCGGCGGGTGGGAGGCTTGGGCTGTTGTTAGGGGTAACTTTCTGAGAGTTTGTAAGAAACACCAATACGGGGTTTTCAATTGGAAACACTACTACGAGGATGTCACAAAGAAATACTACTACAGAGTTTTCACAAAGAAATACTACCATGGAGTATTCACAAAGAAACACTAGTACGAAGTTTTCACAAAGAAACACTGTCACGAAGTTTTCTCAAAGAAACACTACCATTGAGTAGTCACAAAGAAACACTATCGCGGAGTTTTCACAAAGAAACATTACTATGAAGTATTCACAAAGAATCACTACTTCGGAGTTTTTTAAAACTTTTTGAAGTTTATTAACAGCAACGAGTAATACTTATTTGCTGGGCCGAACTCTGCACTGCTAATTCACATGGAGCATGTCAGTGGGACCTCTTGAAACATTCACTAATTGACCCTTATTACCTGAACGTCTGTATATTGGTTTAGAAGACTCTGCAGATTCTGTATACAACCAGTTTCATTTACATTTCCTTATTCTAGAAGCTATGCGCATCCAATCTATTCTTAAGTGCATTAACTGTCCCTATCCCCACTATTTCCTGTAGCAGTGCATTTGAAGCATTCACCACTCTGTGACTAAACAAATATTTCCTTTTATCTAATCTGGACCTTTCTTTAGTTAATTTGCAGCTATGCACTTTAGTTCTTGTAGGTCGTTGTATTTTGTAAAACGTGTTATAGTCCAATTTAATCTTTCCTGTGATTATCTATAAACCTGTATTAAATCACCTCGAATCCTTCTCTTTTCTAGACACTGTAGGCCGGTTTTTTCTGAGTCTTTCCTCATAACTATAATTCTGGAATCCCAATCAGCTTTGAAAAGAAATTGTCTTGAAAAGAAATTACAATGGTCGGCACTAATTTTTTCTCATTCAGAAATAAACATTTTCTTTTTGTGACATGTTTATGTGTTGTCAAATATACACCCTGCCGGTGACAACAGACATATATTTCTGTGGGAAATTAAACAGTAGACAAAAAGGGAAGATACTACTTAGTTCATTACTGTTACACGAAAATAATTACATCACAGAATTGATTAAAGCACATAAGAAATACATCAGATTTTAGCGCATCGTATGTGAAATAGGTAAGTTAAAAGGCTGTTTTCATGGAAACCTGGCTGCGAAGGTGAGAGATTGATCTCCGAAGTAGTGTGTGACACGCAGGTGATGCCAATCATAGCACAACCGCCGGCAGCACGCTTGGGATGTGAGGAAAGCTGCTGCCACCCGTCACTTAACATCATTTTCAGAGCGCACAGTGTGGGCATTCGCAAACAACAAATGTATTTTTGACAAAATATGTGTGTTCAGGATAGAGGCATAGATGGAGAGTTTTCTACCATATAATGGTTAGATTGTATAGTTGAAGAGTTTTCTACCATAGAATGGTTAGACTATATAGATGAAGAGTTTTCTACCATAGAATGGTTAGATTGTATAGATGGAGAGTTTTGTACCATAGAATGGTTACACTGTATAGATGGAGTTTTCTACCATAGAATGGTTGGATTGTATAGATGGAGAGTTTTGTACCATAGAATGGTTGGATTGTATAGATGGAGAGGTTTTTACCATAGAATGGTTAGACTGTATAGATGGAAATGGGCAGGTTGCTAGCATGGCACGGAAAAAAACAAGCAGTTATATGAACGGGAAGTGAAGTTTACGTTATGGTATATCTGGGTTGATTTAAAATCAAGATGAAGAAGAAGAAGAACAAGAAGAAGAAGTAGAAGAAGAAAATGGAGAAGAACAAGAAAAAGAGAAAAGCAGAAGAAAAAAACGAGCAGAAGAAAACGAAATGGACGAAGAAGAAAAAGAAAAAAAAGAAGACGAAGAAAATGAAAAAAGAAGGAACAGAATAATAATAATAATAAGAAGAAGAAGAAGAATACAAAGAACAGCAGAAGAAAAGGACAAGGAGAAGGAGGAAGAAGAAGAAGAAGAAGAAGAAGAAGATGAAAAAGAAGAAGAGTAGAAGGAGAAGAAAACAACAACAACACGACGAAGATGAAGAAGAAGATGAAAAGTAAATGGCAGAAAAAAAAAGAACATGCAAGTTCAAAGAAGTGTGAGACAACGTAATTTTAAATAACAATTTCAAGTAATTTTACTGGCAATACCTGATTTGTGTGATTCATGGTTGATTGTCGCTTGCAAAGTGTGCGTGAATTTATTTGTGCACATAGACACTGCTTCGAATGAATCCTTTAACATTACCTGAACTTCTCTTCCAGCTAAAGCATATGCTGTGGTAGCGAACCTCGGCTGGTTCCTGGGCATGATTTTCTCTCTCCTGCTAGAGATCGCTATGGTCATCGTCTTCGTGATCTGCTACAGACGAGGATTCAGATTCAAAAGCGACAAACAGGAGATTCGTACCTACAGGAACGGGTCGGACACTTATACTGGTACACATTATAGTAAGATTCAAATCAAGTCACTTCAATACCCTGCTGCATTCCCTGGCTTTTAATCTTTGCCAATGGTTCTCCGTTTAGGAGATTAAACATTGCTACTATACAACAGGCCTGCAGGTGTTTGTAATCGGCCTTTCGTAAGGGATGTGTCTTAGTCTTATTCTTAGTCTTAGTCGACCTGTACTTCTACAGGGGAGGATGCCCATATGCAGGTCCCACTCAGCCGACCTGTACTTCTACAGGGAAGGATGCCCATATGCAGGTCCCACACAGCCGACCTGTACTTCTACAGGGGAGGATGCCCATATGCAGGTCCCATTTAGCCGACCTGTACTTCTGCAGGGGAGGATGCCCATATGCAGGTCCCATTCAGCCGACCTGTACTTCTACAGGGGAGGATGCCCATATGCAGGTCCCACTCAGCCGACCTGTACTTCTACAGGGGATGATGCCCATATGCAGGTCCCATTCAGCCGACCTGTACTTCTACAAGGGAGGATGCCCATATGCAGGTCCCACTCAGCCGACCTGTATTCTACAGGGGCGGATGCCCATATGCAGGTCCCACTCAGCCGACCCGTACTTCTACAGGGGAGGATGCCCATATGAATGTCCCACTCAGCCGACCTGTACTTCTACAGGGAAGGATGCCCATATGCAGGTCCCAGCTCTGGCGTGAGCTGGGTGTAGCCAGAAGGAGGGTTTCCTGCTTAGCGGGTAAGGTTCGAGCAGCTGATTACTATGCTGCGTTGTTACTAACAGATGTGGTTAACCGATGTGTCAGTCTATCTTAATAGACTCAAACACTAGAGCACAGGAGACCAGTAGCTTGTTAGGCACAACCTATGCTGCTCTTAACAAACCATATAATCATGCCAGGTGTTATGCCATGTCACACAGTGAGTCGCCTCTTACGAGATGGTTTCTGTGTAGCAGCACTGCTATTCTTATCTTTGTTATTCACAAAGACCCCAGCGGACCACTCGGAACATTTTAATACAGCACATCCCAGATTCATACATCTTCTAAATAATTATGTATCATCATCATCGAATCCTCTTCAGTTCCCTGAGGAGCACTGTTTTCTTTTAAAGCTGTACCAAGTCCTCCTGTCTTGAGCCACCAGCTGTAGTTCGATGCATCTCTTGGATATTTGCCTTATGATTATCTCGAGCTGTCTTTTCCATTCGTATTTTGGTCTTTTTCTACCTCTAGGGCGTCTGGAATTATAGAACGGAGATGCTGCTTTATAATGTTATCAGATGCACCTTAAAGTGTACCCTAACAAATCCAGCGGCTTTCCATCCGATGCCCTAATGGTGTATGGTTAATACATTTTTAATTTCTCATTAATAACAATGAGATGTTGATGAAGAAAATTGATTTTTTAAATAAATTAGTAATCATGTTACAATTCTTCTTGGTTTTCTGATTCTCTAAAGTTACTAATCTCATCCACAATTCTTCTTGGTTTACTGATTCTCTAAAGTTACTAATCTCATCCACAATTCTTCTTGGTTTACTGATTCTCTAAAGTTACTAATCTCATCCACAATTCTTCTTGGTTTACTGATTCTCTAAAGTTACTAATCTCATCCACAATTCTTCTTGGTTTACTGATTCTCTAAAGTTACTAATCTCATCCACAATTCTTCTTGGTTTACTGATTCTCTAAAGTTACTAATCTCATCCACAATTCTTCTTGGTTTACTGATTCTCTAAAGTTACTAATCTCATCCACAATTCTTCTTGGTTTACTGATTTTCTAAAGTTACTAATCTCATCCACAATTCTTCTTGGTTTTCTGATTCTCTAAAGTTACTAATCTCATCCACAATTCTTCTTGGTTTACTGATTCTCTAAAGTTACTAATCTCATCCACAATTCTTCTTGGTTTACTGATTCTCTAAAGTTACTAATCTCATCCACAATTCTTCTTGGTTTTCTGATTCTCTAAAGTTACTAATCTCATCCACAATTCTTCTTGGTTTTCTGATTCTCTAAAGTTACTAATCTCATCCACAATTCTTCTTGGTTTTCTGATTCTCTAAAGTTACTAATCTCATCCACAATTCTTCTTGGTTTACTGATTCTCTAAAGTTACTAATCTCATCCACAATTCTTCTTGGTTTACTGATTCTCTAAAGTTACTAATCTCATCCACAATTCTTCTTGGTTTACTGATTCTCTAAAGTTACTAATCTCATCCACAATTCTTCTTGGTTTACTGATTCTCTAAAGTTACTAATCTCATCCACAATTCTTCTTGGTTTACTGATTCTCTAAAGTTACTAATCTCATCCACAATTCTTCTTGGTTTACTGATTCTCTAATGTTACTAATCTCATCCACAATTCTTCTTGGTTTACTGATTCTCTAAAGTTACTAATCTCATCCACAATTCTTCTTGGTTTACTGATTCTCTAAAGTTACTAATCTCATCCACAATTCTTCTTGGTTTACTGATTCTCTAAAGTTACTAATCTCATCCACAATTCTTCTTGGTTTACTGATTCTCTAAAGTTACTAATCTCATCCACAATTCTTCTTGGTTTACTGATTCTCTAAAGTTACTAATCTCATCCACAATTCTTCTTGGTTTACTGATTCTCTAATGTTACTAATCTCATCCACAATTCTTCTTGGTTTACTGATTCTCTAAAGTTACTAATCTCATCCACAATTCTGCTGATCATCATCCTCATCATCATTATATTCTTTTATTCTCAAACAATTGAAGTTTAATTCGCTCCTAAACTTGTTGCTTTCGTCTCAGACTTGTCTGTAAATTATGCACACACACACATATTCACACACACATACACACAAACACACACACACACGCGAACACACACTCGAACATAGACACGAACACACACACACACACGAACACACACACGAACACACACACGACCACACCCACACACACACGAACACACACACACGAACACACACACGAACACACACACGAACACACACACACACACACACACGAACATACACACGAACACACACACACACACGAATACACACACACGAACGCACACATACACAACACACACACGAACACACACACGAACACACACATACAAACACACACAAGCACACACACACACACACACATACATACACACACATACATACAGACTTGCAGGCATTCATGCATACTCAGACATTCACAGGCATATACACGCGCACACACAATCTCTCTCTCTCTCTCTATCTCTCTCTCTATCTCTCTCTCTCTCTCTCTCTCTATCTATCTATCTATCTATATATCTATCTATCTTTATATATATATATATTTATTTACATTCTCATACACACAGATGTACACATGCATGCACGTACACATGCACAGATGCACTTACACATAAAAAGAGTATAAAATGACTACCTATATGTTTCTTCCTCAGATAAAGAGGAGATCCCCCGTGTGTCTAAAGACTTTGAACCAGAGCCCGAAGGATTTAGCAACGACTATTATAAAAATGGGTGATTATGAACATAGTTGTTGTTGTTGCTGAAGTTATAGAAGTTGTTGTTATTGTTCTTGTTCTTGTAGCAGTTGTTGTTGTTGTTCTTGTTCTTGTAGCAGTTGTTGTTGAAGTTTTAGCAGTTGTTATTGTTCACCTGCCTGCTGTTTATCTTTTTGCACCAGGCATCAATTTATATTAGCATCAAAGATCTATGCACACAGGTGTTTTTTTTCGGCTTTCCTGTCCCTCTGCAATATTTTTTATGACGTCAGGAGACTTATCCAACGGCAATATGAAGATGACCCTGGGCCTGGTCGAAGTCTATAGAAGCTCTTCAAAGACTTTCTAGAAATGACACGCTTCGACATCGATGTAAACTCATGGGAGTGCCTCGCACATGTCCGCCATTCTTGGCGTAGAACCACCAGCAGAGGCGTCTCCATTGCAGATCAGCACCTGATCTTCCAGGCGCGAAAAGACAAAACAACTGACACTCACATGTTCAACTCTGACCTCAAATGCTACACATGTAGAAGGAGTTTATGTACTACAACTGGACAAAACAGCGACATCTGGACTCACAGATGAGGTGCAACACAAAATGTCTGACATGTCATCATCGCGTGCGATGGACGGCTATTATTATGAAATCAGAAATTCAATTTAGGTTTCAGACTGGCGTGAAGATAAAAAATGACGGAATGTGCATTTGTTGACATCTAGAGAAGCTCGCCAAATGGGGAAGGTTAAGTAATATTTTCTGATTATAGACTCACAAAGTTATCGCTTTCCCGAGTGGAGTAAGAAAGATTGGGTTCACTGCTTCTCAATGCATGTGGTCAATAGCGGCTTATGATAGTTGTCAATACGGCTAGCAAACTCATTGTGTGAAGGAAATTGCTGCAGAAACCACCACTGGCAAAACACATAAAGAAGGCCAACTGCAATGATGGCCCTGTACGCCAGCTGGAGTGACCAAGGGACAAACATAACAGGAGACAAGAATGTCGTCATATGAAGCACGCTATCGCATCACAACTTTCCACCCAAACCACCCAGCCATTACTGTGACCTTCTTCATGCATCAGGTGAGACAAATCCCAAGGTCTGTTCAAGTGATCTCTGTATCGAAAGTCGTCTGAAATAGTTCTCCTGTGTACTCTATCTTTTGCTGTAATGGAGCAATCTGACAGGATTTTACCACTTCTTCTCCTGATGTTTTCCACCCACTTATAACGTTGTCTGCCTGCAGAAGGCTGTCTTCCACCCTACCCTCTAGTATAGTCTTCACCAAGGAGGTATGTCCTGGTATGTGACGAAAATAACGAAACTGTGTAGCCCAGATTTGGGTCAGTAATTCTCTTTTCATCCCCCCTCCCTCCTCCCAACGTTGTCAAAACCCTCCACATGTGTTTTCTTCTCATTCCAAGAAATGCGACTCTTCTATATACCCACATTTCAAAGGCTTCGATACTCTTTTCCAAATTGCTATTCAGTGTCCAGATTTCCGCGCAATAAAGTAGTGACGAATATACATAACAACTGACATTTCTCAGTTTCAATTTATGATTTATCTATTTGGATGTCAGTATGTGTCGCATGTTGCTGAATACCATTTTGGCCATGCCTATTCTCTTCTGATTTCTTTTTCACTGCTGCCTTCTTCTGTTATTTTTCTTATCTAGATATGAGAAACTGTACCTGTTCCAGTAGTTGATCTTTAATTTTTATCTGCATACATTTTTCGAACTATCTTAAGTCTTTGTTTTCTTTATGTTGGTGTCTAATCCAAACTCTTGACTTATTTTGTATATTGTTGTCACATTCTCCTGTAATTCTTGCTCACTTTTTGCCATCAAAACTGTATCATCCGCATATCTAAGACTATTCATTGCCACCCTTCCAATGACAAGCCCTTGATGTAGGTTCTGCTTAACATAACATAGGTTGGCCGACAAACGTGGAAGGTAAAAATGAAGATTAACATAGAACAGTAGCAAATGTAGACAAATTTCAGCCTATTAAGACATTTTGAAGCTTTCAAGAAGACACTGATAAAACGAACCATGAGGACAGAATGGAGAGAACAGCACACAAAATACAAGCCAGAAAAGGACAGCATAGACAAACTTGGCAGAGATAAGCAGACAAAGATCTTCAGACTATAATGCAGACTCAAGGCCCATTTTTGTATATAGTTGTCACAAACTTCATCACTTATTGCCATCAAAACTGTATTATCCGTATACCTACGGCCCTTCATTGCCACTCTTTTCTTATGACAAGCCCTCAGTTTCATACTATCTATTTGATTATTTGTCCTGTGTAGATATTTAAAAGACAAGGATATAATACATTTCCACAAACAAAAACTAAATACAATGCTGCTCACCACAAACCTTATGTGCAATGCTAGGTACTCAACATGTTGGGCATGCACCTCCACAGTAACTCCGGAGCTGATGACGCGGAACGGTGAATGAACTGACAACACCCATCGTCTCATAATTGGCTGTTTGCTTCAAGGTCAGCGAACCAGAGCTGTCTAAGACACTACTCTGTCTCCAAGCGGCGGCCCTGGAAACAGACTGCATTGTTGCAGTCTGGCTAATAGATTAAGAAGCCCAGTGAGAAGATAAGCCGGTAAAAAAAAACAACAAGCTGAAACAGGTGTTGGGCCGAACAGCGCAGATATTGCAGCCTCGCTTCAAACTACCGCACAACGTCACAACGTCCTTTTCAGGACGGCTGCAGAAGTTACATTAAGTATCGCTGACACAAGTCAATAATGGCAGCTTTGACACATCCACACAAGGTGAAAAATGACAATCTTCATTATGAGTTTTATGATCTTCTCCATTTTTATTTTTCAATCAGTTACAATGAGGAGTATGATGATGAAGTCGATGACGGATTCGACAGATACGAAGACAATGGTAGACGATTTGATAATGACTACTACACCAACAGGACGGATTCCAATTACAGGTCTGTTTTTCGTGTCTGTGTATGTTATAAGTTTTGTGGGTATATATTCAGGATACTTCTTCAACATGTCAAAAGAAACAAATCTACAACTGAGTAGCCATCAAGGTGCCAATGATCTCTCCGACCTCGGCAGCACGATTGCACCCGATTGCCGGAGTAACTCCGACATACACAAGCGGATTGGTCTAGCGGCATCGGCGATGAATGATCTCCGCCGTGTGTGGAAGAACAGTAGGCTCTCTATGGGCACTAAACTGAGTATCTGCCAGTCGTGGGTGATCCCGGTCCTCGTGTATGGCTCCGACACCTGGACCCTGCAAAAAAGTGACACCTCGAGACTTGAGACCTTTCAAATGCGAAATCAGCGACACATCCTTGGCATTCGTTGGTACGATATCGTCCGGAATGTAGATATTTCTGCAAGGACACATCTCCCCACTGTCTCGGTTATCCTGGAACGTCGCCGCATTTCCCTGTTCGATCATGTTGTCCGACTGGACAGGGAGGTCCCAGCTCACCAGATTCTTCAAAAGACAGTCAACAGTGCTAACGGCCTCCACCCTGCTGGCTGGAAGCGTCGGAGAGGTCGTCCTCGAAACACGTGGCTCCAACAGGTAGCAGCCTCCCCATCTGCCTTAGAGGAGGCCTGGCAGCAGGCAGTTACAACTGGACATGGTAGTGTTCATCCGACGCAACTGGCTTCAGACGCCTAAGCGAACATTATTATTATTATTATTATTATTATTATTATTATTATTATCAAGGTGGACTAAGAAATTACCTTTTTGTCAGAGCAGTTACCAGAAAGATCTCTCTTTGCAACATAGATGAGAATATGGTGACTGCTACACTTAGAGCACACCATACTTGATCACTAACAAGGTAATGAAGCTCTCTAGAGTAGACAATTCGTTTAACTCGTTGCATTTAACACAACAACATTCACACAGATTCATGAATTTCATCGTGTCTTAAGAAATTCATTTTTACAGTTTTAAATTTCATGGTTAGTAGGCAACTGTGTCTATACATTTTGTTCTGGTATTCCAGGAACGAAAGAGATGCTGGTGGCCGATCAGGTAGTGACTACGAGGAGTACAATGCAAATGAAGCTAAGGATACCTCATATAATAAGGTATAGCACAAGATCGTCGATGTCCTCTATATACATCTCTTTGTTTATCATTCCAATAAATACACCGACTCGTCGTTGGCAACATCTTCATCGTCGTCAGCCATTTAAATATCATCACTGATGTAAATAATTTATGACAGGCAAAACGGCTAGAGCTCTCGACTAACAAACTTTTGTTAACCTGATATGACCATTGTCCGTTTGTGCGGACTTCTATTTCTCCTATTTCAATCAACTTCCCCGTAACCCAAGGAGCTGATATGTTGTACACAGCCTCTACTAGTGCTATCTTTTAATCTATCAAAATTCCATTCCTGTAGTCCCCAAAACAAATTAAACATGTCTTAGCAAAAATAATAGCTTGTATTGAAAATTACTTGTTAATTAATTTAACCAGCAAGTGACTTCATTTACCTCGTTAAATAACCAAGCCAGCACAGGACTTAATATACCTTCAATCAAACCATCACGAGGCTTAATTTCCCTTTTTCCAAACTTAAGATAACTTCACATGACCTTTGTCTGTTTACGTGGACTTCTATCTCTCCTATTTTACCCAACGTCCCTATAACTTAGAGTGATGTTACTCTGTACATACCCCCTACTGTTACCGTTAATCGGTCAAAATCACGCTCCTGAGCAGAGCGGAACATTATAAAATAGCGAGACTAGCATAGGGCTCCATTTACTAGAGGGCTTCAAGTGGAAACCTTAAAAGTGGATAGAAATGAGAAAAATCATGCCTTTGTATTGTAACTTGTTAATATTGTTGCTAAGGTTGTCATGAGTGTCCTGCACGTGCCATCTCGCTGAATGCGGACAACATGTTGTCATAAATGCCATAGAAAGATGGCTGGCTCACTATTCAAGTGCACCAAAGAGTAGCAGCGCTCTGTTATCAGTTAGTTTTTTTAACAGCGATGAGATGGAACCTACAGCAATTCCTTATATGAATGAACGTCCATTGCGATTAAGCATTCCTTTTACTCCAGCAAGTGTATGAGCGGAGTAGGAAGTTCCAAAACGACGTGAGTTCTGCGACAAACTGCTAACGACCGGGTCAAGCATAGCGAGTAGTGACCCCAGAGTCTATTGCAGCCATTGATCGCCTTGTAAAGGAAAATCGTCGATTGAATGTAAATGAAATTGCCGCACATCTGGACGTTATTCAAGGTTCCGCACATTACATTATCCATGATGTGCTACAGTACCACAAAGCTGCGCCAAAGCGGGTGCCATTGCAGATTGCTTCAGAATTGAAACAACAACACGATGATGCCTGTCAGGAACTATTGCGGCGCTTTGAAGAAGAGGATGATGGTTTCCTAGCAAGGATTGTTGCTGGAGATGAAAGCCGGGTTCACTACTACGAGCCCAAAACGAAGACAACGAGCAAGGAATGACGCCATCCCTCCTTACTGAAATCGAAGAAGTTTCGCATGCAACAATCTGCAGGGAAGGCTTTGCAGAATCTCTGTTGGCGTGAACGAGGTGTTATTTTAAAGCACTACAGGCCCATGGGGAACACTGTCACCAGTGCCACGTATACAGATCACCTCAGAAATCATCTTCGATCTGCAATAAAATCCAAACGACAGCATGGGCTTCTGGATAAAGTGTCCTTTTGCAACATGACAATGCTCGACTCCATATTGACTGTACCATATATGACCTTCACTTTCAGTGTCTACCCCATCCACCCTACTCACCAGACCTAGGCTTAAATGATTTCCACGTCTTTCGATGACTACAAGAGGCATTGAGAGAAAAGACTTTCATGTTCGATGAAGAGGCCTAGCAGGTTGTGTATGAGTGGTTACACATGCGACCAAGATAATTGTCCTCTACGGGAATCCATGCCCATTATAGACGCTGAGAGACATGTATCGAACGCAGTAATGACCATGTTGAAAAACAATACAGTTGTTTTTCACGTTTTCAGAATGAATTTTATCAAAAAATATATTTAAGGTTTTCATTTGAAGACCCCTTTTATTTTATAAATCGTCTGACCAGCACGGACTTAATTTGTTTTATAAATAGTCTCACCAGGACGGACTTAATTTGTTTTATAAATAGTCTCACCAGCACGGACTTAATTTGTTTTATAAATAGTCTGACCAGCACGGACTTAATTTACTTTATAAAATAACCTGACCACATAGGACTTTATTTTTCGTTTTAAAATAATCAACATTATTAGAGTCTCTGTATTACCATCATTTCAATAAACATATAATCATTTTCACATTTCTTGACTATGCTAATTAAGTATGAATATATAATATGCCCTTGATTATTGACACGACTCTTCTAATTCTTTGTTAGTCTGATCATTCGGACATCGGGAGTCAAGGACGTGCCTATAGCAACTACAGCTCTGACATCGAAGGTCGAGGTCCTCATCCTGATGAAACTAATCGTGTGAGCAGAAGGAAGGAACCAAAGAACGAGAGGATTCATTCCAGTGTAAGCATTACCACAAACAGATTACCACTCTCCCCGTCGAAGAAATTGCATCTTTCGGCGTTGTTTTGTTTTGGGTGTTTTTCGTGGTTGGTTTCAGAGGAAGCTTCTCCACGCTTTTTTTTTGGGGGGGGGGGAACATACCTTATCCCCAGCGTTCGGGAACTGAGGCGATAGTCTAGTCCAGTGACAACATACTGACCAGGACGTTGCGTTAGACTCAGGCACCATACACTGACCAAGACCCTAATCCGTCTTTCATGTAGCGTTTCCTTGGACACAGGCTGTTTTCAAGGCAGCCTGGCTGACCAGATGTGCTGTGATAATAGTTCAACGACCTACTTCTCTGATAAAAACTGATTCAAAGACATCTTAGCATGATAATAATTCAATAACCTACTACTCTGATAAAAACTGATTCAAATACATCTAAGCATGATAATAATTCAATAACCTACTGCTCTGATAAAAACTGATTCAAAGACATCCTAGCATGATAATAATTCAATTACCTACTGCTCTGATAAAAACTGATTAAAAGACATCTTAGCATGATAATAATTCAACGACCTACTTCTCTGATAAAAACTGATTAATAGACATCTTAGCATGATAATAATTCAACGACCTACTTCTCTGATAAAAATTGATTCAAAGACACCTTAGCATGATAATAATTCAACGACCTACTTCTCTGATAAAAACTGATTAAAAGACATCTTAGCATGATAATAATTCAACGACCTACTTCTCTGATAAAAATTGATTAAAAGACATCTTAGCATGATAATAATTCAACGACCTACTTCTCTGATAAAAACTGATTAAAAGACATCTTAGCATGATAATAATTCAACGACCTACTTCTCTGATAAAAACTGATTCAAAGACATCTTGCCATGATAATAATTCAACAACCTACTGCTCTGATAAAAGCTGATTAAAAAACATCTTGCCATGATAAGAATTCAATAACATACTGCTCTGATAAAAACTGATTCAAAGACATCTTAGCATGATAATAATTCAACGACCTACTTCTCTGATAAAAATTGATTAAAAGACATCTTAGCATGATAATAATTCAACGACCTACTTCTCTGATAAAAACTGATTAAAAGACATCTTAGCATGATAATAATTCAACGACCTACTTCTCTGATAAAAACTGATTCAAAGACATCTTGCCATGATAATAATTCAACAACCTACTGCTCTGATAAAAGCTGATTAAAAAACATCTTGCCATGATAAGAATTCAATAACATACTGCTCTGATAAAAACTGATTCAAAGACATCTTAGCATGATAATAATTCAATTACCTACTGCTCTGATAAAAGCTGATTAAAAAACATCTTGCCATGATAAGAATTCAACAATCTACTGCTCTGATAAAGGCTGTTTTCAAGGCAACATCTGTATCGACGTGATCCCCGTAGTAGTGAGCTCCACGAAGATGAAGTCAAGCATAGCAAAATCGCCTAGAGGACCACAGTCCACCTTCATCAGCATGCTCGGGATGTGAGGAAAGCTACTACAACCCGCCATCATTTTCAGGGCGCACAAAAGAGTCAACGATCTCATTGTGGGAATTAAACAACAACAAGAATCACCATCATTCTACAAATTAATTTCAATTGTAAAAGTTGTATACATTTCGTTATAAACGTAATTCTATGCACACAAACAAGTCGCACACATAATATCCACATTGTTCTCAAACAAAAAAAGGACTGAACATTCTAATGCCTTGATTCATTGAACTACAAACAGTATATTTTGGCTAAATCTAGACATATATGTGACGTTTTTATGGCTATAAAGTATGTATTTAGCTTTCATATCGCGCAATTTATTTGAAGACTGATTGCCAAATTAATTATTGATTCAGTGATAGATTGTGATGATAAGAATCAGGTTAAGGTCAGTAACTATCAAAACGGTGTTTCTCATGTGCTTTTCACTTGTAAGGATTAATTTAACTACTTATTGCTCTTAAATTGGCAAAGATCTTCAGATTTTGAACGGGACATTGAAGAATCAAGGCAGACCTACAAAGAATGGGTCTTAGAGATAGGGCTACATCTCACTGTGGAGTACCTAAGTTAACACCAGAACATAGGCTGTAGGACTACCCCACTTATGCAAACCAAAGAGATGCAAACTGGCCCTCGGAGCGACCATGCTTGAAATTATTGGGGGGGGGGGGCAGTGAAGATCTGAAACCGGCAGTCTTCTTCGTGAACCACACCGGGCTAGAGTCATATCATTAGTTGAGCGAAGTAGAAGAAAAGAAGAAAAGGTAGAAGAAGAAGAAGAAGAAGAAGATATGAAAACATCTGATTCAAAGGCATCTTCTCGTGGTAAGGATTTAACGACCAATTACTCAGATACAAGCTGGTTCAAAGACATATCTTTTTTTAATGGATTGGTTCAAAAACCATTCTTGCCTTGATAAGAATTCAACAACCTACTGCTCTGATAAAGCTAACTCACAGACATCTTGCCTTGATAAGAATTCAACAATCTACTGCTCTGATAAAGCTGACTCAAAGACATCTTGCCTTGATAAGAATTCAACAATCTACTGCTCTGATAAAGCTGACTCAAAGACATCTTACCTTGGCAATCATCATCATCATCATCAATCATATAACCTGTAAGATGTGTATGTCTTGATAAGAATTCAACGACCTAATGGTCTGAAATAAGCTGATTCAAAGATATATAACTTTTTTAATATGATGATTCAAAGACAAATTAATGACCGATTATAGAAACTAAATGTGAAAACCCAAATCCTAGAAGCTTGTAGACAGATTACTCAAGTAGAAATATCTATATAATATAGTGATGCAGTTTTGGTAGTCTGATAGCAAACTGAAATGCAGTTTTGATAGTCTGATAGCAAACTGAAATGCAGTTTTGCTAGTCTGATAGCAAACTGAAATGCAGTTTTGGTAGTCTGATAGCAAACTGAAAGTGTATCGAGAAAGAAATGAAAGTAATAGGCACTCTAGCATGACGTTTAGATCCAGGCCACCACCGATCTGTAGTGTCAGTCTAGTGTTGAACGTTGATGTGATAATTTGATAGTCGTTTTTCAAACCTGTTAGAGATTTCGTTTTTCCTCTGATGCATTTTGATCGTAACATATGTTTTATAGTTGTTGTCGTTCTGATGTGGATTCTCAGTCCTTGTTAAATATATTATTATATGTTGTGTCCTTAGTCTGAAACGGAACCGATGCGAATAAGCTGATTAGGTTCACCATAACAAATATGGGATGTTTGTTTCCTGTATTTTATAATACCCATATTTGTGAGATTGATGATTAGCTGTGTTCCAAATACAGCGCAGTTCCTTCCTCATTATAATCCAATACAGCGCAGTTCCTTTCTCACTATAATCCAATACAGCGCAGTTCCTTTCTCACTATAATCCAATACAGCGCAGTTCCTTCCTCACTATAATCCAATACAGCGCAGTTCCTTCCTCACTATAATCCAAATACAGCGCAGTTCCTTCCTCACTTTAATCCAAATACAGCGCAGTTCCTTCCTCACTATAATCCAATACAGCGCAAGTTACTTCAAGACAAAACTGTCTTATGATGTCAACACCATCGCTTGCCTTGGAAATTAATTAACAACAAATGTGCTGACATCAGCCAATGACTCATAGCGGGATGATGTCATCGGGGTCAGCGAACCCGAGCTGATAAAGACCCTATTACACTTTCAAGCGGCTTTACTAGAATCAGGCAGCATTAATTTGGTCGGGCTCAGATAATAGGGATCGCATTGGAAAGGCAAACCTGGTTACAAAAAGCGACAGTTGAAACTGGATGTGTCAGGCAGAAAGGCGCAGATATCGCAGCCTCGCTGTAAATTACGGTACAACATCCTTTTCAGGACGAACGTCGAAGAAGTAGAAAAATCATAACCTAATTCCTCTCAAATATTTCTTATTACAGGCTCGTTCAAAGGATTATACAGATTCAAGTGACACGTCACATCGGAGACAAACAACGCAACGTAGAGGGCATGACGACTACCCAGTCGCAAGTCATCGAGATGATCATTTTTCCAGGCAAGATCCTCGACAAGAGGACAGACGCAACAGACGAGATCGCCAAGATTCTCCCTACAGTGACGCGCACAGTAGCCAGGCTTCTCGCTATAGCGACGAGCACTACCAGAGCCAAGCAGACCCATACAGAGATGACCATCAACGTCACAGTGGCCTGGATCACGACCACGACAAATGTGATGATGTTGTTGACGAGTTTAAGCATGCGAGTACAATCAGAGCGGATCAAGGAAACTCACGTAACAATGCTGATAATGGGCATTCCTCAACAGTTGTTTAGGTAATGAACAAATAAACATTTTAGTGAACACATTGTTCCCCATAATCCTGGTCACATCAACTTCTTCATATTCTGTGTTCTTTTTGTTTAATTTTTTTTATAATCATGAGAAACGTGCCTTATTTTATTTGGAATGCGATTTCAGGTTTATGTCAAATTGGTCCTTACTACCAAGCCGTAAGAGTAAGATCCAGAGCTGTAAGATGCGTTGTGTGAGAAGTGCAGCCGGAAAGACAATCCGTGACCGAATCCGCAACACCACGCCGAGGCAGACATGCGGAGCAAGCCTGTTAGGGCCTACATTGACTCTCAACTTATCAAGTGGTTTGGTCATTTAGCGAGAGCATTTCATATGCAGGTCTCCGGTCCACGTGCAAGAGGCAGACCTTGACCTCGATGGATTCTAGGATGTTTCTGAAACTCTCAGGAAGTTACGCTTAACGACAGCACAAGCTTGCCATTTGGCGATAACAAAAAATCTACGCATTCCATCTCTTTGCGACGCCATATGGGAAGAGCAGTAGGGCAGTAGAAGAAGATGTCAAGTCTGTGCTGCTGTATAGAGCGGAGACGTGGACAAAGATGAGGGCAATGCAACAATGACTCCAGCCCTTTGTTAAAAGATGCATAGGAAGGATAATGGGCATAAAGTGGCAGGACATGGTGAGGATACGCAGACAACAACAGCCACAATTAAGAAAGGAATTGGAGCTGAATAGGACATACGAAACGGAAGGCACCGTCCAACATAGTCACACAGGCAATTACATGAAACCATGATGGGAAACAACAAAGACGTGTTCACGGAGAATATAATGTGAGAAGGAACTAAGATTAAATGATTACACCTGGGGAGAAGCAAACAGAGCAGCCCAGCCCAGATATATACACACACACACATCTGTATATACATAGGCACTGTCTGATGGCTACACTGTCATATTGTGTTTGGAGAGTATGTCTATTAATTTACACATGTTCTTGTTAATATACTGCTATACTAATAGAATATACTGCTGCGTTAGTTTTTGTCTTATTGTTCTTAACAAGTTTATTTTTGTTCTTATGTCCTGCAATTTGTTGTAAAATATGTGACGAAATAATAATGTCGGAGAAGGTCTGCAGTTTGAACGTGGTTTACAGTCAATAGAAAAACGTGTCTAATACCCACAACTTAACATCTTTATACTGGTTTAGAAGAATTTGCATAGTCTGTATACAACCAGTTTCTTCAAGGGTGTTTTAACCGACGTGAGAGTCTATCTTAATAGACTTAAACGCCAGAGCTAAGTAGACCCACAGCCAGTTAGGCGCCATCTATAGGAAACCACCTTGGGCAGATTTTTAACTTGAATTTTGTCCTGACATCGGCCGTTCTGCCTAGTCTTTTCGATTTCCAACTGCCAAGGAATTGTTAACGTTCTCGACACTGAACACGGGAGTCCGATCTCACTTCCCAGAAATCAAGGAATTTTTAACTAGAAGATTCACGTGAAAATATACCGGTTTACATCGTGACTAGAACCAACGACCTCCAGCACCCGAGGTGGACATCTTACCTCGAGACAACTGAGTCCACAAGTTTACTCTTTTTTACGTCCTGAAAAGGGCGTTAAGTAGGCGGGTTAGTAGCTGTCCTCATACACCTAGCGTGCTGATGAAGATGGGCTGTGGTCTTTCAGGTTGTTGTGTTTTTTTTTTGGTCTTCAACTGCATGACGCTCATTACTACGGGGATCACTTCGATCCAAAATTCATCAGCCAGACTGTATGAAAACAGCCTGTTTCCAGGGATACATTTATCATTATCTCATTTCTTGATTATACGAAATTTGTGGATTATCCTGATTTGGGAATACGCGGCTTTCTAATGTACATACTTGATATCTAATGAATACATACATTTAAAAAACAAAAAAACCAGCTGCTAAATCCTTGTATTGATACAATAAAGATTCTGAAATATTCAACTGTGTGTGTACTGATTTCACAGTCCATGTAAATTTGTTACCAATATTTTCAGACTCGTGAAATTATGTGACAATTATATGTTTACGTGTGTATTATGTCAAGTACGTATGGTATGGATCCCGTGAAATGCAAAGAAGATTAATTATACAGTACTCAAAGAGGCACAACCACAAAGACAAATCACTGCAAAGATCAGAACAAGGCATTCATCCTTTTTCTGGCATTTTATGAGAAGATGCGGCTTGGAGAACGTCGTGATAACAGGAAAGATAGCAGGAAAGAGAGACAGAGGAAGGCCGAAACAGAGGACGTTGAACAGCCTGAGAGAATAGCATGGGCGACAATCAACAACAGAGTTGGTAAACGACACACGTGATAGAAGTGGATGGATGTTCATGATCGCCAACCGGCGGGGCACCTGGTGATGATGACATGTATGTCAACATGATAATCATATATGTGAATATACCAGTGGCAAGTAGTGTAAATAAACATGTGTGTGTGAGTGTGTGTGTGTGTGTGTGTGAAAGAGAGAGAGAGAGAGAGAGAGAGAGAGAGAAAGAGTAGAGAGGGAAAAGAAAAGAAAGATAGACAAATCGAGAGAAGTAATTTATTGTGTATTTTTGTTGTTATAGTAAATGGCGAAGGTGCTAACTTTGAAATTCTTAGAAAGACTGACATATTGACATTTCTGTAGAAGGCCAGGATTGCTCGATAAGCGCATCCCCAAGTCGCTGTTACATGGCGAGCTTAAAACAGGCAGACGCTCAGTTGGTTGACAGAAGTAACACTACAGAGACTCCTGGATCGTGTCTCTGAAAAATGTTAACATTCATGTCACTTTCTGGGAGATCTTTGCACAGAACCGTTCCACCTGAAGGGCTAAAACCGCTAGAGGTGGTCAGATCGCAGAGCGAAACATCTTCATGGAGGCTGACAGCAGAACGAACGACAACTTCACCACCAACTCTTCACATGAGTGTCCTGAGTGCTGCAAAGTCTGTCGTTCCAGGATTGGTCTTTACAGTCATATGATAACACATATCGCAGTACGTCCGATGGTGATGTCGCCAATTTCGCTTGCGAGGGACAACTATTATGTGTTACGGATGACCAGAAAGATGTTATTTTAGATCACTCTTGTTGGAGCATCTATAACCGACCTTACACAAGGACACCTTTCCATCCATATAATCATCTGTATTCTCTGACCCGTTTAAGTTCTGTGCTTTTCCCCCGAATATTTAGTGTTCCTTATATCCTGCTGAATATTATTTTCTCTGTCACTGCTGTATTAATCTTCATATAATATCTATCACAGGCATTATCAAGGCGTTCATATTTTATTGGAGGTCGTGTTAATGTGTTTAAACATCTAAATGGAAGGTCAGTCTCATGGCAACAATTGCCAATGGGGATGAAGATAACTCTTACTATACTAGGCCGCAGCCTGCGTGAGGTGGCGTGGCCAGTTCCCTTCCTTACTGTTTATACCTTCCTCAATTCATACGTCAGGTACCTATTTAAAGCTGGGTCGACTGGAGGAGCTGTCGTACCAGGAACGAACTAAGTCCGGATTTGTTTTTGTCCATCCGTGATTTCGAACCCTGGCGCGCTGTAATCCCCGTCGTAACACGCTCTACAATTTACGTACATATATATTAACGTGAAGCTGCATGTGCATCTGATATATGAAAAACAACCCTAAAGGCGTTCACTACCTCTGATGAAGACTCTAAGCGGATTTTTAATGTTGAAGAATAAAAGCCGTCTGCTTCTGAAGCTGCGATACCTTGTATAGGGTTTTTATTTTACGTTCGATAGAAGAAAAAAAAAGGGAAAAAAATACCCTTTTTCGGTGAAAGATTGTGAATGATCTAACAGGAGAAATAGGAGATGCACAAATACAATCTTCGCACTCAGGAGACAGCGGTGAACACATCCGAGATCTGACACTCCGCGTTGCTTTCGTGGACTAGGAGAAGGCATTGGATCGAGGGAATAGATACCATCTGTGGAAAATATGAGAAAGTTCTGGAGTAAATCAACATTTGACTAACCTTGTTAAAAGTCATAATATCAATAGCCAATGTACAGTAAGAACAAACGCAGGACATTCCGAAAAAATTACATATTAGATTCGGTGTACGGCAAGGTTGTGTGTACTATCTTCTTTACTTGTATCACATTTATAGAGCCATTATCACAACAACAAAAAGCCAACATTAGTGAGGGAAACAACCTCAGTGATCACTAAAGTAAACTTCTCTTTGCTGATGGTCAAGCACAAATAACAAGATAAACAACCGCAGGACCATATCAACAATGACGACTGGACGGATTCAAGTACCAAAATTAATGTAGAGAAACCGAAATAATGACAATTGCAAGAAAATAATTAGAAACAACAATATTCACACAAAACCAACAAGTAAAAAAGGTGAAAAATGTCGCCTTGTAAACAACATCTCAGCTGATGGCAAAAGCGACACCGAAAAACAAAACAGATGTAATAAAGCAAGATTAAACATTGGACAAATGTCCCCAATATATTACAATGTAGACACGTGACAATAAATACAAAACTAACGCGATACAACACAATATTCATATCCTCTCTGTACTGTCTGTGCTATAATTTAACATTGACAAACAAAGGTAAAAGAATCATTGTAACAACAGAGATTACATGTCTGCGTCGAATGTTTGGAATAACTTTTTTTTGGTTTTTTTTGTTTGTTTTTGCGTTCGCCTTATTTTCTATTCCCCAAAGCGGTGTACGTTGCACTATATTTTTACTTTGTGCCTGTCGACCCAGTCCATCCGACTGCGACAAGCATTTTATGTGAGGGTCTGCTTCCTCTTGTATTTTCTGAAGGTTTGCTTCCCCGGGGTAACGGCCGGGGCTGTGATGAGGAGCGAACCCAGCACCTTCGGTCTGTGAGCTGTGTCACTAGTACACGCCGTCTCCTGCTTGGAGTAACAAGAATGAATTAAATCAGAAAAGAATATATTAGGAGACAAGTAGATACAACACCAGTGCTAGACCTCATCAAGAGACAACAAACCAAATGTTTCGTCTACGTGACACATCAAACATAAGAAAGTATCCCTCGGAAATCTGATCCCCATGGTGTGCCAGCGAACATCTTCAATAACTATTCTCGACTCATCACTTAATTTTTAACATTTTTAACGTTTTTCTTGAGGTTGATCTGTGGATGAGAGTGTCTCGAAGATACGTGGGCTCTGCGCAATTTGTGTTTGTCGAATCTCAGACTGAAATTTTCCTCGGCTACTCTGTGACTCTTAGTAAAGATAATACAAACACTATTTTCCCAGTGTATCTTGCCAGCTTCAACGTCTGACAATATTCGTGCAGTCTTATCAGGTCTCCATTTAGCCCTTGTGCTGAACTTTCAACATCATCATGGCTCTACCATATTGCCAGATCTTTAGCGTCTATAACTTTTTGGCGCTGATTTGCTTGGTCAGGTCATTGATGTAGATAAGAACGATCGTGCACTTCAAGGACAGTAAGCCTTCGTCTCAGACTTCTTTAGCAGCGATGGCACTATTCATTTTTGCCTGAATTGATAGTTCAATGAGAAAATTGTTAACAATAGGAAAAAAAAAAAAAACTTTAAATGATAAAAGTGCGATATGAATATCAAAACATCAAAAACAGAGACAATGAATATATGTAGAAAGCACACCACACTTGATATTCATGTGAATGAAACAAAAATAAAGCAGAAATAATAATGTAGGTATTTGGGAGCTGTGTTACTGAGGATGGCAGACTCGACAAAGAGATAGAGACAAGAGTGCAGGGGGCAAATGCTGTCACCTATCAGCTGTCTCTATTACTTAGGCACCACAAGATTTCCCTCCAAGCAAAAAAGCAGAGTATAAATACTAAATTAATCTTAACCCTGTGCTACCAATAACAGATTTGAGCATTGCATAGGGTCCAGGAATGAAAGTTAGCCTGCAAAATGCGGTGCCTGCGAAAGGTCACTAACAACACCAGATGAGACAACTATGAGTATTCGGGAGAAGGTTGGAACAATTCCCTGCCTACAGTACATCGAGCAACAGAGAATGAATTGGTTTGACCACATTGTGGGAATGCAACCAGACAGCGTTGTTCATGAAACCTTCTACATGAGAACATCAGGAACATACCACGACACTGGGCTTCAACCCGGTAGAAGGTCAGACGACACTGGGCTACAACACGGTAGAAAGTGAGACGACACTGGGGTACAACCCGGTAGAAAGTGAGACGACAAAAGAAGAAGAAAAAAAACTAAATTGCTCTGACAATTAACAAAGCAGAAATTAAGTCAGTAGTAAACATCAAGGTAAGTCGAGAGATAAAATAACAAATAGACTAAAAATGAGTCCTCATGTGCTAAATGGGACGGCAAGTTAGTAAGTTGGTCATAAAAGGAAATGGATTAGCTGACAATGTAGTTGGTAAGTATCTAAAGTAGTCGTTAGGTGGTTGCAACCTTTAGCTTTGTTATTACTGCAGGTAGCAGACGTCAGGTGTCCCAGGCACTTGCGCGGTTCAGATACACAATGGCATCTGTGCTCACAAAGTGTACAATCAAAAAAACAGTATGCTGTTATGCAATTATTTGTGTGGCCGCTATATGTAATCGGTATTAATAAGGAGATACGAGAAAATTGAAACAACAGAAATGAAATGCCTGAGGCGAATGCTAGATTGGATAAGATGGAACATAATTAGAAACGATGAGATCAGGAAACAGATGGACATTAAGCCAGTGCTAGACTTCCTTAGAAAACAGAAAATTCAGTGGTTTGGCCACATATCACGACAGCAAAACAACAGCGTCCCACAGATGGCTCTATCACTAAAACAACAGCGTCCCACAGATGGGTCTATCACTAAAACAACAGCGTCCCACAGATGGCTCTATCACTAAAACAACAGCGTCCCACAGATGGGTCTATCACTAAAACAACAGCGTCCCACAGATGGGTCTATCACTAAAACAACAGCGTCCAACAGATGGGTCTATCACTAAAACAACAGCGTCCAACAGATGGCTCTACCACTAAAACAACAGCGTCCAACAGATGGCTCTATCACTAACATACAGCGGTACCAGAGCTAGAGGAAGACTTTGGATTGACAGAATATCCGAGGCAGCCAGTGTCACCTTATACAATGCGCACATCAAGGCGCTGTCCAAATGTCACTTATTCACCTGGCGCCGAAAGGCAAACCAGGTAGAGATAATAGATAGATAGATAGATAGATAGATAGATAGATAGATAGATAGATAGATAGATAGATAGATAGATAGATAGATAGATAGATAGATAGATAGATAGATAGATAGATAGATAGATAGATAGATTGAGAGTGAGAAAGTGAGAGTGAGAAAGAGAGAAAGAGAAAGTGAGAGTGGGAAAGAGAGAAAGAGAAAGTGAGAGTGAGAAAGAGAGAAAGAGAAAGAGAGAGTGAGGGAGAGAGAGAAATAGAGAAATTGTAGAGTTAAGAAAGTTTCTTAATAACCATTCTTTTAAGGTCTGTTAACTCCAAAGGCGGCGCGCAAAAGTCAGAACTCCAAATTCTCCATTTTTTTGGACGTAATTTTACTGCCTAAAAGGGTGAAATTCTCAACATTTTGTTTCACTTGACCTTTGACCGTACAGGTCAAATCTATCCTTGTTAATTTGAGACGCATGCTTTTCCTTTTTCGAGGGTTTTATCTCAAGCGCTATATGTTTGGCCATGTTGCTGAGTTTCTCATGTGCTCCTTCTATATTAGAATTCAGGAGTGCCATTTTAAATTCGAAATCCAGGTCCTCTAGGCGTTTATCATCTCCCACTTAATACCAGAATGGCTGTTGTGTGTATGTGTTTGCAGAAAACAGTATATTGCCATTCTGAAAAGTACAGGGGACATAATGCAACCCTGTTTCGCGTCTGTTTAAACCGGATTCCGTTCAGCATTCTCGATTGTGGGCCACACACAACACGTTGAATTAGTGTAAATTTTAGGACACTTTTAAATCTTGGTTTGGAAGCCGTAGGGGGTGAAAATGTTCCAATGTGATTATCGGTGTAGACTATCGAATGCCTTCTGTAAATCATTGAAATTGACGATAAGTAGTGATTGCATCTCTACGGACTCTTCTTGAATTATTTTGAGGATGAATATGTGGTCGAAAACCAGCTTACTCCTCCGAGCAAGTCATCCCGAGGTCGTTGGGGCACCCATGATGACAACCCCACAACCCGACGCCCCTCCTCTCTGTCAGCGACTGCTGCCCGTGCTTCCTCTGGTCGGAGGCTACAAAGTATTTTCCCTGGCACTGATAGTGACGTCACTCCACACCAAATAATAACCATCCATCCTTTAACTCTTGGTATTAGTTTTTCTCTTAAGCATCGATGACTGGTACTACACACTCAGAAGGTGGGTAGGCGTCATGCCATTCTGTTGAAAAGTCAACCGTTTAGTTTTCTGTTTGTTGATATTATTATCAGTGACGTCATACCATGATTCTGTTCGTATTTTTTCGTTTTTCACTCCGTTTCATATAATGCCCTTGATTTCATTTAATTTGTTGCCATTATTCGTTCTTGAGCTCACAACCCGAAAGTGCTGGGTTCCAAGCACTGACCGCTACCCCGGGGAAGCAAACCCTTAAAATATGCAGGAGGAAGCAGACCTTTACATAAAATGTATGCAGGAGTCGGATGCACTGGCGACAGGCGCAAAATAAAAACGGCAGTCCAACGCACACCGCCTTGGGAAATAGATAAATTACGCGAACGGAAAAAAAAAAAAAACAGGAAACAAAAAAATTGAAATCTCAACAATCTAGTTTTGTGTTTGTTGATATTATTATCCATGGCGCCTTCCAAGCTTCTGGTCGTATTTTTGTCGTTCTCCACCTCTTTTCATAGAGAGCCCTTGATTGCATTTCATTTGTTGGCGATTGGTCATTCTAGAGCTTGGCTAGGGTTCAGGTCTGGCTATGTGATTAAATTGGTGATTGATTTTCCAATGCATGATGATGATGATCTCAAGTGCCGTCTCCGCATCGGAGGTTGGCTGCAATGGATCTTCAATATTGTCTCTCCATGAAGGAACACTCCGATATACTTTTTTAAGTCCATTTCTTGATGTTCTCTCACTTTTATCGTTGTTTTTCTCTTGTCCATCTGCCTTCAACCTTTTCCTACAGTATTGTTTTCAGCAGCGTAGTGTGTTTTTTCACGTGTCCAAAATATTTTATTTGTCTAGTTTTTGTTTGTCACTATTTCCTTTTCTAGTCTTAATATTACTATATATTCTCTTTATGTTTGCTTTCATTTCCACGAAATGCGACACATTATTCTGTATATCTACATTTCAAGGCGTCTATTACGTCATACAGCTCTATGCAATGTCCATCTCTCCACTCAGCATTGTAGCAAACATAAACGCGGACAAGTCAGTAAATATGTCACACATAGCTATTAAACAACCTAAATGAGATAATCATCATCAGTCCCGTAACCTAGAAGGTCGTTTAGGCACCGTTATTGCAGTGTCGAGCATGTTCCTCGATTTTTCGCCAGGGTATTAGTTTCAGATATCGACCTTCCCATCCACACTTTTATATTGTATTCCCATCTCTTTTTTGTCTCCCTCTCCCACGTGATATATTCCATGTCAATTTACGTGTTTTTACTAAAGTCAATAAGTTTTTTATATTAACCTAACTCTTTCCTAACAATTTAAAGAACACTCTCGTCTGTAAAGCGATCCAGATATGAAATGCCAAGAATTCTTCGCAAGCATCTTATTTCCATTGCGAACATTTTTATGTTCTAGTGCAGCCTTCAGAGTCCAAGTCTCACACGCGTAGAGGTATACCGAGGTGACCATTGTATGCATTAAAGTCAGCTTCGATTTAAGGCTAATGTTCTTGCCTTTCCAGATTATTTGCAGTCTGGTCAGGGCGACCATGGCCATGGCTGTTCTTGACTGTATCTCCGCTCTAGACCCCTCTGCATTGATTTCTGCTCCCAGATATTGGAACCACGTAACACGTTCCAGAGGTTCACCTTTGACCATAATCGGGTTTTAAAATACCCTCTGACCATAATCTTACTCTTCTCTGCACTAACTTCCTTCCCAAATATCTGGGCAACATTGTCCAGGTTTGGGACTAGCCTTCCAAGTTCAGGTTCTGTTCCAGTCAGATCAGTAATGAGGCCAAATACGAACTTGAAATCCATTTATTACTGCACTTACACTGTCCCTTATTTCTCAACATATTTTCCACCAACATTGAAACGCTTGTCCTATCTCTTCAACAGCGCACCAAAACCTGCAGCGTATGAATCTCTGGTCTGCTGCATCAGCCCCATTTGCATTTTACGTTCACAGTGACGGCATTCTCAAAACGTCCCCCGCCAGTGTGTGGTCAATGAAACGCAATCATGGGCTGTATCGTTGTTCGCCTGTCGGCTAGAATAATTCTTTTCACCCGCCGCACAGATGGTTCTGTTGCATTCTAAACAGGAAGACCGGGTCGGACTTCATCAGCAATTTGTGTGCATATATGATAATGTTAATCAACCTAGTTATGCACGACTTTAAGCCACAAACACTTCTAGCCGCTAACAGGTAACACCTCCGTATTAATGTATCTATCTATCTATCTTTCTATCTATTTATCTATCTATCTATCTATCTATCTATCTATCTATCTATCTATCTATCTATCTATCTATCTATCTATCTATCTATCTATCTATCTATCTATATATCTATCTATCTATCTATCTATCTATCTATCTATATATGTATGTCTATCTATCTATCTATCTATCTATCTATCTATCTTTCTTTCGAACCTAGACTTTCTTCCATTCATTTTTCGCTACAATATGCACCATACGTTTTAACTACTGCTGGCCCACATACAGGAAACCTGTACTCGAGCTGTTGTGATGGCTAATTAAAATAGCAATGTTTTGTACATGCGCTTTCCGGCTTCAAGCACATCCTACTTCAGTTGTAGTTTACGACATGCTTGATAGACAACAGTTGTAAATTAAACTTTGAAAAAAAGAGCCATTCAGCATACGTATAACAAACAAGTGAGTATTTATTTTTAGTTCACCTTTGGGGGTTGAAACGTCCAGGTCAGGGGTTCTCAGCCTAGTTAGTATTACCCAATACTAAGATGTTGTCATGCTAACGTAAAGCTAGATAAACATCTGACACCCCTGTCGGGGTTGAGGTTTTAAAGAATCCTTGTACTGTATGTCTCGGCTTTTTGTGAAAAGGGGACGCCTCTTCCCTTCCCTGTCGCCTTGTATTCCCTAATATAACAGTAAGTCATATACCCATTTGCAGCTGGGTACAATTAGACGTAAATATACAACAATAGAAACAGGGTTCACTAATTAAACAAAATATGAAGCCATTACAAAGAATTCAATGAATGCCACTGGGCATGAGGCACACAGTATGGCTCGTTCTAGAGATATCTTCGTAACCATAATCTGAAAGGCAAAATGGGATAAGCGACAAGAAAAATAAAGGAGAAAAGAAAGAAAGAAAAAAATAAAGAAAGAAAGATAGAAGAAAAGAAAGAAGGAATGAAAAAAAAGAGATTTCACATAACAGGACATTTACTTATTTCTGCACAAACGACTGCAGGTCAGTCTTAGGCTTAGTCGCCTTGTACTTCTAGAGGATCTGATGCACACGGACAGGACGTAGCTCTGACGTAAGCTTGATGTAGCCGGATTGAGGATATCCTGCTAAGCTAGACCAGTACCCCCTACATAGAAAGCCTAAGTAGCATGTTATGACGTCACGGAGGGTAGGCCTTGGTTACCAATGGTTACTCGAAGCGCATTGAATGTTATGGTTGCCTTAGTAATTGTTTAATTGAAAGAGGAAAATTGGAAACGGAAATTTTATTTCGATGCGTATCGTTGCCTTAGGTCTTGTTTAATTGACAGCGAAATATATAAATGGATATTTTATTTCAATGTTATTAATACTTTATTTACTATTTTTTTTATTTGACTTGCAACAATTCCAAGCAAAGTTGACATGGAATTTTAATCGATTTTTAAGAAATAATAATTTTGATAATCGTGATATGAAGAGCAACTTGAATGTGAATCTTGTCCATAATTAAACATAAAATCTGGTCTTCAGACTGCAACGTTTCAAACCATTGGATGAATGCAAATAACAACAATAACATGTAAGACCAAGCTTTATTATTTCAAGTACTTTAGTTTTATTTTACAACACAGGTAGTTAAAGGTAATGGTTTTAAACAACAATGACAAAACAAATTGAAGACTAGGTCAAACAAGGAAAAGCTCTTGTGACATAATTCTGAACACAAACAAAATGTGCACTACAAATTTCTAGTTTAATTGATAGCAGTAACACATATGACCCAATTCATTTTGTTCACATTTTGAAGCTTTCGTTTCTTTGCATGTTCATTCTTTGTATCATTTTTTTCCCTTGCAATAGTACTTAATAAATGTATTTGTGGCTTCCATAATGATATATTTTGTGACTAAGTCAATATTATGCCCTTCTACACAATCTCCGCTTAAACATATTTCTTTTTCGCTGAGTATTTTCGTTACAAGGGAAATTACAAGATGTCGTTGATTGATAACATTTAAAAATAGTCTTTCGAAATCAACAGTTTCAAGTGTTTGGATGACAATATATGTGTGTATTACAATATCAAGTACATCAGATTGATGATACAGAAGACCTCCTCTGGTCAATTTTTGTGTTAGCTCATATTGGCTTTGTGTGACATTCATATCATTACCATGAACTATCAAGTACAACTTATAGAACACCATTTGTGTTAGCTCATATTGGCTTTCTGTGACATTCATATAAATATCTTGAACTATCAAGTACAACTTACAGAACACCATTTGTGTTAGCTCATATTGACTTAGGTGGGACATTCATGTCAATATCATGAACTATCAAGTACAACTTACAGAAAGTGCATTTCAGTTTCTTTATAGTTGAAAATGTACAATATCCTGCGACATATGTTAAAATAGATATTCAATCCATGACATTCTGCAGATCATCATCAGTAACAATTAATTTTCGCTTACAGAAAGGAAGTGATTCATCTCTAACATCTTTGCTAAATTCAGCAACTTTATTTTGATCTACATCAACACGAAATTCCCCATACTTTGCTGAATTTATTTTCAGAGGGTTAATACTCTGCAAGCAAAGTTTGCTTTCCGTTTCAAAGATCTGTTGTAAAGAAATAAAGTACTGCGAGCCAGCAAGTTGGCCAAACTGTTCTAACCTACGTTCCAGGGCATCTGTTTGAATATTTCCTGTTAAAATGTCAGAAAATTCCAACTCTTCTGCACAATATGATGTTAGTTCTAATACTGCACGTGTTGTGTTTCTTAAAAAAAATAGATGTTTCTCTAGTCATAACTCCTGCTGTATACTTGCTGGCCCTCCATTTGTCCAGCCAGTTACAAAACTTATTTAAGTAGGTCGGCTGAAATGGATCTTCAGCGTTCTCTGTCTCTGCTTTTCAAAGGCATCAATTCTCCCCTTCAACTGTTTATTCATTGTCCATGTTTCAGCTGCATCACACATTAAGGACGAATAAAAGTTACATTTCTAATGTTGATCTCCAATCCATATCCTTACTTCTGGTGTTGTCTATATCAATATCCATCAGGTCACTGTGTCATCCTATCCCTGAAAATTCTTTGTTTTCTCCACCTCTGATTTGAGTATTTCTGGCCCTTCCTTATTCTGTACCTGTGGCTTTTGTAATTTGTTTTCATGGAATAGTTCATGGACATATTCTGCCCAGATTTTTTGAAATATCTTCCTCATCAAATATAGTTTGCAATCTCTGTTTTTAGTCTAACCATCCACTTCCCATTTTATTTTCTTCGTACATAGGTCTACCTTTCTTTTTGTGCACAACCATTATCTTACCGACATTTTTCCTAAATCCATTTCTCATTTCCCAATCTACACAACAAACAACGCTACGGGCTTCAACAGCAAGATAAAAGCTAACCGTCAAGAACTCGAAGTAGTTGACCGTTTTCAATATCTTTGGTCGAGTGTCAGTGATGAAGGATCAAAATGTGAAGTATTGGTCAGAATAGCACAGACAACAGCGAAGCTTGCACGGCTAAACAAAATCTGGCAAGATAAACGGTTAGCACTACGCACAAAAATCAGATTAATGCGTACACTGGTCCTGTCAATATTTCTCTATGCGTGTGAGACATGGACAGTTACAGCTGACCTTCAACGCAGGATACAGGCCTTGGAGATGAGATGTTTCCGAAAACTTTTAAACGTCACGTACAAAGATCGAGTTACAAACGAGGAAATCCGAAATAGAATTACAACGGCCATAAGGCCTTTTGAAGATCTCTTGGCAACTGTCAAAAGAAGGAAACTCACTTGGTACGGTCACATATCGAGATCAAATGGTCTTGCAAACACAATCCTCCACGGGAAGGTGCATGGCAGACGACGAAGAGGCCGGCCCAAAAAGAGATGGGAGGACAACATAAAAGAATGGACCAGTCTCCGACCAGAAGAGTCACAGGCAGCGGCATCTGACAGAGAGGGATGGCGTGGAGTTGTGAGGATGTCTTCATGTGTGCCCCAACGACCTCACCGGTTACGGGATGACCTGCCCTGAATCTATACAACCTACAAATGTTCTGGTATGCCATAAGCCTTCTTCCTAAAAAGAAATAAACAAATATTGCATACACAAAGCGTGTACCCTTTACAGAATTGGATCAATATATCCCCTTTTTCGTTGCTGGACCTGTTCATATTTTCCTTTTTGTTTATTCTTTTCATGTCACAGTTAATTGTACAGAACTATCTGTTGATTTCCGACTCAAGTCGATACTTAATTTCCGTGTCCAAGCACCACGTTATATATCTTGCAGCCAGTATTCAGCGACATGGGTTGCCTTGTCATTTGCCTCCAACATGTCGCGCCTATTGCATGTTTCCTGGAGGTTGAAACAGGTCATCAGGTGGTCTGGGTCCTGTATTGCGCCGCAATCACATGTGTCATCATCTGTGTATCCCCATCGCTGCATCTTCCTCTTACACCGTGATACACCAGTTCGGAGTCTGTTCAGCGACTTCCATGTTGTGTATGGTAGATGATGTCCAGGTGCAGGTTCATCCCGAAGTTCCATCTCTGGGGCCTGCACCAATTTGTGCCACGTCGCGATACGGCGACTTTCAGTGTTTGTATGTATGTAGTTTTTTTTTTTTAGAAAGCTTTGTCTGGATTTGGGTCTTCTGTTTTGTACCTGATGTCCAAACATTGGGTGCCTTGGGTCGTGCTCCTGTTTTTCTCGTTCGATTTCTGCTGTCAAGCGTCAAGCCTCCAGTTAGAAAGTCTGTGTTCACAATGTTCTGGTGGAAATTGAAATTTGCACATAAGAATCGAATTTTCTATTATTAGCTTGTAGGTCTTCCTGCAGTTATCATAAAGCAGCTATTAGCAGCTTTCTAGTCGTTAGTGATTTATGCTTGTTCAGTATGTTGTGCCTGACACGACGTCCTGGCCAGTATGTTGTGCCTGATCGGACTAGAATCTCAGTTCCCCTCAAGTCACTGTCAAATTGTGTATTTAAAGTGTGAAGATTGAAAATGGTGATTTGATCACTCCGTGTAAGAGGTTAACGTATGTGTCCAGAAGTGATTACTGTACTATTCCTCTACTCCTATGCTCCAGATTAGTGTAGAGAGACCGAAAAACAGCTGTAAATTACGACACAGCGCATTTCGTTTTTCTGCTACTTGCAAAACCCTTTTCATGGCTCGGTAGCGTGATTTTTGAGAACGAACGAAGATAAAGACGAAGCTTAGCTCTCAAAAAGGATGAAAACCGCTGTGTAAGGTAGGCCTTTCCTAGCAATGACATGGAGTTGGAGAGGGCATGTGGGGCCAGACAGAGAGTGAAAGAGAGAGGCAATCGCACGCCGTAGACTGCGCTCAACTCTTCAAAAATCGCCTCCAGCCTCTTTACTCACTCGTGTTTTATCGATCAGCGAGTCTCCCTGCACGCGCTAACCGCGAGCACGCTCAATTTGCGGTCGATAACATTAGCCGTTCTGCAGCTTGTGAGCAGCGGTGATAAGCCAGGCTGTGCTGACCTTTACATCGAGAGTTACATCGAGTAAAGCCACAGTTTTACCAAACTAGCTTGTCTACGCTTGGATCAATCATTCAAGGAAATCTCAACTACTGTCAATTGTGGGTTATTTCCTGCCTTCTTGGTATATTGGAGCATGGACAAGGACGAAACAAATACAACGTACAGAGGTAACGCCATGCAGGGTGGATCAAAAACTCCAACGTTCACCTCTGACAAGACCAAGACAAAAATGTCGGCTAAGACCAACAAAAAATGGGTGCGACTAGCCACAGTTTTAGCCTACGTGCTTGCGGTTTCGCTAGCGGCGATTGTTCTTGCTACCTACTACAGTCTTATTTGGGAACCTCGACTCAAGTTCAAAAATACTACGCCATCGCCTAGTGACGGGTCCACAAATTCCACGAATAATAATTTCAGCACGGCGGGAGGTCAATAAGGACTCAACGATTGTGAGGGAAGAGGAAAAACTCGAACTTTTGCTCAGGTAAGAACTTTGTATAATATATTGTAAATTATTGGTTGTTGTTTGCGAAGGTATTCCTATGTTGCTGTTGTTGTTTTGAATGCTCACAATGAGCACGTTTACTCTTTTGTGATCCTTTAAAAAGACGTTTAGTGGCGGGTTGCAGTAGCTTTCCTCTCATCCCGAGCGTGTTGATAAATGTGGACCGGGGTCCTCCAGTCGGTTGTGTTATGTTTGGCTTCATCTATGTGTCGCTCACTACTACTTGGATCACGTCAATCCCCTACCTCGTGCCCCCTCCCCGCCCTGAAACGCGTCGCTCCTCTTGGTGACCACTGACAACATCCCGCCATATTACAGCCATGGGCTTCTCCTTCTGCCTTTCTCCAGGTGTAATCATTTAATCTTATTTCCCTCTCATATTTTCTTCTCGGTGAATTCTTGGGCCTACTTTTCTTATCTATTCCCGTGAGGATTCAATGTTAGAATCTGTTTGGCGGTGCTTGACGGTGTCTTCCGTAGCTTGTCCTATCCAGCCCTATTTTCTTCGCTTAATTTGTTGTTCTAGTGGATGTTGTTGGCTTCTTTCCCATAGGTCTTCATTCCTCGTCATGTCCTGCCACATTATGCTCGCAATCCTTCGTAGGCATCTGTTAACAATTTGTTTTTATTTTGTTTCTTCTGCGTTCGTTTTATTTCTTTGAATCCCCAAGGTGGTGTGCGTTGCACTTTGGTTTTTATTTTGCCCCTGTTGGCCCAGTGCATCCGACTTCAGCATGTATTTTATGTAAAGCTGTCCTTCCTCCTGCATTTTCAAAGGGTTTGCTTCCTCGGGGTAACGGCCGGTGCTGTAATGAGGATCGAACCCAGCACCTTCTGGTTGTGAGCCGTGTTAACAAATGACGCAAGTCTTAGTTGTATGGTTGTGGGGGTTCTCTGTGTCTCCGCTGCATACAGCAACACCGACTTGACACTGTCGTTAAATATTCTAACTTTGGTGTGAATCTTGATTTCTGTGGATCTCCATATGTTGTTTAATATCCTGAATTCCCCTCTTGCCTGCTCAACTATGATTCTTACACCTGCATATGTACGTTCTGATGTGTCAAATGTGCTGTCCAAATGGGTAAAGGTATCCATTTCTTCCAATTACTCTACCTCCAGCATGATTGGTTCTTTGCTGGTAGTGTTGCGTTTAAGCATCTTGGTTTTCTTCATGTTGATATTCAGTCCCAGTTTTACCGATTGCTCTTTAATCCTATCACGTTTCTCTTGCATTTTAATATGACTGTGTGACAAGAGTACCAGATCATCTGCGTAGTCCAGGTCCTCCAATTGTGACAATAGTTTCCACTGAATACCGATTTTTTTTTTTTACTTCGATTGATCTCTTCGGCGAGAGCAGGCATCCATGTCTGACATCTGTTTGCATCCCGAGACTGTCAGTCAGTGGTCCTACATGTACCACTCTGCTAACTGTTTCTTTGATACATATTCTGTAAAAGAGTTGTGAATTTCGTTGGTGTACAATAGTGTCTTAACAGTTGCCATAGAGTACTTTCATCTACACTGTCACACGCCGCTTCAAAGTCTATAAAATACACACTAGTGTACAGTACCGTAAATCGTGCAGCTCATAATAAAGAGTGTTTGGTAACACAAAGCAGAAAGGGAGGGGGGCCTCTGACGTCATTTCGTACGTCCATCCCAATATAAGCTCTAACACGTTAACCCTAGATTAACTCCAGCTTTACATATTAGGGTTGTCTCCTCAACATGTCCTCTCTCACTGGATTAGCTCCAGCTTTACATAGTAAGGTTGTCTCCTCAACATGCCCTCTCTCACTGGATTAGCTCTAGCTTTACATATTAGGGTTGTCTCCTCAACATACCCTCTCTCACTGGATTAGCTCTAGCTTTACATATTAGGGTTGTCTCCTCAACATGCCCTCTCTCATTGGATTAGCTCCAGCTTTACATAGTAGGGTTGTCTCCTCAACATGCCCTCTCTCACTGGATTAGCTCCAGCTTTACATATTAGGGTTGTCTCCTCAACATGCCATCTCTCACTGGATTAGCTAGCTTTACATATTAGGGTTGACTCCTCAACATGCCATCTCTCACTGGATTAGCTAGCTTTACATATTAGGGTTGACTCCTCAACATGCCATCTCTCACTGGATTAGCTAGCTTTACATAGTAGGGTTGACTCCTCAACATGCCCTCTCTCACTGGATTAGCTCCAGCTTTACATATTAGGGTTGTCTCCTCAACATGCCCTCTCTCATTGGATTAGCTCCAGCTTTACATAGTAGGGTTGTCTCCTCAACATGCCCTCTCTCACTGGATTAGCTCCAGCTTTGCATAGTAGGGTTGTCTTCTCAACATGTCCTCTCTCACTGGATTAGCTCCAGCTTTACATATTAGGGTTGTCTCCTCAACATTTCCTCTTTTACTAGATTAGCTCCAGCTTTACATATTAGGGTTGTCTCCTCAACATGCCCTCTCTCACTGGATTAGCTCCAGCTTTACATAGTAGGGTTGTCTCCTCAACATTTCCTCTTTCACTAGATTAGCTCCAGCTTTACATATTAGGGTTGTCTCCTCAACATTTCCTCTTTTACTAGATTAGCTCCAGCTTTACATATTAGGGTTGTCTCGTCAACATTTCCTCTTTCACTAGATTAGCTCCAGCTTTACATATTAGGATTGTCTCCTCAACATTCCCTCTCTCATTGGATTAGCTCCAGCTTTACATATTAGGGTTGTCTCCTCAACATGCCCTCTCTCATTGGATTAGCTCCAGCTTTACATATTAGGGTTGTCTCCTCAACATGCCCTCTCTCACTGGATTAGCTCCAGCTTTACATAGTTGGACTGGCTCATCAACATTGCACTCCTTCTCTCTCTCCCTCTCTTTTCCTTCCTTCATTTCATTGCTCTCTCCTCTATATGTTTACTGTCTGCTCACTCTCCTCTTCCTGTCTCATCTCTCTCCTCACTATCTCCCTCCTTCCCTTCCTCTCTCCCCTTTCTATTTTCTCTCGCACTCTTTCCTCTCTCTCTCTCTCTCTCCATACCTCTCTTTCCTTTAAATATCTCTCCTCTCTCTCTTCTTCCTCTCTCTCATGTCTCTCCCGCTCTCTCTCTCTCTCTCTCAGATAGGAGAGCATCTGGCTATCCCCAAATCATAGAAGCTGTTGCTTATTACAGACAGGCATCCGTACACTGACTAATATGTCAGCATTACAAACACGCATCCGTACACTGACCAATTTGTCAACATTACAAACACGCGTCCATACACTGACCAATATGTCAACATTACAAACACGCATCCATACACTGACGAATATGTCAACATTACAAACACGCGTCCATACACTGACCAATATGTCAACATTACAAACACGCATCCATACACTGACGAATATGTCAACATTACAAACACGCGTCCATACACTGACCAATATGTCAACATTACAAACAACGCATCCATACACTGACGAATATGTCAACATTACAAACACGCGTCCATACACTGACCAATATTTCAACATTACAAACACGCATCCATACACTGACGAATATGTCAACATTACAAACAGATACACACACTGGGAAATACGTCCTGATATTGCTCAAAGGACTGCGCCATGGGGTGCAAAATACGTGACTTCGCCAGTAGAATCCAGAAAGGCAAACATGTATTAATAATTTTAGAAACTAAAACTTAAAAATAAGTCTCTAACCGTCCGTTCCCAACTACAGTTTCTCCCTACGGGACCTGTTTTTTTAAGTCCAAGACTTTTGTTAAACTACAATTTTTTTTTCTGCCTCAGAACTTATATGAATCTATGAACGATCAAACGTACCATACCGAGATGTGCGTGCGTTGAAAATGTTGACAGAATTCATAAAACAATAATAAATGCCAGCCGAGAGCTATAAAGCAGTCCCACAGGAGGCATTACTCTCAGGGAATGAGGACTTCATTAAACGATGTTACAGTTTGTTTATGAGGTGTGGTGGTTTTGGGCTATGCCTGGCTTCCTCTGCGTGGCGCTCCGTACTATGGGAACCACTTCGATCCCCCCATCTTGTTAGCCAGACATGAAGTAGTCTGTTTTTAAAGAGAACTGTGTGGAAGTATATTTTACCTGACCCTGACTAACAGTGTCCGATCAGCAGACATGTGTCTTCTCTCCTTGTGGGATCTGGGATAAGGAGTGGCAGTAGACTCCATAGATATGTTGTCACGCCTGTGTAACAAATATGCGCGGCTGATTGAACAGAAATGGACGATCGATGTATTTTGCAGATCCAAACGTGTGGAGGGAACAGACGAATAAAAGTTTAACTTCATTGGGGTGAAGACTAACGTCTGATCAGGCAAAATATACTGATCAGACATGTTAGGGTCAGGCAAAATATACTGATCCGACATGATAAAGTCAGGCAAAATATACTGATCAGAAATGTTAGAGTCAGGCAAAATATATTGATCAGACATGTTAGGGTCAGGCAAAATATACTGATCAGACATGTTAGTCAGGGTCATGAAAAATATGCTGGTCAAGACCCTCACCTAGGCTTCCTCGTTGTCCTCCCTGGAAACGGGGCTGTTTTCATGGCAGGATGGATAACGAGGTGACGGATCGACGTGATCTCCGTTGTAGTGAGCGATGCGCAGATGAAGCCAAGCATAGCACACTAGCTTAGAAGAACCCGGTCAACTTTCATCAGCACACTCGGGATGTGAGGAAAGCTACTGCAAAACGCCACTTAACGTCCTTTTTAGGGGGCACAAAAAAGCGAACCTACTCATTGTGGGCATTGGCAAACAACAACAACAACAGCAACCACATTCATTAATAGCCAACGAGTTGGACCTGGATTACACAAGAATACGCACACGCTAATCCTCCATAAAAAGGTTAAAGGTCAGTCCCATGGCAATAATTGTCGTCGGATATGAAGACAACTCGTCATGTACTAAGCCGTAATCTTTATGAGGTGGGGTGGACAGTTCCCTTCCTTGCTGTTCATGGGGGGTGTTCGTACCAGGAATGAAAGACTCCCGGATGTATTTCTGTCCCTGAGAGATTACTCACTATCAGTTACTGGTCTGTTGCTCGTCCATCACGCGTGATGAGGACCTTTCCTTTTTCATTTTAGCCGGTCCTTCCAGTCGAGTACTCTGAGCTTCCGGGTTGTGGATGAATGCGAAGATGGCTGACAAGTCAGATTGTGGATCTGCAATACTCGCAGTGAGGACATGTCAAGTTCCCTTCGCGAGACTGATTTTGCGCTAGCTTTTCTGGGCTTTCTCCGAGTTCTGCTGCAGTCTATTTAGAAGCCTTGCATGACACTGCTATTCCGCGGAGAGCTGTACGCCAGGCTGTACGGTCTTTTGCAGCATCTTCCCATGTTTCGAGGTTTATATCTGAAGGCTTTTAAAGACGTTTTTAGTGTATCTTTAAAGCGCTTTTTTTAGCTTCCTTGGGAGGTCAACCGTTCAACAGCCCGTAATTGTTGTTTATTCTACTCAGTGTCATCATGGACGCCATTTTTAAAATTGGAAATACACGATACCTAACGTCTGCTACCAACAGTAATCACAAAGCTGGATGTTATTGCCTCCTAGTGTCACCTTTAGAAACTACTTTAGAAACTACCAACTACATTTTTCAGCTATCCCATATCAGTGTGTGACCTACTTACTGACTCACCGTCTCACATAACGAACACTTTAGGTAGCGTATTATAGAAAGGTATGCATCAAATCGCTAGTACGAACACTTGCACTGGTTGATTTTCCGCGCCAAATCGTTCTATACGATGAGGCTGCAAACCCCATGCACAACATTCTTAGTTGCCCTTAATGTCTGGTAAGTAGTTAGTCTTTGTCCATTATCGACATATCATGAAATAATGAGCCAGACCTCGCAAGATCTAAGCCAGACCAGCTGTTCGTTAATCAAATAAACAAACAATGCTTGATATATTGACAAATAGAAGTATTTGTTAAAGGGCTTTCTCCAATGGAAGAAAGAAAAACAAAACGAAGAAAGAAAGAAATGAAGGAAAAAAAGAAAAAGAAAGACAGAAGAAAGAAAAAAAGAATCACAGAAAGAAATAAGAGAGAGGAGAGAAAGAAAGAAAGAAGAAAAAAGAAAGAGAAAGAAAGGAAGATAAAGAAAGAGAGAAGAAGAACAAAAAGAAAGAGAGATAAAGAAAGAAGGAAGAAAGAATAAGAAAGAAAGAAAGAAAGAAAGAAGAACGAACGAACGAAAGAAAGTCAGACAGAAAGAAGATAGATAGGCAGAAAGAAAGTAAGGAAAGTAAGAAGAAAAACGAAAGAAAGAAAGAGAAAGAAAGAAAGAAAGACAGAAAGAAGAAAGACAGAAAGAAAGAAAGACAGAAAGAAGAAAGACAGAAAGAAAGAAAGGAAAGTAAGAAGAAAAACGAAAGAAAGAAAGAGAAAGAAAGAAAGAAAGACAGAAAGAAGAAAAACAGAAAGAAGAAAGACCGCAAAGAGAGAAAAAGAAAGAAAGAAAGACAGAAATAAAGAACCTAACAATGATGAGGCATATGTCTATTAGTATTTCTAAATAATCTCTGTTCTTCTCTCCGTGTGTGTTTTGTGTCCTCCTGAACCACAAACGTGGCGCTATGAATGCTAGTTCCATGAATGTTTCTACATGAAAAGTGGTTATCAGGCCAAGTGCCTGTTTCTAACATAAATACAGAAGAAGATAGGAGTCGTGTTTGCCTTTTTGTTAAACGGAGTGTCCCATTCGTTACCGGCCTGTGCTTTTCCCTGATAACTTTTAAAGCAATAAACTTCTTCTGCTGCGTTCGTTCTCAATCTCCCGCTACCAAACCCTGAAAGGGCTTAAGTGGCAGAATGTAGTCCCGAGAAGGAATGCGTTGTGTCATAGTTTACAGCTTGACTGCGATATTTGCACCTTTCGGTCCAACACATCCGACTTCAGCAAGCATTTTTTGATTACCGGGTTAGCCTTCCCTCTTCTATCCCTTCTCCTTAGCCAGCCTGCCCTGCTGCAGCCTGTTATCCAGGATCACCGCGTGGAGGTGTAGAAGGGTCTTGGCAGCTATGGTTCGCTGGCCCTGACGCTAGCAGTCAGCTATGGGTCGCTGACCACAGCAGCTCATGCGCTGCTCAGCTCTGGTTCGCTGGCCCTGACGCTAGCAGTCAGCTATGGGTCGCTGACCACAGCAGCTCATGCGCTGCTCAGCGTCTTGATCCCTAAAGCAATGAACGAAACTCATTAACATTTTACATGGACATTCCTTAGTGTGTGGGGAGAATGAGGAGTCCCTAGCAAGTGTTGAAAGTGGTCGCCGTTAGCATCTATGCAGGCCTGCACACGTCTTTACTTCAGGCCTGCACACGTCTTTACTTCAGGCCTGCACACGTCTTTACTTCAGGCCTGCACACGTCTTTACTTCAGGCCTGCACACGTCTTCACTTGTTACGGAAGACATTCACCGAGACATCAGGGGTTCATAATCATCATCATCATGTAGCATGTCCTTTGTAGAACGTCGCTCTCATCACAGCCAGCCGATATCGGTCTGCGTTCAATCTTCCCGCCTGCTCCATGTTTATGTTTAGAGTTTCCTTGATGTCTTGTATCCACCTTCGCATTGGTCGACTTCTGCGTCACCTTCCAGGTACCATGCCCTCCAGGATCGTTCTTTCTAGTCTGTCGTGACGTTTTACGTGGACAAAAACAATTGAATTCCCAAAACGTAACATTGTTTATGGGACATCAGGAATTACAAACTCAATTTTCAAGTGTCCGGCCAATATTTTCATTCATTCCCTACGAGATCCATTAGCTTGTTGCAATACACTTTTCCTTTCAGCATGCCCTATAGGAAGAAATCAGGTGAGGTAAGGTCAGGCGACCTTGGTCGTCAAAGTCCCTTAGAAATGACACGATCTTCTAAGAAGGAAGTAATGTCAGCCATGCTGGCATTTGAGGTGTGGCATGTGGCTCCATTCTGCTGAATATAGCCAGTACGTAGCTCCACGTCGTTCCCCTGGTTAACAGACTCATGGAAGATGTCCATGTCAACTGCTGTCTCCACCGTTGTATGGAAGAAGAGGGCGCCAATAATGGGACGCCGGGACAGAGCGCCAATAATGGGACGCCGGGACAGAGCGCCAATAATGGGACGCCGGGAGAGAGCGCCAACAATGGGACGCCGGGACAGAGCACATCACACGCCGATTCTCTCATCATAAAAAGGGATCTCATGCAGAATGTGAGAATGAATTCGCATGAGCCCAAGTCCGGCTGTTCTGCTATGGACGCATCATGCTCCCCACACACCAAGGTATGTCAATGTCAAATTCTTATAAATTTCGTTCATTGCTTATAAGTTATGAGGGAAAAGCAAGAGCCGATAGCGAGTACGATACCTTGTATTAAAAGTTTGAAAATACAAATTATTGTTTCTTCCCCACAGAATCAATGCTACGTGGCCAATGTTAGGGAAACAGGAAGACAGAACTCTGGAATTTTGTGAAGTTTGTCCTTGACTTTTGTCCACAATAGGAGCACGCCAACATCTTTACGGAATGTGCCGATTCTCTGACGCGATGGATACTTCCTGTGACAGATTTTCTGACGTGGATACTTTTCCAGACTCTGGCCAGCACTGGAATATGATTTTATTTATGACCTTTGGCCAGAATTATTCGTCTAAAAATATTTTTAATGCAATGATTATTACAATTCATCTTAATATGTGATACCTTTACAAACAAGCGTTTAATAACCTTATTTAATTCTATATCGTGTGCATAAATATGAATTTTTCTGGACTATTCTTGCTTTGGACAATCAAGAAGTGTTTTTGCTATCCCAAAACATGTTTATCTGTATTATATTATGATCCTGCATGTTCCCAGAGTTTCTAACACTTTCATCATTAATCTAACAATATATAGCAGATATTCAATTAATGAGGCTGACATGATTTACAAAATCATCTCTTATCAGCTAATGTGTCCACTAATGGCGTTAGGGAGGCCTGGATAATGTGTAATCTTCTAACCTGTATCACCTGTATGGCGGTTGTTATTTGAAACCATGCCTCGGTTGTGATTCTTCATACACTTTTCATACATAATATTTCTTGGACTTTCACTTTCTCGGAAGTTCTGTCCAGTTTTAAAGATGGTATAGGTCTAAAGACATTCTTGTTCCAGGTTAAAACCATTGAATTATGTTTCTCTTTATACATTCACACTCTCTCTCACACACACTCAAAGAAATAGAAATATGTCATGCCAGATACTGTTCCAACTTTCAGTTAATTGTATGCATTTTGTAATATGCCTCATCCGATTCATTGTTGTAGGATTGAACAAAACAGATCGGGGTCGTAGCACATGTTAACGAATATATAACACATCAATTAATCAAGTAAGAATATAGCTAGAGGAACATATACCATTAGTCTCTCTAGCACTAGACATAGGGCGCATAGGACATACGAACGGCTGAATTAGAAAGAGAGATTCGTAATAAAGGTTGAATAGGAAATAGAGATTCACTGATTGGCTGAAATCAGCTAGAATATTGCTAATACCACATTTCTTACACTGTAAGACGCCATCATAGAGTGTTAAACGAACTTCCTAATTTAACACCACGAGTACAACATAAAAGCTGCTGGTAAACACATTGTTATAAATCACACACAAATTATTACCGACAAAATAGCAATCAATTTAATAAGAACAAATGATTTATTAGTTGGTATAAGCATGGGGAACTTGATAGGGTTAAAGAAGAATCAGCCAAATTGGGACTGAATTCCAACAGGAAGACAATAAAGTTTCAATACTATTTGCAAAAACCAATCGCGCTGAAGGAAGAGCGATTAGAAGAAGTGGATACCTTTAGCTACTTGGGCAGCACAGTAGACACATCACGAGGTATGGATGCAGATGTAAGGATCAGAACTGTAATGACAATAGGGGCATTTCTGACACCAAACAACAAATGAAGATCCAGAGAAATCAAGATTCACACCAAAGTTTGAATATTTAACGTCAGTGTTAGGTCGATGCTGTTGTGGAGCGGAGACACGGGAAACGACCAAGATCATACAACAAGACTCCAGATCCCTACCAAGGGTTGTTGTTGTTTAATGTTCACAATAAGTGTGTTTACTCGTTTGTGCGTCCTGAAAAGGGTGTTTCATGGCGGGTTGTTGAGGCTTTCCTCACATACCGAGCAAGCGGATGAAATGCACCACGGTCCTCCAAGCGGTTGTGCATCGCTTTTCTTCAACTGCGTGACGCTCACTACAACGGGGATCACGTTGATCCACATTTCGTCAGATTGCCTACAAAATATCATGCTTCCAGGAACGCTGCATAGAAGAGAGATATAATGGTCTCGGTCAGTGTATTGTGCCTGACCCAGACGCGACGTCCTGTTAAGTATGTTGTATCTGACCGGTCTAGCGTCTCAGTGCCTGACCCAGACGCGACGTCCTGTTAAGTATGTTGTATCTGACCGGTCTAGCGTCTCAGTGCCTGACCCAGACGCGACGTCCTGTTAAGTATGTTGTATCTGACCGGTCTAGCGTCTCAGTGCCTGACCCAGACGCGACGTCCTGTTAAGTAATGTTGTATCTGACCGGTCTAGCGTCTCAGTGCCTGACCCAGACGCGACGTCCTGTTAAGTATGTTGTATCTGACCGGTCTAGCGTCTCAGTGCCTGACCCAGACGCGACGTCCTGTTAAGTATGTTGTATCTGACCGGTCTAGCGTCTCAGTGCCTGACCCAGACGCGACGTCCTGTTAAGTATGTTGTATCTGACCGGTCTAGCGTCTCAGTGCCTGACCCAGACGCGACGTCCTGTTAAGTATGTTGTATCTGACCGGTCTAGCGTCTCAGTGCCTGACCCAGACGCGACGTCCTGTTAAGTATGTTGTATCTGACCGGTCAAGCGTCTCAGTTCCTGACCCAGACGCGACGTCCTGTTAAGTATGTTGTATCTGACCGGTCTAGCGTCTCAGTGCCTGACCCAGACGCGACGTCCTGTTAAGTATGTTGTATCTGACCGGTCTAGCGTCTCAGTGCCTGACCCAGACGCGACGTCCTGTTAAGTATGTTGTATCTGACCGGTCTAGCGTCTCAGTGCCTGACCCAGACGCGACGTCCTGTTAAGTATGTTGTATCTGACCGGTCTAGCGTCTCAGTGCCTGACCCAGACGCGACGTCCTGTTAAGTATGTTGTATCTGACCGGTCAAGCGTCTCAGTTCCTGACCCAGACGCGACGTCCTGTTAAGTATGTTGTATCCCACCGGTCTAGCGTCTCAGTTCCACTCCTATGAAAATTAATAAGCTGCAAATAGCAAAAGATGGTGAGCAATGAAGACCTATGGAAAAGATCCAGCAACATGCACTGGAACAACAAATTAAGCTTACAAGATAAGGCTGTATATGACATACGGAAGGCGCCGTCCAGCTTAGCCAGACAGGCTTTTACATGGAATCATCAGAGAGAGATAGATGGACCCAAAAATACATTTAGAAGATGATGGAAGATGGAACTAATATTAAATGATTTCACCTGGAGAGACGCATAAAGAGCAACCCAGTACCGTATATGCTGGCGGGATGTTGTCGAGGGCTTTCATCGATTGATTGATTGATTGAAAAGCATGGGAAGACATCATCCATGCAAGCATGTGACTCGACCACTCACTGTGCTCACCACAGTTGGGGAGGCGGCCTTTGTAACCTAAGCTAAATACTTGCTTACTTACATTTCATTTCCTTCCAAATCAATATTATAATTTGGTTTATTTTTTTAATAAGTTGATATCTGTGCTTTACCTTAATATCATATATTCTCCTCTGAGTAATCGATAGCTTTGTGTATATATACTCAAGGTATTTCCCCAACCACCAACATTTGCTTCACTAACTTCAAACTGTCGCCATGCCGTTCTATTTCCATGTACTTCTGTATTCACAATAACTTATTTTCAACAGGCGTTGTTTGTGTTGCTATCTTTTTGACAACATCTTGAAGGTCAAAAATTCGATTTGAAAGTCAAATTTGTGTACGCGACTAGTAATGCCGATGTCACCGTCAAGTCTATAGACAACTCGCTTTTAACGACGAGTGTATGTCGCATCTATTGTATGACGCATGAATTGTATGTCGCATCTATTGTATGACGCGTTCTGATGCATGTCCAAGGTCGCTCAGGACCAGACAGCGAGGGTGATGGCCAGTTCAGTTTGTTCCTCACAATAGTCAAAACAGCGCAAGTTACACCATCAAGACAAAACCGTCTGATGATGTCGCATTGATCGCGTGAGATGAGCAACTAAGCAGAGACGTTTGAATTGACAGAACAATGTTCGCATTAGGATATATGAAAGAAAGTAATATTTGAGTATATTCATTTTTTTTAAAAACAGTGGGAGTTACTGCATTTACGTAATATGGCTTAAAAGGCTATTTCACGAACTCCATTTTTTATCTTGCTTATCAACAGTTCGCACTTAAAGACACACCAGACAAAATGCAGTTTATTAAGAAGGTCGTCCGTTTAATTGTTCAAAGATTGTAAAACCTTTTGTCTTAACTTTAGCTTTGGATCAAAGATTGTAAAACCTTTTGTCTTAACTTTAGCTATGGATCTAAGATTGTAAAACCTTTTGTCTTAACTTTAGCTATGGATCTAAGATTGTAAAACCTTTTTTCTTAACTTTAGCTATGGATCAAAGATTGTAAAACCTTTTGACTTAACTTTAGCTATAGATTTTGTCAAGTAAATTTATTGTCCATCAGTATCACATTCGCCATTTTACATTTATCGCTCCAGTAAAAACGTTAGGAAAATATTGACAAAACGTGCGCCTATCGATCCAGAACAGACACAGTCCAATAAGCAACTTGATCTCTAACAATATAGGATCATACAGGCGATGAAGGAAAGGCTACTTGACTGTTTAGTTTCAATCTTACTTAGTAGCTTCTCGTCTGCTCATAGAGTGAATGGGTTTATAGATGTTCTCTTCTAGAGTGAGAGATCGGGTTGCTGCTGTCCAGAGCGAGCATACATGACAGCAACCTATAGTACGCAATGGAGATGGAAACAGTAACTGTAATTTTGAGATAGTTTTCTGTGACTTCTCTAAAAATGGCAGTCATCGTGTCACTCCTAGTCTTTGCTTCGGGGGGTGCAGAAAGGCTGACTTATAATAACAGCCGTCCATCGCAAGCGATGATGACGACAGCAGTTAGACATGTTGTGCTGCACCTCACCAGTGAGTTCAGAGGTCGCTGTATAGTCCAATCCTGGCACGGAAAATCCTTCCACAACGTAGCATTTCTTGTCAGAATTGGACATGTGAGTGTCAGTTGTTTTGTCTTTTCGCAAAGTGCGTTTTTTTTCTGTGCTTCGGAGGTCCGGCGTTCCTCGGTGATGGAGGCGCCTCTGTTGGTGGTTCTACGCCATGCCTTGCGGTCCTGTGCGAAGCGTTTCAATGAGTTTGCATCGATGCTGAAGCGTGTAAGAGCTACTTTGAGCTCACCATACATTAGTTGTTTTGGGATGCGGTTGTCTGGCATGCGCACGACGTGGACGGCCCACCTGATCTGGGACTTCTGCAACAGTGTGTGGATGTTCTACATTTTTGTCTCCATAAGGATGTCGGTGTCTGGAACCCTATCCTGCCACTTTATTTTGAAAAATCTACGGAGGCAGCTTGTATGGGCGTGGTTTATTTTTCTAGCATGCCTGCTGCACACAGCCCACGTGTCACTGGCATACAGAAGGGCAGGGAGCACTACAGCTCGGTAGACTTTGAGTTTCGTATCAAGCCTAAGACCCCTCCGATCCCAGAAATTGTTCCGCAGCCTCCCAAAGGCAGTACTGGCCTTGGAGATTCTGTTACTGAGCTCACAGTCAATAGTAGTTTCCCTGGAAAGTGTGCTACCAAGGTACGTGAAGCTGTCTACTGATGGGAGACGCTCGTTCTAGACTCTGATATCTGGGTCGCGATATGCGTCACTCGGGGCAGGCTGAAACATGACCGGTTTTTTTGGTATTAATTATAAAACCGAACATGTCGCAGGCTGTTGAGAACTTGTCCACATAAGTCTGCATGTCTCTGTCGGTGCTGGCAGGGAGGGCAAAAAGGAAGTTTGAGATGGTTGTGTCCTTTACCTTGCTGTGAGCTTGCAGTCTCCTCTGATTGAAGAGTTTTCTATTAGTCCTGTATTTCATTTCCACTCCGTTTTGGTTACAACCCTGATAGCTACGCTGAGCATGGCAGCAAACATTGTGCTGAAGAGTGTTGGGGCTAGTACACAGCCCTGGTTGACGCATTGTGTCACAGGAAAGGCATTGACGCTTCGCCATCATACAGCACAGGAGTATTCGTACCTTCGTGGAATTGTTTGACGATCTTGGTGAATCTGGTTGGACAGCCGAATTTCCCCATGACCTTCCAATGTCCATTTCTGCTGACGGTATCGAAAGCCTTGGTCAGGTCCACGAAAGTCATGTACAGACCACGTTGCTGCTATTAACTTTTCTCTTGATGTTGCCGAGCAGCGAATATCATATCCACAGTTCCGCTACCCGATCTGAAGTTACACTGGCTCTCTGGAAGAAGACCATGTTCTAGGTAAACGATCAATCGGTTGAGGAGAGCTCGTGCCAGTATTTTACGTGCAGTCGGTAGGAGCGAGATTCCTCTGTGGTTGTCGGGGGATTGACGGTTTCCCTTGTATAAGTGGACGATGGTAGAATCCTTCAGTTGTCGTGGGATAGTCTCAGTGGTCCATATTGTGTTGTAAAACTCAGTCTATGTGTTAGGACACAACTACCTCCTTGGTAGATTTCCGCCGGTCTTAGGTCCGCACCTGCAGCTTTCCCATTTGATAGTTGGTTGATTGCTGCTCTGACCTTCTCTATATTTGGAGAAACGTGCAGATCATTTTACAGAAATGCTAACTAATGCACGAGTGGATGGTAGCTGTAGAGGCATCTAACCTGAAGCAGCTAGATCTGATGTCCTGGTTTTACTCAGGTGCAGTGCAACAAAAGAGCTGACATTCTGGTTCACAAGCACAATGGCTACAACAGAAATGGACAGGAGAGACATTTTGAAGTCTATCAATGACCACCTGTTGGATTATGACAACGCAATAGATGAATCAGCAATTCCAAGACTGTAGTTTTGAAATAGAACAGGCTGGGGCACACGAGATAATAGAGTAAAAGTGTGTACAACTAACGAGCTTTAAGAATCATCAGTATCCACACCCTTTACCATTTACAAAAGGAGACTGTGTTCCTATAATAATAGCGATGTTCTAGTCAAAACGGGATTTCTTTTTGTAATGGGAAAAAATGTGTTTCATGTAGTCAAAATGCCATATATTTTTAGATATTATCTCTTGCAACGTTTATGTACATATCCCAGCGTTTAGATAACGCTTGAAAAGTTTCAGCGTAGAAAGATTTGCCATTACGTCTAAAACAATTTTGGCCAGCCTGGTTAATTTCGTCATCAGTGCCGAAATGCTCACATCCCAGGAGTTTGTTTAGGGGTCCGAACAATTGAAAATCGCTTGGAGCGAGGTCTGGGCTATAAGGTCAATGTCTGCCAGCAAAGTTTTGCAGATGGCATATAGTGCGGTGAGCTGTATGATCCAGCGTTATCTTGCTGCAGCAGGATGGAATCATCACTCACGGATGTACGACCTTCTCTGAAACGTTTACACAATTCAAATGTGTTACTGCTGCTGAGTGTCTCATCACCGTATTGTGATTGCTTGTCTTCTGTAAATTTTCTCAGGTTTCACGCCTTAATAAAACAAGAAACCTCTTCACAGCATGCTGTTGTGCGGGGCAGCGGCCGTTAGGCGTACTATGTTGGATGTCTAACTACCGAGGGATTTATAACGTGCGTGCCACTGTACACGGGTGGCTAATTACACCATTCAAAGATCAGGAGAAAAAAATTCAGTTCTCCACTGTGATTTTAACCCACGACCTGCAGCACCCGAGGCTACACCTTACTTCGAGACCACTTGGTTCCCCTCAGATTTGACTATTTGTAATAAGTTTGTGGGTGGTGTCGTTCTTGCCACTGAATTAACATGAAGAAGGTGCAGCTTTGGACTGTCTACCCTTCAGCCACCTTATGTTAACATTTAGCCTACAAAACAGTATAGAACCTGCAATCCGTAAATTTTCGAGGCTGATAAACGTTCACTGCTTGTGGCCTCGATACAAGACGCTTCCAACATCACCTATAAAAGATATGTCCACATCGATGGTAGCTTTAGAAATGTAATACGAATGCTACAATTAAAACAACTTTTTTTCTCAGGAACTCTGTCTCCCAAACTATGCGTATCGTGTGTACATATACATGCGCGTGACTGTTTTTCCCCCATCAGTTTAATAGTGTACAAGCTCAGACGTGCACAAAACGGTTAATCTTAAGAGAAGTCCACTGAGGCTCAGATAATATATAATATTTACGTATTTAATGTGGTTTGTTCTTTGGTTAAATAAAATATCATAACACTTAAAAGTCTACAAAAGAAAAAAAAATGTATTTGGCATTTCGTGTTTTTAAATATCGAAATACTTATATCTTTTCAATATATTTGAACGGATAATAGTCTCCCATTTAGAATAACATTCCGTTTAGAATCCTAACTTTGATTCTGTAATAATATGTCCTTTTATGGCAAACATCGATCACAGTTCTGTGTCTGTCTGTATGCGTATATATTTCCATGTCTGTCTATAATTATGTCATTATATCTTTAAGCATGTCTGTTTGGTGTTATTGTTATCCCATAGCTGTTGAGCAAGCCTGCTCTACAGCAGCCAAATGCCATTTTTATATAAATACAGGTCTTCTTCAGTTGTTTCACTGCTCCGTACATTATCCGCAGTGTTTGTATAAGTTTTTTCCTTGTGTCCACAAGCGCCTTGCACTCAATGAGTAGATGACGAACTGTTTCATCAGGATGAGAGCAATGTCTGCACAAGGACAGGTGCAAGGGATTGATGCGGTTCAAGTGACCGTTGACTCTGGTATGTCCTGTTCGAATCTGAAATATGAGACTTTGATCTCTTGTATGTAGTTTATTTATGTCATTGTTACTTTTTGGCTATGACATTTCGCTAAATACACTGCAACCTGTTGTTCCCGTCGCCCACTTGTTCATCCAGTTTTCTTGAGTATTATTCTTAATAATTCGTTTAACTGTGTTGTTACTGCGGGGTCTATATAATTGTTGTTTTGAAGTTCCTGTTTTTGGCGATCTGTCGGCCATCTCGTTCTTAGTAGCCCACTATATCCATGGATCCATTACAAGGTGACATTTATCCTGTGGGCAGTGATGATGTTGTTGATCGCCCTCCCCACAAAGAATATCTCCTTTTCTTTGTAAGGGATGTTCTTCAGCCCCTCCAGAACCGACTTGGAGTCACTAGAAATGACCAAATCCATCCGCAACAATTCGGCCAAGTCAAACTGTTTGTGTTAAATCTCAACTGCCTCGGCCACCGCTTCATCATTTGAACGGTTTTCGTCGGCTGAATCACAAAACTCGTATATTAACCCATCCGGGTATTTCATATGGATATAATAACCTGCAGAAGAGGTAGATTTGAATGCTCATCCATCCGTATAGACCAGGACTGTCGATTTTGGGGTAGCTAGAGGCTGTCTCCAAGGCGCATGTCTTCAGGAAATTAGTCTCCTTGGTGGCTGTCTTTTCAGTAATGTGTGTTTTTATGACTGCAGGCAAAGACTTTCCCAAGTGGGTGGTCCATAAAATCTATTTTCCCATTTTCTTTTCTCTAGCAGATGGTGAATATGGTTTTCCTCTTCTGCTACATCCAGTGGGGACAATTGCTTCAGTCTTCTCATTTGCTTTCAGGTGTCTATGTGTGCCATATGCGGATGGTCATTTATTTGTCTCTTGTATCTCTCTACAATTTCACTCAGTGCCCCCTTTCTCCTGATATCTAGCGGTTCTATGTTGGCCTCTATCTCGCACGCGGCTGTATGTGTTGATCTCATCCCCCCCCCCTCACCCCCACCCCCAAATTAGTATGAGAGCATGATTCTGCACTCGGCCAAAGATGAGATGTATTTTGTACTCACATATGTCTGTATGGGAAGGCTGTAGTCCATCACCGGTATAGTTGCCGAAGAGTTTGTTTATCAGCTCCCCAATTTATACTAGCAAGTCTTTTGATTAAGTTCAAACACTTGGCTGCTTTACTTCTGACGTTGCAGATATGGCTGCCATATTTCAACTATCTGTCCAGTGTTACTCCCAGATAAACGGGGGTATCCTCTTTTACTAGTAATTCCACATTCATTTTGATGTTAATAGATGTCTTGGCTTCTTTATGACTGCGGGAAAAGATGGCGTATATGGTTTTCTGTGTATTATTCTTTAGTTTCCACAGTTCGCAGTATACCGGAATTAGTCTTGTCATGTCTATATCATGTCTAGTGCGTGTATAATAACAATGAGTTCTGAAATTTGTTACCTTGAGTGTTAATGTGCTATCTCTGTGTTGTTAGGTGGTGTGTTTTACCGCAAAATTATTTGATATTGAAAACTAGTTAATCAATTATTATTAATATATAGAACATTGTTGCTACTAGAATTATTTCCAAACATAAATTGTGCAGGGTATGCAGGTTATATATTGGAAAGTCTTCTACCTTGGATAAGTTAGACCACAATATTAGTAGTCACTTAAGACGGGCTCTAAGTACAGCAATGGGCATATCCTTGTCTCTGTTACACATACAGCAACTGCTGGAATCTTGTATTAATTTCATATAATATACAATAACGTCGAATAATGCAATATGCGTTATATGTACGTTATGTTGATTGCGTGTGATGTCCCATCTTGATAGCAAAATATTTTTAAAATAGTTCTTATTTGTTGATTGTCGAAATAAGTAAGTCATTGCTCAGTGACCGCATAATAACAAAAACAAAACGACGCCTACCTTTCGGCTACAAGGCCTTCGCCAGTGACATAAGATGAACGAAAATAACTAACAACATGATGTAAAATCTAATTTAAACCGCTCATTTTACATCATGCCTTGTTTCTTTGATTTGATTTTTATTTGATTTATTTAATTGTTTTTGTTCGTCCTATGCCCATGACTTAGTTTATACTGGTTTCGAAGATTTTAAAAACAAATTATTATTATGACTTGTGCGTCTTGACAGACGGTCAGTAAGCTGGTCTGTTGTAGAGATAGCGGTCGCTGCATCTGTCCTGGTGGGAGATCGACTTTCGTTACTGATTTTGCCGATTCTCAATTGACAGGGATGGCATCAGTGTAAACAGAAAAGTTCCATTGGTGTGGTGTAGGCTCCTTTCTTTTTGTGTCGCTTGCCTTCCATCTTTGTCATCAGGACTTGCGCTGATGCCTCGATGCCCGTTCTCAAGGTAGCTCTCCATGTAGCTCTATTCTCTGCAATCTCCTCCCAGGTATTTGGATTGATTGTAAAATCGTTCATGGATCTTTTGAAAATGTTCTTGTATCTTAATTTAGGCCTTTCTTGTGGTCTGGTACCCGATATGAGATCACCTGGGAGTATTTGGAAAATTGTGCAGTCTGTTCACAACTTGTTGTTGTCTTCCCTTTTCCGTAATCACAAGAAGTTGTAGGGGAATCACTCAACGTGTGAGTGATTTGTCTTGGGCATCCTGCTTACCGGGCAGGGCCAAATCACTTCCGGGTGATTTGTCTTGGGCATCCTGTTTACCAGACAGGGCTCAATAACTCCCGAGCGATATGCTCTTGTCCATTTTGGTCCCGTGTGTACATTTCACAATAACACCAACACCGACACGGTCTGCAAAAAGGACGAATGGCGTCAATCTTTTGATGTTCAGTCGTGTCCACTAGACCGTGAAAATGCCAGGCAGGGAAACCGAAATACTATTACATATAACCGATAACCATGCCAGTATAATGGAAGAGAAAAACACCACAAAATGAACGAGATAACTAATCCAAATGGAAAACAGCAACACGTTTCTGTGGACACAAACCTAAGTCGTCGACTAGTGTGAATTCCAGTCAAATCCGTGGCCTGGCGGTATCCATAATGGACTGAAACATGAGAGCGACGTTAACCCGTTGACTATTAGGCACTGTCTTTGTTGCCTTGTGGCTGTAACGTATCTGTGATTTCGTTGTTGTCATGATGCGATCACTGAGCCATTATCTGTTTATGTTTTATTTATCGACTTTTAACCCTCAGTACATCTGCTGCTGCTTCGATTGATGTATCCTTGAATGTTAATTGTTTGCTTTATTACTCGGGGCATTTATCGTCTCCATTTCTCAGTTTCTACTTTAGACGGGACAGACCGGACATAATACAATGAAGTCTAAATACCCAGTATTCTGTAGATCTCCAGTCAATAAAGAACTGATACAGTGGCTTCGAAAACATTGATATGAAGTCGCAGTAGTGCAGTGTAAAAGCAGACCTCGAGGTTAAACTGATAAGTCAAAATAATCAGGATTCTGATGCTGTGTTACACACCGATAGATCTTTGTTACATGTTAAGAAAGCCGGTTGGGACCTCTCTGCTAGAGTGGGAGGCAGGATTGTTGCTGAGATAAGCCGTGCATACTTGATAACAACGTCCAGTATCATAATACGGACCGAGGCAGTGAATTTAGCACTAATATGGTTATTTAGGGTATCTTTAATTAGGGAAGCAATTGTCTCTGACTCTCAATCCTTGCGTCGGAAGGTTTACAAGTGCTGGCTGTGGTATAAGAGAAGCGTGAATGTAGTGGTCTCGAAATTTTGGGAACGTGTGCGAAACAAATGTCCTGGCCATGCTCTTGCCTTGATGGTACAATCTGCCAGGCTTTTGTCTGTCCATTTTTTAATGTTTTCCTCCCATTTATAGCGCTGTTTACCACTTCCACGTATACGCTTCGCATTTCCTTACAGTATTATGTTCAGAAAGATGTGAATAAACTATTTTAATTAACGGACTTTAATTTTGTTCATAAATTCTTTTTGCACTCCTAATTTCTCCAAGACTTCTCTACTTTATTTCTGTTCCTTCCATCAGATGTGTCATCCTTCTATATATACCTATTATAAGACATCGATTGCCTTCTTCAACTGTTTGTTCATTATCCACGTGTATGGGTCAAACACTAAAGAAGAGCATACATTACACCTGAATGCACTCGGGCAATTTGAAGTACAGAACATCAATTGTAGCTCACGTGTTGCCATTGAAGGTTGTGCATCATCTTTAATTTCTCCAGTGTCCTCGCTTGCCCTTTCCCGTTCTAATCATAGAGCGTACAGTCACAACTACAATCGTCTCCCATAGGAAGTCTAGGCCAAAGCACTGTGTGTGCTACTAAAGTAGTTGTTTGTGTATCATTTTTATTTGGCTTGGCTTCGTTCGTTCTCCATCTCCCACTACCAAACCTTCAAAGGGCTAAAGTAGCAGAATGCATTCCAAAGAACGGAATGCGTTGTGTCGTAGTTTACAGCTTGACTTCGATATTTGCACCTTTCGGTCCAACACATCCGACTTCAGCAAGCATTTTGTAGTACCGGGTTAGCATTCCCTCTTCGATCCCATCTCCTTAGCCAGTCTGCCCTGCTGCAGCCTGTTATCCAGGATCACCGCGTGGAGGTGTAGAAGGGTCTTGGCAGCTTTGGTTCGCTGGCCCTGACGCTAGCAGTCAACCATGGATCACTGACCACTGCAGCTCATGCGCTGCTCAACTCTGGTTCGCTGGCCCTGACGCTAGCAGTCAGCCATGGATCACTGACCACTGCAGCTCATGCGCTGCTCAGCATCTTGATCCCGCATTTTGATTTGACGCAATAAGGTTGCTATCCTCATGCACAACTCTATTTAACAGACTTTTACGAAGTGCTTATTGTTCTTATCCAGGAGGCGGATCCAAGATTTACCATTACGTGTATCTATGCTATCAGTTGTTATGTATATTCAGCAGCAATGAGACGAGAATTAGGACAAAAATGGCCTTCAGAGGAAAACATAATTTGCTAACCTTAAAGAAAATCAGAAAAGAACGGAGAAAAATAATAATTACTACTCATACATGGTCAATTGTGCTGGATGGGGCTGAAACATGGGCTCTAACAAAGAAGGATGAACATAGCTTGAAAGTGATTGAAATGTGGTATCGTAGAATAGACCGTGCCAGTTGGACAGAAAGAAGATCCAATATTCTTACTCCAATGTGCGCACAAAGTCAATTTTTTTAAGAATATACAAAAGCAAAGATTGAGTTGGCTGGTACATAATATGAGACATGAAAGTATTCTTCGAAAGATATTAGCGGGAAAGATCCACGGAGAAAGGAGGAAAGGAGCGACCAAGGCTCATCTTTACATCTGAGACATACAGATACATTCAAGAACGAGCATATGGTGAAAGCTGCAAAGGATAGGGTCAAATAGACATTCTCAGACAACATTACAACTAGTCTTAGGACTGACCAACCAGAAGATATGGTCAAATAGAGAGAGACATGCCCAGACAACATTACAACTAGTCTTAGATCTGATCAACCAGAGGATATGATAAAATAGAGAGAGACATGCTCAGACAACCTTTCAACCAGTCTTAGGACAGATCAAACAGATGAAGAGGATACAACAGTATGCCTGATTCTTAGGGAAGACAGTACTTGACAAAAATGAAAAAGGTTCCTGAGACTTACTTTTTCCAATGATAGCGAAGTGGAGTGAGTTCGTTGCTGCTCTGTTAGATAACATTAGAAGCAATAGTCACGGTTATCAGTCAAGATTTGAAGCATCTGTGCAAATGTATACATTACCAAATCAATTAACATTTATATTCTTGCAGATATATTCATTACAAGATCATTTAATGTTATGATCTTTATCGATTTTCTTATTTTTGATGTTTACAGACAGATTATTAACGTCGATGTCATAACAATCATAGTTATGAAAAACGTAAATTTGCTTATGTTCATATTGTTATGTTGAATCATTTCTGTTGTAATTTTCTAAATGAATGTTACTACGTCTATCGGTATTGTTGTGTTTTAGTGATATTCAATGTACTATCTTTTTTTTGACATGTCATTTTTGTTTGAGCTAGCTAGTTGTAGAGTAGGTAGAGTGCCTGTCTCTAATTGTAAATGGACCAGGTTCGTACCCTTGTCGCGATAAGCGTCAATCTACTTGCTTATATGTTTGTAACTAATTTGATAGAGAATGTAAGATATCGAGAAACGGAATTGCTTAACTCATTTCTCCCAAAAAGCTGTGACCTTACAATAGTCTCACAGGTTCCTGACCACTTTCCGGGTAATGGCTGCCAACTCAAGGCGAATATCATCGTGTCATATACATCGTCTTTGTTTATATTGTGATATGTAAGTTATCTTCGTTAGTTGTTAGCCTCTGACGTAAGCGTTGTATTCGCAGTAGCGAAGCGTGATGGTAATTTTAGGATAAGCTGAGTCATGAACATTAAGGGACATAACCGTTCACTTGTTCTAAAAATAGAGATCCAGTCAGGGAAGGCCGCCGTATTTGTTGCTATTTGGGCTATGAAACCCAATTTATGACAATTGCACATTTCGAGAAAAAAAATAGTGCGCTAATAAACGTCTCCTAGCTACTAATTGACCTGCTGATCCCTACGCTGTGCTCGGCTCGACGCAATCAGCTTTTCCGTTTGATAACATGTCACTACGCTTAAACAAACATGAGAATTACAAATTCAATCTATATTTCATTTCCCATCTGTTGTATGCAAGGGAGGTCTTTTCTAATTCTTCACAAAACTTTTGAGGTATCTCAGTTTATCTTGTTTATTCTAGCGCTTTGCTGCTATGTGGTCGTAACGTTGGTTCTCTTTTTCTTTCAGTCCTGTACCGTCTCTGCGGGCTTAACCCTAAATGTTCTAATCCAGGGCGTGGCCTAGTGGTTAAGTGGCACAGCTCACAATCCAAAGGTGCTGGGTTTGATCCCCATCACAGCACCGACCGTTACCCCGGGGAAGCAAACCCTTAGAAAATGCAGGAGAAAGCAGACTCTTACATTAAATGCATGCTGAAGTCGGATGCACTAGGCCGACAGACGCTAAATAAAAACCACAGTGCATACCGCCTTGGGGAATGGAGAAATACGCGAATGCAAAAAAAAACAAACAAACAAACTGCTGCCTTTCAGTACCGTCACAATATTCTCTAACACTTCATCACCAACAACGAATACTGATGTATGTCTTCCTGTCTGTTTATTTACAATTGTTTTTAACTTTCCAGTTTTCATGCTTCGTTCCCGATATTTATTTTATCATGTTAAAGGTTTGTTGTATGCTGCATGTTAATTAACATAAATAAAACTAGCTGCTTAAAATCATCCCCTTAAGCAAAAGCCAGTCATGTTTGGAGGTGAGACACTGGAGCCAAATACCTAGTCATTTTTGGAGGTGAGGCACTGGAGGTAAAGAGCTAGTCATGTTTGGAGGAGAGACACTGGAGGTAAAGAGCTAGTCATGTCTGGAGGTGAGGCACTGGAGGTAAAGAGCTAGTCATGTTTGGAGGTGAGACACTGGAGGCAAAGAGCCAGTCATGTTTGGAGGTGAGACACTGGAGGCAAAGAGCTAGTCATGTTTGGAGATGAGATACTGGAGGCAAAGAATCAGTCATGTTTGGAGGGGAGACACTGGAAACAAAGAGCAAGTCATGTTTGGAGGTGAGACACTAGAAACAAAGAGCCAGTCATGTTTGGAGGTGAGACAATGGAGGCAAAGAACCAGTCATGTTTGGAGGTGAGACAATGGAGGCGAAGAGCCAGTCATGTTTGGAGGTGATACAATGGAGACAAAGAGCAAGTCATGTTTGGAGATGAGGCACTGGAGGTAAAGAGCCAGTCATGTTTGGAGGTGGGGCAATGGAGGCAAAGAGTCAGTCATGTTTGGAGGTGAGGCACTGGAGGTAAAGAGCTAGTCATGTTTAGAGGTGAGGCACTGGAGGCAAAGTGCCAGTCATGTTTGGAGGTGAGACGCTGGAGGCAAAGAGCCAGTCATGTTTGGAAGTAGACACTGGAGGCAAAGAGTCAGTCATGTTTGGAGGTGAGGCACTGGAGGCAAAGAGTCAGTTATGTTTGGAGGTGAGGCACTGAAGGCAAAGAGCCAGTCATGTTTGGAGGTGAGACGCTGGAGGCAAAGAGCCAGTCATGTTTGGAGGTTAGACAGTGGAAACAAAGAGCCAGTCATGTTTGGAGGTGAGACACTGGAAACAAAGAGCCAGTCATGTTTGGAGGTGAGAATTTAGAAACAACGAGCCAGTCATGATTGGAGGTGAGAAATTGGAGGCAAAGAGCCAGTCATGTTTAGAGGTGAGACAATGGAGGCGAAGAGCCAGTCATGTTTGGAGGTGAGACAATGGAGGCGAAGAGCCAGTCATGTTTGGAGATGAGACACTGGAGGCGAAGTGCCAGTCATGTTTGGAGGTGAGAAACTGGAGGCAAAGAGCTATTCATGTTTGGAGGTGAGACACTGGAGACAAAGAGCCAGTTATGTTTGGAGATGAGGCACTGGAGGCAAAGAGCAAGTCATGTTTGGAGGTGAGACGCTGGAGGCAAAGAGACAGTTATGTTTGGAGATGATATACTGGAGGCAAAGAGCATGTCATGTTTGGAGGTGAGGCACTGGAGGCAAAGAGCCAGTCATATTTGGAGGTGAGAAACTGGAAACAAAGAGCCAGTCATGTTTGGAGGTGAGACACTAGAAACAAAGAGCCACTCATATTTCAAGGTGAGACACTGGAAGCAAAGAGCCAATCATGTTTGGAGGTGAGACACTGAAGGCAAAGAGCTAGACGTGTTTAGAGGTGAGGCACTTGAGGCAAAGTGTCAGTCATGTTTGGAGGTGAGACGCTGCAGGAAAAGAGTCAGTCGAGTTTGGAAGTAGACACTGGAGGCAAAGAGTCAGTCATGTTTGGAGGTGTTGCACGGAAGGCAAAGAGCCAGTTATGTTTGGAGGTGAGGCACTGGAGGCAAAGAGTCAGTCATGTTTGAAGGCGAGGTACAGGAGGCAAAGAGCCAGTCGTGTTTGAAGGTGAGACACTGGAAACAAAGAGCCAGTCATGTTTGGAGGTGAGACACTGAAGGCAAAGAGCTAGTCACGTTTGGAGATCAGACACTGGAGGCAAAGAGCTAGTCATGTTTGGAGGTGAGACACTGGAGGCAAAGAGCTAGTCATGTTTGGAGGTGACGCACTGGAGGCAAAGAGTCAGTCATGTTTGGAGGTGAGGTACTGGAGGCAAACTGCCAGTCATGTTTCGAGGTGATACACTGGAGGCAAAGCGCCAGTCATGTTTGGAGGTGATACACTGGAGTCAAAGAGCCAGTCATGTTTGGAGGTGAGACACTGGAGGCAAAGAGCCAGTCGTGTTTGAAGGTGAGACACTGGAAACAAAGAGCCAGTCATGTTTGGAGGTGAGACACTAAAGGCAAAGAGCTAGTCACGTTTGGAGATCAGACACTGGAGGCAAACAGCTAGCCATGTTTGGAGGTGAGGCACTGGAGGTAAAGAGCTAGTCATGTTTAGAGTTGAGACGCTGGAAGCAAAGAGCCAGTCATGTTTGGAGGTGAGACACTGGAAACAAAGAGCCAGTCATGTTTGGAGGTGAGACACTGGAGGCAAAAAGCCAGTTATGTTTGAGGTGAAACACTAGAAACAAAGAGCCAGTTATGTTTGAAGGTGAGACACTGGAGGTAAAGAGCCAGTAATGTTTAGAGGCGAGACAATGGAGGCAAAGAGCCAGTCATGTTTGGAGGTGAAACACTGGAGGCAAAGAGCAAGTCATATTTGGAGGTGAGGCACTGGAGGCAAAGAGACAGTCATGTTTGGAGGTGAAACACTGGAGGCAAAGAGCTAGTCATGTTTGGAGGTGACGCACTGGAGGCAAAGAGTCAGTCATGTTTCGAGGTGAGGTACTGGAGGCAAACTGCCAGTCATGTTTCGAGGTGATACACTGGAGGCAAAGCGCCAGTCATGTTTGGAGGTGATACACTGGAGTCAAAGAGCCAGTCATGTTTGGAGGTGAGACACTGGAAACAAAGAGCCAGTCATGTTTGGAGGTGAGACACTGAAGGCAAAGAGCTAGTCACGTTTGGAGATCAGACACTGGAGGCAAAGAGCTAGCCATGTTTGGAGGTGAGGCACTGGAGGTAAAGAGCTAGTCATGTTTAGAGTTGAGACGCTGGAAGCAAAGAGCCAGTCATGTTTGGAGGTGAGACACTGGAAACAAAGAGCTAGTCATGTTTGGAGGTGAGACACTGGAGGCAAAGAGCCAGTTATGTTTGGAGGTGAAACACTAGAAACAAAGAGCCAGTTATGTTTGAAGGTGAGACACTGGAGGCGAAGTGCCAGTGATGTTTGAAGGTGAGACACTGAAGGCAAAGAGCTAGTCATGTTTGGAGGTGAGACACTGGAGGCAAAGAGCTAGCTCTGTTTGGAGGTAGGGCAATGGAGGCAAAGAGTCGGTCATGTTTGGAGGTGAGGCAGTGGAGGTAAAGAGCTAGTCGTGTTTAGAGGTGAGGCACTGGAGGCAAAGAACCAGTCATGTTTGGAGTTGAGACACTGAAGGCAAAGAGCTAGTCATGTTTGGAGGTGAGACACTGGAGGCAAAGAGCTAGCCCTGTTTGGAGGTGAGACAATGGAGGCAAATAGCCAGTCATGTTTGAAGGTGAGACATAGAGAGACAAAGAGCCAATCATGTTTGGAGGTGAGACAATGGAGGCAAAGAGCCAGTCATTTTTGGAGTTGAGACAAAGGAGGCGAAGAGCCAGTCATCTTTGGATGTGAGACATTGGAGGCGAAGTGCCGGTCATGTTTGGAGGTGAGACACTGAAGGGAAAGAGCAAGTCATGTTTGGAGGTGAGACACTGGAGGCAAAGAGCTAGCCCTTTTTGGAGGTGGGGTAATGGAGGCAAAGAGTCAGTCATTTTTGGAGGTGAGGGACTGGAGGTAAAGAGCTAGGCATGTTTAGAGGTGAGGCACTGGAGGCAAAGTGCTAGTCATGTTTGAAGGTGAGACGCTGGAGGCAAAGAGCCAGTCATGTTTGGAAGTAGACACTGGAAGCAAAGAATCAGTCATGTTTGGAGGTGTGGCACGGATCGCAAAGAGCCAGTCATATTTGTAGGTGAGGAACTGGGGGCAAAGTTCCAGCCATGTTTCGATGTGATACACTGGAGGCAAAGCGCCAGTCATGTTTTTAGGTGAGACACTGGAGGCAAAGAGCCAGTCATGTTTGGAGGTGAGACACTGGAAACAAAGAGCCAGTCATGTTTGCAGGTCGGACACTAGAAACAAAGAGCCAGTTATGTTTGAAGGCGAGACACTGGAGGCAAAGAGCCAGTAATATTTGGAGGTGAGACACTGGAGGCAAAGAGCTAGTCATGTTTGGAGGTGAGGCAATGGAGGCAAAGAGCCTGTCATATTTGGAGGTGAGACACTGGAAAAAAAGAGCCAGTAATATTTGGAGGTGAGACACTGGAGGCAAAGTGCCAGTCATGTTTGAAGGTGAGACGATGGAAGCAAAGAGCCAGTCATGTTTGGAAGTAGACAATTGAGGCAAAGAGTCAGTAATGTTTGGAGGTGTTGCACGGAAGAAAAAAGTCATGTTTGGAGGTTAGGCACTGGAGGCAAATAGCCAGTCATGTTTGGAGGTGATACACTGGAGACAAAATGCCAGTCATTTTTCGAGGTGATACACTGGAGGCAAAACGCCAGTCATGTTTGGAGGTGAGACACTGGAGGCGAAGAGCCAGTAATGTTTGAAGGTTAGACACTGGAAACAAAGAGCCAGTCATGTTTGCAGGTGAGACACTGGAGGCAAAGAGCCAGTCATATTTGGAGGTGAGACACTGAAGTCAAAGAGCTAGTCATGTTTGGAGGTGAGACACTGGAGGCAAAGAGCTAGCCATATTTGGAGGTGGTGCAATGGAGATAAAGAGTCAGTCATGTTTAGAGGTGTTGCACGGGGGGCAAAGAGTCAGTCATTTTTGGAGGTCAGGCACTGGAGGCAAAGCGCCAGTCATGTTTGGAGGTGAAACACTAGAAACAAAAAGCCAGTTATATTTGGAGGTGAGCCACTTGAAACAAAGAGCCAGTCATGTTTGGAGGTGAGACACTGGAGGCAAAGAGCCAATCATGTTTGGAGGTGAGACAATGAAGGCAAAGAGCCAGTCATGTTTGGAGGTGAGACACTGGAGGCGAAGTGCCAGTCATGTTTGGAGGTGAGACACTGGAGCAAAGAGCCAGTCATGTTTGGAGGTAAAACAGTGGAGGCAAAGAGCCAGTTGTTTTTGAAGATGAGACACTGGAAACAAAGAGCCAGTCATGTTTGGAGGTTAGACACTGGAGGCAAAGAGCCAGTCATGTTTGGAGGTGAGATACTGAAGGCAAAGAGCTAGTCATGTTTGGAGGTGAGACACTGGAGGCAAAGAGCTAGCCATGTTTGGAGGTGGGTCAATGTAGGCGAAGAGTCAGTAATGTTTGGAGGTGTGGCAAGGAAGGCAGAGAGCCAGTCATTTTTGGAGGTGAGGCACTGGAGGCAAAGAGCCATTCATGTATGGAGGTGAGACGCTGGAGGCAAAGAGCCAGTCATGTTTGGAGCTTAGACACTGTAGGCAAAGAGCCAGTCATTTTTGAAGGTGAGACACTGGAAACAAAGAGCCAGTCATGTTTTGAGGTGAGATAATGAAAACAAAGAGCCAGTCATGTTTGTAGGTGAGATACTGAAGGCAAAGAGCTAGTCACGTTTGGAGGTGAGACACTGGAGGCAAAGAGCTATCCATGTTTGGAGAAGGCACTGGAGGTAAAGAGCTAGTCATGTTTAGAGGTGAGATGCTGGAGGCAAAGAGCCAGTCATGTTTGGAGGTGAGACACTGGAAATAAAGAGCCAGTCATGTTTGGAGGTGAGACACTGGAGGCAAAGAGCAGTCATGTTTTGGAGGTGAAACACTAGAAACAAAGAGCTAGTCATGTTTTGAGGTGAGACACTGGAGGCAAAAAGCCAGTCATGTTTGAAGGTGAGACACTGAAGGCAAAGAGCTAGTCATGTTTGGAGGTGAGACACTGGAGGCAAAGCGCTAGTCATGTTTGGAGGTGGGACACTGGAGGCAAAGAGCTAGTCAGGTTTGGATTTGAGGCACTGAAGGCAAAGAGCCAGTTATGTTTGGAGGTGAGGCATTAGAGGCAAAGAGCCAGTCATGTTTGGAGGTAAGACGCTGGAGGCAAAGAGTCAGTCATGTTTGGAGGTGAGATACTGAAGGCAAAGAGCTAGTCATATTTAGAGGTGCGACACTGGAGGCAAAGAGCTAGCCATGTTTGGAGGTGAGGCACTGGAGGTAAAGAGCTAGTCATGTTTAGAGGTGAGACACTGGAAATAAAGAGCCAGTCATGTTTGGAAGTGAGACACTGGAGGCAAGGAGCAGTCATGTTTAAAGGTGAAATACTAGAAACAAAGAGCCACTTATGTTTGGAGGTGAGACACTGGAGGGAAAGAGCCAGTCGTGTTTGAAGGTAAGACACTGGAAACAAAGAGCCAGTCATGTTTGGAGGTGAGACACTGGAGGCGAAGTGCCAGTCATGTTTGGAGGAGAGACACTGGAGGCAAAGAGCCAGTCATATTTGGAGGTGGGACACTGAAGGCAAAGAGCTAGTCATGTTTGGAGGTGAGACACAGGAGGCAAAGAGCTAACCATGTTTGGAGGTGGGGCAATGGAGGCAAAGAGTCAGTAATGTTTGGAGGTGTGGCACGGAAGGCAAAGAGCCAGTCATGTTTGGAGGTGAGGCACTGGAGGCAAAGAGTCAGTCATGTTTGGAGGTGAGGCACTGGAGGCAAAGAGCCAGTCATGTTTGAAGGTGAGACACTGCAAACAAAGAGCGAGTCATGTTTGGAGGTGAGATACTGGAAACAAAGAGCCAGTCATGTTTGGAGGTGAGACACTGGAGGCAAAGCGCTAGTCATGTTTGGAGGTGGGACACTGGAGCCAAAGAGCTAGTCATGTTTAAATTTGAGGCACTGAAGGCAAAGAGCCAGTTATGTTTGGAGGTGAGGCACTGGAGGCAAAGAGCCAGTCATGTTTGGAGGTGAGACGCTGGAGGCAAAGAGCCAGTCATGTTTGGAGGTGAGATACTGAAGGCAAAGAGCTAGTCATGTTTGGAGATAAGACACTGGAGGCAAAGAGCTAGCCATGTTTGGAGGTGAGGCACTGGAGGTAAAGAGCTAGTCATGTTTAGAGGTGAGACACTGGAGGCAAAGAGCTAGCCATGTTTGGAGGTGAGGCACTGGAGGTAAAGAGCTAGTCATGTTTAGAGGTGAGACACTGGAGGCAAAGAGCTAGTCATGTTTGGAGGTGAGACACTGGAGGCAAAGAGCAGTCATGTTTGGAGGTGAAACACTAGAAACAAAGAGCCAGTTATGTTTGGAGGTGAGACACTGGAGGCAAAGAGCCAGTAATGTTTGGAGGTGAGACAATGGAGGCAAAGAGCCAGTCAGGTTTGGAGGTGAAACACTGGAGGCAAAGAGCCAGTCATGTTTGGAGGTGAGACACTGGTGGCAAAGAGCCAGTCATGTTTGAAGGTGAGACACTGAAGGTAAAGAGCTAGTCATGTTTGGAGGTGAGACACTGGAAACAAAGAGCCAGTCATGTTTGGAGGTGAGACACTGGAAACAAAGAGCCAGTCATATTTGGAGATGAGACACTGGAAACAAAGAGCCAGTCATGTTTGGAGGTGAGACACTGGAAACAAAGAGCCAGTCATGTTTGTAGGTGAAACACTCGTAGTTATGGACACATATACATATTTGGACAGCACTATTGACACTTTAGAAGGCACAGAGACAGATATAAGGGCCAGAATTAGACATCATTCCTGTTACTAAATAATATGTGAATATCCGGCAAAATGAAAGACAAATGTCAAGTTCAGATAGATAAATTCAAATTTAAAGGCCGTAATCATGTACGGAGCAGAAACTTGGAGAAACAAAGACAAAATAGAGGAAACTCCAGTCGTTCGTCAACAAATATCTGCAGACGAGAATGGGTATAGGCTGGTAAGACATGGTAAGGATTGAAAACATATTGGAAAGATTCCAATAGCATCTATTGGAATAACAGGTCAAATATGAGAAATGGCATTGAATAGGACACACGCTACAGAAACACTATCAAACGTGGCCAGACATGCCTTGGCATGGAGCCCATAAGGGAAGAGGCTGAAGAGGTAGACGAAAGAAAAAATTCAAGAAGAGACTTGACCTGAATTGGAAAGAGGCAGAAAGAGCAGCTGAAGACCGAACTTGCTGGGCAGGGTTGCCATTGGTTTGTGTCCTGAAAGGGATGATGGGCATTGATGATGTTAATTGGCATGATTAATTGTATTATATTTAACTTATCGAGTCCCATTGTTAATATTTAATTTGTCATTTATATTTTGCAAATTCACTTTGTCATATACCTCAGTACAGGACTGGTTGGAAGAGAGCTAGTACATCCTGCAATGCATGGCGTAAATTGTTGCGAAGGAAGGTTGTGAATGGGAGGAAGGGGGGTGGGGGTGGGGGCGCAACATTATGCATGTACAACAAAGTGTTGCAGAAAACACATGTAGGATCGCATAAATACTTTCTGAAATAATGAGGTCATATTGTAGCCTTGACCCCCATTCTCCTCAATGAGTAAACCTTTACACACTAGCGCTGGTCCACGTAGACACACACAGGCACCCACACATGTACATACCACACACGCAGACACACATACACATACAGACAACACACACACACAACACACACACACATACAGAAATACGCTTGCATACACATTCAGACACACAGACGTAAAAGTAACCCAACATATATCAGGCACTGCGGTCAGGGATGAAGTGTTAGATACTTCAGTGTACCAGATCTCAGCTTATGAGGTAGTGGAGACACTTGCCTTTCACGCGACCTGTCCGTGCGCGATTAACATACATCATGTCGAAAAGCGGGATTGAGCCTATCAGCTTTGCCGAGAAACGCAAGTACTCTGCCACTCTACATCTCGGACTCTCTCTCTCTCTCTCTCTCTCTCTATCTGTCTCTGATATATATATATGTACACATACACACGAGGTGTGTTCGAAAAGTATCCGATCTTTGGGCCAGAAAAATACAATTACTTACTTGGAGGTTTGAACCCCTAATCCCATTCTAAGTACTCTCCTTGGGACTCCACACACTTCTGCCAGGGGTCCTGCTATTGTTGGAAGCATTTCAGGAAGGCCTCTTTGGGAATAGAGTACAGGTGGGTCGTCGCATTCCTCATAATGTCTTCTCGTGACAAATTGGATACTTTTCTGCTGAATTTTCAGCTTGGAGAACAGCCAGCATCTGCGAGGAGCCGTGCCTGGATAATAGTGAGCCTAGTGAACCAGAGGAAGGTTGTGTTTGGCCAAGAAAGTCTGGATCAGAGGCGAAAAATGGGCAGGTGCGTTGTCATAATGGAGCTGCCAAGCTACCCTATTGTTTGCGCTGAATAGCATGACGGAGGCAAGGGATGACCTCCAGGTAGTGCTCTTTGATGTGTTGCACTTGTGGTGCGTCCTCGTGTTACATAAGCCCTCGGGAGTAAAGAAAACGGTCAACATGACTTTGACATATCGTCATTTCGCGGAGAATGAAAATCCGACGGGTGCTCAGTACACTCAGCACTAAAAGGCTAGCGACCAGCGGCAGGCGCAATTAGCGGAGAGAAAATCCCGTATATGCATGACGGTCCTTCATACCTCCCTGCCGAAGGACAACGCCCATGCTTCATTTGTTTCCCGAGAAAAAAATAAAGTTGGATACTTCTTGTGTGTATATGTATATATCAATGTTAACGTTATGATGTCAATGAGCATTTGGAGAAAAATAACCGTTTTCAATCTGAAAATGATCATGTTTTATTGACATAACTGCTTTGTAGATAATAAAGTGAATCTGTTGATGATCAAAACCACTTTGTGAGTGTTCGGGTAACTGTATTATTGTTGATGTATTTGTTTCTGATCATTTCCACTTCTTCTTCTTTTGTCGTTTCACTTTCTACCTCAGTAGTTTAGTGTCGTGGTATATATTTGTCTATAGACTCTCTCGTGGCCCTAGTAACATTAACCCCCACTTTACGGCGTGCATCGTTTACTCTGTCTACCTTTTCCTCGGTCAATCGCTCTCCCTTCCTTCTGATGTTCTCCTCTAGAAGATTACATGGACAATGTGGTCTGGTTGCATTCTCACAATGTGGCCAAACCAACCATGTCTCTGTTGCTCGATGTACTGCAGGCAGGGAATTGTTCCAACCTTTTCCCGATTCTGTCTCTTCTGCTGTTGTTAGTGATCTTTCGCAAGTGGCTAACTTTCGTTCCTGAGCCCTATTCAATTTAATCATTTTAATTTGTCATTTTACTTTTAATAGCCGCGTAACGCAGTGGTTAGCGCGCTGGCTTCGCATCTGAGTGGTCCTGGAATCATTCCCCAGTTGAGGCGGTAATGTTTTTTCAGACCACAACGGTTCCCGGGTCGATCCAGCCTTAAATGGGTACCGGTTCAGTCTGGGAAGTAAAAGCGGCGAGGGATCGCTAATACCTCACACCCATACGACAGTAATGCTTTGGGTTACTTTGTTTGATTAAAGGTTTGCCTTTCTGTATTCTACTGGTGAAGGAACGCCTCTTCCCATTCAAGACGATAGTTCTTTTAGTGAAATCAGGAGGAGTTGGCCAGTAGACGGTTGAGTGTGTGTATCTGTTTGAAATGTGTTTCATTATGACAGCTTTGCACTAAAGAAACGGCGTGGTAACTGAAGAAGCCTTTCTTGAGAAAGGCAATTATGTTTCCTCAGTGAATGTAAGCTCATATCTATCATTTGTCTTTTATTTTATCTACTACTTGGTCGTCCTCTTGCTTTGTAACCGAATCGTCTTGTGCTAATAGCGTAAAGGCGCAACTCACAAATCCAGGCGTAAACTCACACATTTAGGCCTAACTCACACATTCAGGCGTAACGTATGTTCTCAGCAAAAGGATTAGTTTTTAAAATATTTCTAATGACATCACATTTTTAATTTTTGTGTGACAGGTTTGCCTCTCTGTGTTCTACTAGCAGAGGCACGTCTTTTTCCCTCCCGGGCCGAATTCTTTTAGGCGAATTCAGGACGTATTAAACCCGTGCTTAGATGAGTGTGTGCGTCTGTATGTACCTATGCTAGTTAGAGTGCTTTCAGAGGTCAACCCAACCAAAGTGAGGGTTGCGTGTGTAAGTTGTGAAAGAGTGTGATTGCTGGACAAAGTCAAATTAAACAGAGTGTGAGGTAATAAGACAGAGGAAGAGAGAGGAAGAGAGGGAAAGAGAGAGGAAGATACAGTATCGTGAGCGGTGGAATGTCATCATTTCTCACTTGTTTACCAATACCGTCAAAGTTATTGTTCGTGGTCTAGTGTTTATCAACATTAACTAACTACTCTTGTATCTGTCAACATTAACTAACTTCCCGTGTTTCTGTCAACATTAACTAACTTCCCGTGTGTCTGTCAATATTAACTAACTTCCCTTGTGTCTGTCAATATTAACTAACTTCCCTTGTGTCTTTCAACACTAACTAACTTCCCTTATGTCTGTCAACATTAACTAACTTCCCTTGTGTCTGTCCACATTAACTAACTTCCCTTGGTCTGTCAAGATTAACTAACTTCCCTTGTGTCTGTCAACATTAACTAACTTCCCTTGTGCCTGTTAACATTAACTTCTTCTTCTTCTTCTTCGTACGCAGTCAGACAGTAACCATTATTTTTTCGAAAAAAGCGGCGGTCATCCTGAGGCTGTCGCCACTGCCATAGAGCTTGTCTTGCAGTTCCACTGGTGATGGCCACATCTGCTCTCTCTGATCCTCGTATGTCGGGCAGTTCTGCAGCAGATGTTCAGCGGTCATTTTACCAGTACCGCACGGGCATTCGTCGGTACCACCTATCTTCAATTTGTTGAATAGGTGGTACCTCAGTCTATTGTGGCCAGTGCGAAGTCTGAAGACAACGACCTGCTCTCTTCGGTTCAACTGGTAATAGGCATCGTTTTTGGTGTAACCAGTATGTTCGGTTTCCCATTTGGTCATGTATCTGGATTTGATAAGCCGTTTTGACTCTTCGTACGTCATACTAGTATCTGTTTGTGGTAGTCTTGCACCTTCTTTTGCCAGTCTGTCTGCCTCCTCGTTGCCTTGGATGTTGCAGTGTGATGGGACCCACTGTACCACTACCCTTTTTGGTGCGGACTGCTGGCACAGTTTGCAGAATGCTGCTCTTAAGTCATTAAGCTCAGTGTTTTTCTGGCTTTTTAGCGCTGTGACTACGGCGAGAACATCTGTAAGCAGGACTATATGGCTCTCATTTTCATTGTGTGTCACCACTTCTTCCACTGCCGCCCTCAGTGCCTCTGCCTCCGCTCTGAAATTGCGTGTGTACTTACCAGTAGCGAATGACAGTGTTATTTGTCTGCCATTTGGTAGGTTCAGGATTGCTCCTGCCCCTCCGTTCTGTGTAGTGTTTGTTACAGAACCGTCGGTGTATGCATGGGTCCAGTCCATGCTTGGGTAGCTTTTCGATATGAAACTTAGGGTAGTATCTCTCCTTTCTTTTTCAGTCTGGCAGTTTTTGTTTCCAATACCTGGTATATTTTCTACCACCTCTGGAAATATATCCTGCCTCCAGGTAGGTTTTCGTACAGTAGTGATAGGTTTTTGTGTTGTTAGTGCGTTTATGGGATCTTCGTGCATCTTTGCTTTGGCTATTTCTGCAAAGTTTCTCCGCTTTAGTTTCCCATTTCCCAAATTGTTTAGTCTCTGGTGCATTGGATGGTCAGTCAGTCTTCGGAGTTTCTCTGACTGCAGCTGGGCTCTGCAGTCTCTTCTATCGGTCATGGATTGCAGTTTTGTAATCGTTTCAAGTTCTACAATTGGCGTTGACTTCATGCCTCCTGTTAAAACTCTCATGGCTTGGTTTTGAAGTTTGTTAACTTTATCGAAGTTCGCCTTTGCTGCTGTTGTCCATGCCGCAATGCCATACTCGAGAACTGGTCTCACTCTTCCAGTGTACAGTTTCTTTAGTTAACATTAACTAACTTCCCTTGTGTCTGTCAACATTAACTAACTTCCCTTGTGTCTGTCAACATTTAATAATTTCTCTTGAATCTTCAACACTACCTGACTTCCCTAGTGTCTATCAACAATAACTAACTTCCCTTCAATCTGTCAACAATTAATAAACATTCCTTGTGTCTGTCAACAATAACTAGCGTAATGTCTGTCTATGTACGTATATTATTATTTTTAAAAATAGTGTTCGCCTTATTTATAAATTCCCTAATTCGGTGTGCGTTGCACTGCGGCTCTTATTTGCGGCACTGTCGACCCAGTGCATCCAACTTGAGCATGCATTTTATGTAAGGGTCTGCTTCCTCCTGCATTTTCTAAGGGTTTGCTTTCCCGGGTAACGGTCTGTGCTGTGATGGGGATCGAACCCAGCACCCTTTGGTTGTGAGCCGTGTCACTTAACCACTAGCCCAGGCGGTCCGCTTATGTACGTTATATAACATTGTCTCTGTGCTCGGAACAGGTCTACTGAAACCTTCCAAAGGTGTCAAATATTTTTTTAAAAAGATATCTTACAGATTTACCCGTTCTTTACAAAAGATATCTCACACATAATTACTATTTCTTAAAAAAATATATTTGCATATGTTATTCTAATGTTTTTAATGCTACGAGATTGCATCAAAAATAACAATTATTACACCTTCCGAAAAGTATATCGCAACTAACAGGTGCAGCGGTTCTTAACCGTTTTCCTACTGCATACCGCCTTCAAATATATTTAGTTACCAAGGACCCAAAAAATATTCTTCATACGAAAATGTTGAGGAATTAATTTTCTATGAGTTTACAATTAGACAAAAATGCCTACAATTGGAAATGTTAATGGAATGTGTTATTAATAAACAAGAGAAGATATTCAAATGATAATAACATGTTCTCTTGCCATCCACTTTGAATATGAGTCCTCCACATCTGTGACTCACCCTACTAATTCATTGTTCATTATATAATCACAAATAAGCACAAATAACTGCCGAAGACGGATGTGTCGGACCGAAAGGTGCAAATATCGCAGTTAAACTGTAAACTAGCGACACAACGCAATCCATTCTTCGGTTGCAAAGCCCTGTTCAGCAGAAGATTGAGAACGAACGCAGAAGAAGAAGAAGAAGAAGAAGAAGAAGAAGAAGAAAAAGAAGAAGAAGAAGAAGAAGAGAAGAAGAAGAAAAAGAAGAAGAAGAAGAAGAAGAAGAAGAAGCACAAATAAAATGTTCATAAACGTTTATGGCGTTCACAGTATGGAGACAAGAGAATGCCAACTAATGTTCACTTTAGACTTCCGGTCGAAATTGTGACTTGTCCGGTCCGCATCCTATGTTATTCAGTTTAGTGGCGCTGTTTTCTTTTCAGATGTCTGCAATCACGGTCGATAGTCCTTGTGTATGTCCGATCACCAACCTTACCTGCTCAAGCTTACATCGGGTAGTCTGTTTAATCGGCCCTTATCTAATTGTGTGAGCTTTGTCTAAATTGACTTCTGCTGTATTTGTCCTTGTTTCTGTATTTCTATTTTGTTTATATCTTTCAATTCGTTTTGATTTTAAATGTAGAAGCTCGTAACATTTCTTAAAACCGTTGTGGACCCCCATGTTAGGTATGATAAAAAGAAATATTAAACATCGGAGCAAAGAAGTGGTAGTCAAACTGTATAAAGCACTAGTTAGACCTAGATTGGAGTACTGTGTACAGGTGTGGAGTCCTTATTATACAGGGGATATAAACATGCTGGAAAGAATACAAAAAAGAGCGACAAAGCTGATAGTGGGATTCCAGAATTACAGTTATGACGAAAGAGAAAAACCGGCCTACAGTTTCTGGAAGAGAGAAGAATTCGTTGTGACTTAATACAGGTTTATAAGATGATCAGAGGAATGGATAAATTAGACTATAACAAGTATTTTTTTTTATACAGCCACACACAAGAACAAGAGAGTCATAGCTACAAGTTGACTATAGAGAGGTCCAGATTAGATATTAGGAAATATTTTTTTAGTCAGAGAGTGGTGAATGCTTGTAATGCATTGCCACGTGAGGTAGTTGAGGCAGGGACAGTTAAGGCATTTAAGAATAAACTGGATGCACATAGCTTTTAGAGCAAGGTGATGTAAATGTAAATGGTTGTACACAGACTCTGAAGAGTCTTCTAAACCAGTATAAAGACGTTAAGTTAAGTTTAGTTTAAGTTAAGGACCTCGTAGGCTCCCAGGTTTAGAACCGCTGGGCTAAGCAATAAATGTCAAAGTCCGAAGTCTAATGCTGCTAACACTACAATTTGGTATACATTAATAATGGTTTGATTTCGTCTTCTGCCACGTGGTGTAAAGTCTTCTTTCTCTTTTTCTTACGTCTGCAGGACAGAAAACTTTACTCATTTTCATCTTCAACAGTTGGCGTTTGCAAACAATAACTGAGCGGATCTAGTGTCCCGAATTTTTAACCCCGAATCGAGTTTCGAAAACGCACGGGCATAATCATGAATACTTACTTTCCTTGTGAATCATAACTATTTATTTTGGCAGAGCTGTTAGCACCAGTGTCTCTCGTGAGCACAGAATCAGCTCATGACATAGACATGTCTCACAGCTGTAATAAGCTGTGGACAAATGGTCTTAGGACCAACAGTGCCACGAGTAAGGGAAAGGGTAACTCCCCCCACCCCCACCCCCACAAGTCCGCTAAGCTAGTCCCTTTGCTACTGTATCTGCTTTATGCGCGGAAGTAGTTACGTTAGACTGTAGAACAGGCAGAAACATCAATTGCGTAGAACACAGCCAGATTAGTCTGGCTAGCTTAAATAACGTTTGGGTGTCATCGCAGAACAGCACAAACAGTAAACTAAGAATATACAAGAGGTGCGTGCTGTCTGTTTCTCTGTTTAACTTAAAGTCTTTATACTGGTTTAGAAGACCCTGCAGAGTCTGTATACAACCAGTTTCTTACATTCACTGACTTAAAATACCTATGAAATTTCTAATCTATTCTTCAACGCATTCATTGACCCTATCTCCACCATTTTCTTATTTCCTGTGGCAATGCATTTCAAACATTCACACCTCTCTGAATATAACAATTTTTCCTGGTTATCTAATCTGAACATTTCCCTAATTAATTTATAACTGTTCCCTCGTGTTCTTGTAGACGACTGTATTTTGAAGAAAACAAACTTGTTATAAAATAATGTATCCTTTCCTTTGATTATCTTATAAACCTGTATTTAATCACCTCGAATTCTTCTCTTTTTTAGATACTGCATTTTAAATACTGTAGTTTTTCTGGATCTTTCCTCATAACTATAATTCTGGAATCCCACTACCAATTTTGTCGCACATTTTGATATCCTTTCATAAACTATCCCCAGCCGAAAGCTGATTGTCCGGAGCAATCAAGAAGACATGAACACCATCATAACATCATAACCGACAAACGTTGGAGTTGAATATGCCATATCATTAGAAGAACCAGATGTTACAGACTCACTCTATCACCACTTATTGTTAACTTTCTTCCTTTCAACTATTACTCACTAGCTCATAACTCTAATTAAAACACGAACACTTCTTTTAACAACAGCGAAAACAAATGAATATTTATTTAATAAACAGCATACACATTATAATAAAAATACTAGACATGGGAATCGTTTTCTTTCGAAACCAATTCTAACTAACTCTAACTATAATGACTTTCAAGAGTTTCGTGCAATTAGCACAGGTATTTCTCTGGCACTAAAATAACCCAGAGTTCGACCACGTGGTCAATTCTAGCAAATGTTCAATTCGCAGTCTTTATCCTTTTGCGTTGATACAGTTCTATCTAGGTAATTGTTCTCAGTCCTATCTTTCTGTCCTCGCTCGTCTGGTGGCCTTATATCCCACCTCTCAGCTTCTACAACGTAGGTGTCTTCTGAGCCTATTGTCTTGTCTTAACGTCAGGAAGATGTTTACAGTGATTAAATCTGCTGGTTATTCTTCCTCGTCGTCTAGTCAGGAACTCGGCGATTTCAGCAGTTTTCGTGCCTAAGACAGACGACAGTGGTTCTGTTACTGGGGTTGTTGAGCTAAGGGTAACACATGTGTAACGACGTGTTGTCCAGGACCACAGCTTCATGTTGAAGCAACACGTCTCCTTCTGACGAGCATGCAGATGAATGTCACTCAGGTACTTGGAAGTCGGTGTCACGTTTGACAGGTGTCAGCGTGACTCAAACAGAACATCACACACAGACAGCTTCTTACACGTGCGTAGCCACTGATTCCCTCTCATTGCTAGTCTGCTTCGGCGACTTCTATTTATATCTATCTATTCTAGTTACTAATTGACTATATTCTGTAGTCTATCCTAGCAACCTACTCGTAGTCTTCTGTCTATGATCTCCCTCCTCCCAACTGCACGATAGTCTTATCTTCTTTGCCTTATCCCTGCTCTGTTTTCAATGCCCTGATCCCCCAGCCTATACCCTATTCTCAGCGCTTCGGCCAATGACTTCTGCTTGTCTTAAGTTCATTCGTCTCAATTTTCCGTGAACTACGGTGTCGCCAGAAAAAGGATGGCTTTTTTGTTAACCTACTATGTGACCTACAAGGTCGTGGGATTCTAGTAGAAACCGTGGGAAGGTAACCCTTTTGGCTGGACAGTCTTAAACGAGTATTCTTTAAGAATTCCGAACAATGACCCGTTCAATGACTCCATCTCTCTGACAAGGTTCTCAAGTTATGCGTGGGTACCACAAACGGTATTTTCAGGGCTTCCCTGACGTTAGCTCGTTGGACAATTGTAACTCTGTTACACAGACACAATCACCGGAACTGCCTTAGGTTGGACACCAGAGGAAGGCGAAATACAGGCCGACCTAATGCAACTTGACAAAGAACCGTAGAGGTGGAAATGAATCCGTGAATCAGAGTTGGGGCACATTACGAAGGCTGCTGCAGAGCGGATAAAGTCGATGGAGTGTGTTGCTGTCCTTAAAGTTGCCATCAGGCGTGGCCAAGCATCAATGAAGAGAAGTCTCTGTATGTGGCCATATACCGACCTCTGACAGCTGATTCCTTTAGTTTAAGCTTTTCTCAAATTGGATCGTATCATGAATGAACCATGGGCAAAATATTTAGGCCTCTTGGAATTCATGCCCAAAAATTATATTTGTATTACGTCTGGTCAGGCAACAAAAAAATCCTATTCAGACATGTTAGGGTCAGGCAAAATATACTGGCCAAGACCCTCACCTCGTCTTCCTCGCAGCCCTCACTGGAAACGGGCTGTTTTTAATGGCAGTCTGGCTAACGAGGTGAAGGATCGACGTGATCCTCGTAGTAGTGAGCGACACGCATATGAAGCCAGGCATAGCACACCCTCCTGGAGGACTCTTGTCCACCTTCATCAGCACGATCGGGACATGAGGAAAGCTACTGCAACCCGTCACTTAACGTCCTTTTCAGGGCGCACTAAAGAGTAACCTTGACTTATTGTGGGCATTGGCAACAACAACAACAACATCAACAGCAACAACAACAACAACAACAACTACAGCAGCAGTAACATCAGCAGCAACAACAACAACAGCAACAGCAGCAACAACAACCACAACAGCAGCAATAACAACAACAACAACAGCAGCAACATCAGCAGCAACAACAACAACAGCAACAGCAGCAACAACAACAACAACAGCAGCAATAACAACAACAACAACAGCAGCAACATCAGCAGCAACAACAACAGCAACAGCAGCAGCAACAACAACAGCAGCAACATCAGCAGCAACAACAACAACAACAACAACAGCAGCAATAACAACAACAGCAGCAACAACAGTAGCAACATCAGCAGCAGCAACAGCAGCAATAATAACAACAACAACAGCAGCAACATCAGCAGCAACAACAACAACAACAGCAGCAACAACAACAACAGCAGCAATAACAACAACTGCAACAACAACTGCAACAGCAACAACAACATCAGCAGCAACAACAACAGCAGCAACAACAACAACAACAACAACAGCAACAGCAACAGCAGCAGCAACAACAACAACAGCAGTAATAACAACAACAACAACCACATATATATAATCTCTCTCATCACTCCTCTTTGTCACTTATATGAATAAAATCACCCATGAGGCAAATACAGAACAGGAAAGTACCGACGAATTTCTCTTTACAGGCGACCCATGTTTGATCCACCCAAATGAACATAACGTACAACATTAATCTTGACTCACTCTACTTGAGCTATCAAAATATATGAGATCAATATCAACACATCAAAAACATTGACAATGAATATGGGTAGAAAGCACAACCCACTTGGTATTCATGTGAATGAAACAAAAATAAAGCAGGTACAAGAATTAAAGTATTTGGGAACTATTTTTACTGAAGACGGCAAACTCGACAGAGACGTAGAAACGCGATTGCAGAGGGCAAACACTGACACCTACCAGATGTCTCCGCTACTAAGACACCACAAGATTTTCCTCCAAGCAAAAAAGTAGATTATAAATAGTATCCCATCCTATGCTACCAGTTCCAGACATGGACATTGAATGGAGCACTGGAACGAAGGTTAGCCATCTACAAAATGCGGTGCTTTCGAAAGATCACAAACAACACCAGATTAGACAATTAAAAAAATGAACATTCGGGAGATGTTGGAACAATTCCCTACCTACAGTACATCGAGGAACAGAGAATGAACTGGTTTGGCCACATTGTGAGAATGCAGCCGGACCGCATTATTCATACAAATGTCAACATCAGGAAGAACGGCGAGAGATAGATCGAGGAAATGGTGGATAGACAGCGCAAACGAGATCTGCCGTAAAATGTTACTCGGGCCACGGAAGAGGTGAAAGACAACTACATACCACGACGCTGTGCTGCATGCCGGTAGAAAGTGAGACGAGAAAAGAAGACGTAGAAGAAAAACAAGAAGTAGAAGAAGAAGAGCAAAAGTAAGGACGTAATAAATGGTTTCCAAGTTCATTTTTTTGTTTTAAATAGTACATTTGTGACAAATTTACTGACTTGTCCTCTAATTTTGTCTAATTTATGTGGGTATGGTGCCTTTCAACTACATACGAATCTCTTTGTTGATATCAGGAATTTCACTCAGACTCGCAGATCTTATCAACACAGAGAAAACTTAAACGAACTTAAGCTTCAGTTTAACACAACAGCTTCTATTATAATGCCACTATGTGCGCAGTACACATCTCTCCCATTTTAGTGTGTTGCTAACCGTTGGCCTGTTGGGATCACACATCCAGCTAACGACCAATTAAGACCACTTATGTGAATTTCCCTAGGAGGAAGTAGCTGTAATATGCTACCAGGATAGGAGGAGTGAGATAAAAGGTTTTAATTGCTCGCTCCTACATTGTATGTAGCCAGTAGTGAAGGAAAGATGGAACATCAGAGTGGTAGAGAGCTTGATTGTCCTGGAAAAGGTTAAGTTCGATCATATATGCTGCAGTTGACCTAGCAGTAAATTGATACTTGCCTCAGTGTTAGAATTTAAAAGACAGCGAGGAAACTAACTATTTATATAGCCACCCAATCCTCATAAAACAGACGAGGTCTAAGGCAATGACGTCTCTAACACTTTATCCCCGATAGCAGTGCCTGCAAATTGGACAGACTCTGTCTTCATGAATAAGAGTTTTAGATATAAAAAAGGGCTAATGGAGATATTAAGAGAATGGTTTGTAGTAAGAGAAGAGTTTGTAGTAAGAGAAGAGTTTGTATTAAGAGAAGAGTTTGTATTAAGAGAAGAGTTTGTATTAAGAGAAGAGTTTGAGGTGATATTTAGAGAAGGGGCTAGAGATATATAGAGAAGGGTTTGTACGAGACATTTAGAGAAGAGTTTGTAGAGATATTTAGATAAGAGTTTGTAGAGATATTTAGAGAAGGGTTTGTAGAGATAGTTGGAGAATGGTTTGTAGAGATATTCAGATACAGGTTTGTAGAGATAGTTGGAGAATGGCTTGTAGAGATATTTAGATAAGGGTTTGTAGAGATATTTAGAGAAGGGTTTGCGTAGATATTTAGAGATTTAGAGAGAGGAGTGTGAAGATTTTTAGAGAAAAATTGGTAGGGATATTTAGAGAAGGGTTTATGGATATATTTACAGAAAGGTTTGTGGAGATTTTTAGAGAACGGCTTGTGGAAATATTTAGAGAAGGGTTTATGGAGATATTTAGAGAAAGGTTTGTGAAGATTAAAAAAAACCATTTGTATGGATATTTAGAGAAGGGTTTGTGGGCATATTTAGAGAAGGTTTGTGGAGATAATTAGAGAAAGGTTTGTGGGCATATTTAGAGAAGGGTTTGTGGGCATATTTAGAGAAGGGTTCTTAACTGGCGTCTATTTCCTGGCTCCAAACCGTCCATTTCTTTTTGCACTCCTTCAAACCACCCATCCCTTCAACCCGCCAACAACCATATCCAAAACACCCCCCCCCCCCCTTCTACCATATCAACCCACCTGTTCCACCTCCATACGTCAATCCGAACTAGTTGACTAATACTGAGAATTGCATCACGACTTTCATAATTGCCATTTTTGTTCCCTGTTTATTTGTTTAAAAGGCTTGTCTCTTTATTCTACTGAGATAGGTAGGCCATTTCAACCCCAGGCCGTAGTATTTTGGGTTATATCAGGCATTATTGGACAGTGTATCGATGCATGTGTGTATTTGTAGTTTGGTCGTAGTGGCCAGGGGATGCGGGTATAATGTATATGTTTGTATTGTGTTCTACAATGACACTTTTTGCAGTACAGTAATGTTTCCAATCCTTTCAGTAACGCGGAGAAGTGGTCATATTGAGAAAAATCCGCAACGTACTCAATCAAACTGGATACAGGCAAAACATTATAATGTAATATGTTGCCATTTTGACCCACTTATAAATTACATCACGTGATTCAATCTGCCAATAAAATCGCACTAGACATTGGAAATACAGAAAGACGCACATTTGAGAAATAATTAGATAGATAGTGTTTATATATATTCTTATCATCTAAGATTCTTAATAGTTTTATTCTTCAACTTTGGCAGAAAATAACGTTTATGTTGTATATACAATGAAAAAGAAGAAAATGCATAGCCAGTGATGGAGACCCCATTTACTAGGTACAAGCTTGTATGAGCCATTGATTATCACAGTGGTAGAGCATTCACTGTTCATGGCAAAGGTACGCGGCTCAACTCTCATTATCGGTAGCTTCAGTCAACCCAGCTGGAAATGGGTAAACTCAGCTGTAAATGGGTACCTGACTTACAGTTGGGGAAGGAAAAGGCAGCGAGGAAGAGAACTCGGCACCTCACCACACAATCTGGAGCTTAGTGTATTGATGTCTCTAAGACTTCATCCCAGACCAGCTTTTATATCTGCTGAAGAACTTCCTTTACCTTGTAAGCTTCTTAATGAGATGTGCCGGTCAGTTCCATTCTTTGTCGTGTTTCTTTCAATAATAGTAAATAAGGCTCCAATTTACTTCTGTATCGACATGGACTTACCGGCAAAGGGAGTTGAACCCTGAAGAGTGAATAACATCGGGTAAAGAGGATAGCGTATTAACAAGATTATTCCTAAAATAAACACAGTCCGTACACTGATACAGACAAACCCTGAAAGTCGCCAACCGAGAAATGGCACGAATTGTTGCAGGCCCCAGAGATGGAGCTTCGGACATCGTCTGCCATACACAACATAGAAGTCGCTGAATGGACTCCGAACTGGTGTGTCAAGGTGCAAGGGAAATATGAATCGATGGAGAGACACAAGTGATGACACATGTGATTGTGACGCAATACAGGACCCAGTCCACCTGATGACCTACCCCAACCTCCAGAAAAAATGCAATAGATGCGACGAGGCAAATGACAAGACAATCCATGTCGCTGGATACTGGATACTGGATGTATAATAAGGTGCTTGGACACGGAAAGTAAGTAAGTATGAGATTATTATATTTATTAGTTTCTTATGACACTAACGTTTTCTTTCCCAGTCTCGCAAGAAGAAGAAAATCTGGAACCATTGCTACTAAAACCACACTGGAAACAAATGGATTCAAGTATCCCCATAAACCGGTTAGTGTCAACCAAATGCAATGTTAGGTCTATACTCTGTCATCTTGAGTGACAGGTAAATGACAAAAGATGAAACTAAAGTTTACTACTCAATATAAGTAACTTACTGAATCTCACCGTGTAAAAAATTCAAAAATCAGAAGTCAATTGTCTAATCAAACTTTTGTTCAGTAATTTGGACATCAGAGTGTGACAAGGTCTTTGTGAACGACAAAGACAAGGATAGCACCACTGCTCCACAGAAAGCATGTCGTAAGAGGCGACTAATTGTGTGACATGGCATAAAACTGGCCATGGTTAGGTGGTTTGTTAAGAGCAGCATATATGGTGCCTAACAGGTGGCGATTATACTTTGCTCTAGTGTTTGAGTCTATTAAGGTGTACTCGCACATCGATTAATCACCCTCTGTGGCACTTGTCCCAACGCAGCGGGGCAATAAGCAGGTCGAGCTTAGCCCGCTAAGCAGAAAACCCTTCTCCCGGATACATCCACCTCAGACCAGAGATAGAGCCTGCACGGGGGCATCCGCCGCTGTAGAAGTACAGGGCGATTAAGATTATGACTGTGACAGTTTCATGAACAAGAACGAGTCTGTCCGTCTGAAAGAAATTGCTGTTTAATTGGACACACACTTTTCTTTCTGAAATTCTTTTTACGTTGTTCTTCAGTAGTTTGGACATCAGAGTGTGACAGTTTCATGAGGGATTGCTGGTTAATGGTCAGTGGCGTGTGTGACCTCCACTGATTCAAGGTAGGCAGCGATGCCTCATCGATAAAATCAGCTTTTTTGGATCATGATACTGAGCAGCGCATGAGCTGCAGTGATCAGCGACCCATAGCTGACTGTTAGCGTTAGGGCCAGCTAACCAGAGCTGCGAAAACACTTCTACACCTCCATGCGATGATCCTGGATAACAGGCTGCAGCAGGGCAGACTGGCTAAGGAGAAGGGATCTAAGAGGGAATGCTAACCCGCTACTAAAAACATGGTTGCTGAAGTCGGATGTGTTGGACCGAACGGTGCAAATATTGCATCCAAGCTGTAAACTACGACACAACCCATTCCGTTCTCTGGACTACACTCTGCTACTTAAGCCCTTTCAGGGTTTGATAGCGGGAGATTGAGAATGAACTAAGCCACGCCAAGCCAAATCAGCCTTCTGATAGTGTGCTGGGGGATCGTTTGCCAATCCTGCAGGTTTTGAAAGAATTGGTTCTGGTGGATGGTTATCTCTTGCTGATCGCCCCAAGACGTCACAGAGATGATGCCCAATAGGGTTGAGAGCAGGTTAGTCCTCCTTGGTGACATGCTGCTGAAGGAAGTCTTTAACAACATAAACATCTCTGCCTAGCTTGTATCAATGTACAGTGAGATTTTGTTTGATATCCTGAACTTATTTTGAGTTGAGTATTTTGATTGGTATTTTGGTTGGATACAGTTGTTCCCTGAGATTTAGCATTATTGCAAGCTTGTCTCCATAATGAAACGTGGAACCGGACTGATTTATAGCGTCTTTTAATTTGACAAGTTATCGTGTCATTTTTCCTTGTGGCTTGAATACTTGGAATCTTAGTATTAATCGACCTGTACTTCTACAGGGGTGGATGCTCCTCCACAGGTCCCAACTCTGGCGTCAGCTGTATGTAATCGGAAGAAGATTTCCTACTTAGCGGACTAGGCTTGAACAGCTTATTGCTCTGCTGCGTTGGGACAAGTGCCGCGGAGGGTGGTAATCTGATGTACGAGTACATCACTAGACTCAAACACTAAAGCAAAGTAGACCTACATCCTGTTAGGCACCATCTATGCTCTCTTAACAAACCACCTAATCATGGCCGGTGTTATGCTATGTCACACAGTTAGTCGCTTCTTATGACATGTTCTCTGTGAGGCAGTGGTGCTATTCTTGTCCTTGTTATACACAACGACCCCGGTAGACCACTTGGGATACTTGGAATACTCACTTTAAATAACTCAATCAAAGCCCGACGCTCCTCACAGCACGTATGCCATTGACCATATCCCACCACCATACACGCTTCTGAGCTACTCTTTCTGCCTCTCTCCAGGTGTAACGACCTGGACTACTCTTTCTGCCTCTCTCCAGGTGCAACCATTTAATCATGGTCCCTTCTCACATTCTCTTCTTCATATTATTTTAGGTATGCCTCTCTTTCTGTTCCACTGTGTATTCCACGTGACGGCATGTCTAGCTATGTTGAATGTTACCTTCCTCATCCTGTGTCCATATCCAGCTAAACTTTCTTCTCTTAATGTGTTGTTCCAGTAGCAGTTGCTGGAACCATGTCCATCAAACATGTATATGCCTGCTGCCAGATAGCCGAAGGCTATCCGTAGTGCGTCCTTTTTCTTTTGTTGCAATTTTTACTTCCTGTTACTTATTAACTGGTTACATTTAAGGTAGAAATTTGATCTTTTTAAAACATTTTGACTGGATAGGGGCTAACAGCATACACTTATCAATTTTCAACTGGCAGTAGTTTTTTTTACGTGCACAGCGTCTACACAGTATCCTAAAGTTTTTGTTATGTCAATCTCCAATATGACTAGGTGCTATTCTCACCTTCCTTGAGACCAGAGGATGCTTTACACTTGTGGAATTCGAAACACCACCGTTCCATACTTTCATTTCCTGAGAGGCAATCGGCTTTACCTCTCACCTTAACTTATAAACATCCTCATGGCCAAAGATGCAGCAGTGAAAAAGCTGACAGCAGCTAGTGACTCATGGCTGATTGAATCAGGGTAAGCGAACTATAGCTGACTAAGACCCTACTCCACCACCTTGTGGTGGTCCAGGAAGGCTGCTCTTGTGCAGTCTTGGAATACTTGAAGGCCTGGTATTTAAACTGGCATGTTAATGTTTGTTGCCAGGTAGCTGAAAGTTATGCGTAGTATATATTTTTAACTTTCTGAGACTTACTAGGCCTGGGGGAAGGTACACATTTGGGTATATTTTTAACAAGAATTAACGTCATCTGCTCTGGCAAAATTGAAATTAAAAATCTACTCAAATCGTTCTAGGGATTCTCACCTCACAGAGAATATATCACAAAAAGAGGACTGTGTGGTTATAACATCAGGTCTTGGATATGTGGTTAGTGGAGCAGCATAGATGAAGTTGACAGGATGCAGCATTACCTTGCTCTAATTTACGTTTCCACCACCACCAATCCCAAAATTAGGCGATCGTATATTCAAGGAGACACCATCCTAATGGTTCGTAACAGATACTGGGATAATGGCAAGTCACCAGCGGATTTTCGTCTGCCAAATAATATGAAACAAAGGAGGTCCCACCTCCCCATGACATAAGTGGATTGAAGATAGAAAGATGGGGGTCTATTACTAATCATTTAACGAACGTGCCCTGTGAACACCCAACATTGTTTCCCTCTGACATTTCAAACAAGACTCTCGAGGTAAGGTGTCCGTCTTGGATACTGGAGGTTGTTGTTTCGAATCAAATTGGAGACTGTTATTTTTTTCACGTTGATCTTCTCCTGATCTTTGGGTAGTGAGATTGGAATCCCGTGTTCAGTGTCGAGCACATTAAAAATCCCTTGGCAATTGGAAATAGAAAAGAGTAGGGTTAATGTCCCAGACAAAATTCAAATAAAAAATCTACCCAAGTTATTTGTACCTTTCCCTGGGTGATTTGTTAAGAGCAGCTCTAGAACGCGTCTAACTGGCTGCAGGTCTACTTAGCTCTAGTGTTTGAGTATATAAAGATGGACTCACACATCGGTCAAAACCACCCTCAAAGAAACTGGTTGTAAACAGAGTCTTTTAAACCAGTACAAAGACGTTTAGTATAACTTTAGTTTGACTGCAGTCATATTCACAAATTAACTATAAATGACTGTGAAACAACCTTTACATTTTTATTGTTTCTGTATCCAGCCCTTTGCCCAATCCTCATCAGATTGTTCTTACAATAATAATGGCAGGTTACAGTGGTATGATTCGGACCCAATAATAAACAAGCTCATCTCTGCTTTCCCTAATTTATAATTCATGATTTTGTATTTTTAGCTTTCTTGGAAGCTGAGAAGGTTATTAGATACTATATAGATATTGTCCAGTATACACAGCATGATATTTCCAGCACAGCTGAGATGGACTGGTCATGTGGTACACATGCCGGATCAACGTCTACCAGAAGAGCTGCTCTATGGTGAACTCCAAAATGGCAAGAGAGCAAGCAGTGGGCAGCGGAAAAGGTACAAGGACACACTAAAGAGATCACTGATCAACCTCGGTGGAATAAGATGTCTTATTTCCCTGCACAAAGTGCAGATGACAATTCAAGGCTCAGATTGGCTTATTTAGCCATCTTTGAACTCATGTGAACAGTTTACAGTGAATGCTGAAAAAGTGGTCCTCATCGATTACGATGGAACAACACAAGATACTTGGCGGCGTTTTGGATTGTGTAAACTGTGGTGTGCACAAAACTATGACTTAGAGAGTCTTCTACTAAAGAGGAGCTACAGTGCATTCATTGTTAGTTGTTTATCACACTCAGTGTGGCAGTAGTTCTGTCACACACACACATGTACCCCTGGAAACTACTTGGAATACAAATATATAGGTTATATAGACAGACATACAGAAGCATAGGATAGGATAGGATAGACAGACAGACAAGCATAGATATATAGACAGGCAGACAGACGGATGGATGGAGAGATAGATAGATAGATAGATAGATAGATAGATAGATAGATAGATAGATAGATAGATAGATAGATAGATAGATAGATAGATAGATAGATAGATAGATAGATAGATAGATAGATAGATAGATAGATAGATAGAGATGGATGGATGGATGGGTGGGTGGGTGGGTGGGTGGCTGGTTGGGTAGGTAGGTAGGTAGATAGATAGATAGATAGATAGATAGATAGATAGATAGATAGATAGATAGATAGATAGATAGATAGATAGATAGATAGATAGATAGATAGATAGGTAGATAGGCAGAAAAACAGACAGTCAGATATTAGGGTGCATGTATGGCATGAGTCAGACACAAAACAATCTACACAACCAGATATGCATCATTCCCAGACGCTCAGTAAACACAGGTCAGACAAAAGTGCAAAATATTTATTTGTTTGACCTGCCAAGCTAGAAGTATGTTGTCAACACACACTGGCATGAGATATTTCAGTCCAAACAAACAACAAACGACAAGGTGACACTCTCATCACTGGTCAGCTTAGGTAGTTCACAAAGTGGTAGACAGCTCATTAGCCCGCCATACTCTTTCCTTGAATAGCACAGGAGGTCTGAATACACACATTTAACCAAATACACACCTAAACTTACAACTGCTGACATATATATCTTAAGCACACACTTGACATGCCCCAGTGAACACTGCTCGAAATGGGTTTCTGACTTAGAGACGAGGAAGGAAAGAGTCACCCCACTTCAAATACGATGAGATCTAAGTACAATAAAGTCTCTAACATGTCACTCACAATTGCAGTGCCATGTGTGCAGTCATATAGACATATTATTTCTTGACCCTGTGAAATGAGAATAGAATGACAGCAATTCGGAGCTGAAGATGCAGCAGACTGAGCTGGCTGCAGTCAACAACCCAGAGCTGGCTGCTTGCATCAGGGTCAATGACCCATAACTGACCACGACCTTATTCCTTCTCCAAGTGGAAACTTTGGAAACAGACTGAAGCCATGCAGTGGGACCGAGACATTGGGGATTGAAGAGGGAGGGTGAACCTGGTCTCACGAATGCTAAATTCTGATGTGTTGGGTTGAAAAGTGAGTGATATTGCAACCTCGCAGTCAACTACAGCACAACATTGCAAACATCATTTTCAGAAGAAAGGCCCAAGAATAAGAGAAGAATAACAGCAGGAGTGGCGTAACGCAGTGATTAACTTCACATCTGAGTGGGGTTCATTCCCCAGTTGAGACCAAAATGATTTTCCAGACCACAATTGGTCCCGGGTCGACCCAGCCTTAAATAGGTACAGGTTCAGTTCGGGAAGTAAAGGCAACCGGTGTGATGCTGACCTTATCCACTAAGTACCGTGGGTTACAAAATAATATGGGCCTAACACCATATTTCCTATGCGCCACATAATGAACCACAAATACGGCTTTCACTTCATAAACTGCCTCTATTGTTCAACTCCTCACCTCTCTTTCCAAACTGAGTCATGCTCCAGTGTATCCTGCTGTAAGTAGGCACCTGGTTCTGTGAGTTTGAATGGCAAGGCATCAATAAAAGTAACTGGTCATTCAAACCTCACAAATGCTAGTAGCTTATTGAATGAGCCCTCTTCTAATAGTTCACCAATCCTCACAAGGATTAGATGTTTGTTATTAACTTGAAGTCAACCCCCTCCAAGTGGGTTTATGTTTAATTCCCTTCTCTTGAAACAATGTTTTCACTTCACTATCCTGTTTGAGGTTCTTGGTTGTAGAATGAATTTAGTGTATCTCTCACAGTATAACTGACCTACTCATGTCACTCTCTAGCCTACTTGAGTGGAAATGGGTGCCAATAAGAGTTATAGAAAGCAACAAGCCATTCAAAACACTTAATCTCCTTCCCAGTATATACTATGTGACCATCCTTAACCATTTCTTAGCGTCAAGCCATCCATCTCCAAAACACTGCTCAATTCTCATTTACAAAAACTCACAAAACACAATTAAACATTGGCTTTTAAAACAGCTGATCAAAAAAGTATCAGGCATTAAGCTGGAAAAACTAACTAAAACCAATTTAGTTAAAAAGTTAATCCCCTTCAAAATAGGCCCCTTCTCAGCCAAACTCAAAGTGCTACTCAAAGGGAGTGATTTCAAGACAAAGAAGAAATCAGGACTAATGCAACAAAGCATCCGATGCAGATCCAAAGAAATAACTTCCAGAATTGCTTCCAGCAGTGGGAGCATCACTGGGAAAATTGTGCCAATCCAGAAGGGGCCTATTTAAATGCGGATTAGGATTTGAAAAAAATCGGTAAGTTAGTCTGATTTGTTCCAGGCTAAGGTCGGCACTTGTTGATCAGCCCTCCTATTTAGGTACATGCTTCATGCTCTTGTACTACAGACATAATAATCAAGCTATCACACCTGTACAGCAGCACGTTGAACTATAAGGTACTTGCAACCACCACACTGCATGTGTGTGAGAAATCACTTTAATATGAGGCAATTTTCTTCAGCTGTTACTAGAACATGATAGAAATATACAGACACAATTTTTTCCCACATTGTATTCTATTATCTGAAGATTTCACATTCTTTTATAGATTATAGAGAAGAGATGCGTCCTCAGAGGAGTTTGCAATCAAGTGTTGAGTAAAACAAGACTATGTACTTGGTCTAACCTTCTTTGGAATATATTTCTTACTCCTCTTGAAGCATGCCTTCCGTGACCAGGATGGTGGTATATTCATTCAATCCAGCACAGATTGTTGCATTTTTAAAGCCCAAAGGCTGAAAGCCAAGACCAAAATAAGCAGGACGCTGATCAGAGACGTGTATAGCAGAAACATTGACCTCAGACCTGTACGGGCCTGTGTGAATCCACTGCCACGGTGATTCTGCTGTTCATATGATAACAGAAGTAGTCAAATGGCTTTGAAAGAAAGCATAGTAAAGATTTGACACCACATCTAGGAAATATGGCATAGAAATGACACTGGAACGACAAAACTAATGACAAATAACAAAAAAGGGTTCATTCATGAGTGGACAGTTACTCAACTAAAATATTTCAGGTGTGTCATTGATGAAGATTTAACACATTTTTTCTTCTTTGGCTATGCCTTGAAAAGCATGTTGTGACACAGTTTACAGCTAGGCTGCCATTTCTGTGCCTTTTGGTCAGACACACCCGATTTCAGCAAAACATTTTTGGGGCAGGGTTTGTCCTCTCTCTTTGATCCCTATCCTCTTAGCCAGGCTGTATAGTTGCAGTCTGTTTCCAGGGCCACGGCTTGGAGACAGAATAGGGTTTTGGCTAGTTATGTGTCACTGACCATTATGCAAGCAGCCAGTTATGAGTCACTGACCATGTTACAAGCAGCCAGCTATGAGTCACTGACCCTGACACAAGCATCCAGCTATGAGTAACTGACCCTGACGCAAGCAGCCAGTTATGACTCACTGACCATGATGCAAGCAGCCAGATATGAGTCACTGACCCTGACGCAAACATCCAGCTATGAGTCACTGACCCTAATGCAAGCATCCAGCTATGAGTCACTAACCCTAATGCAAGCATCCAGCTATAAGTTACTGACCCTAATGCAAGCATTCAGCTATGAGTCACTGACCCTAATGCAAGCATCCAGCTATGAGTCACTGGCCCTAATACAAGCATCCAGCTATGAGTCACTGACCCTAATGCAAGCATCCAGCTATGAGTCACTGACCCTAATGCAAGCATCCAGCTATGAGTCACTGACCCTAATGCAAGCATCCAGCTATGAGTCACTGACCCTAATGCAACCATCCAGCTATGAGTCACTGACCCTAATGCAAGCATCCAGCTATGAGTCACTGACCCTAATGCAAGCATCCAGCTATGAGTCACTGACCCTAATGCAATCATTCAGCTATGAGTCACTGACCCTAATGCAAGCATTCAGCTATGAGTCACTGACCCTAATGCAAGCATCCAGCTATGAGTCACTGACCCTAATGCAAGCATCCAGCTATGAGTCACTGACCCTAATGCAAGCATCCAGCTATGAGTCACTGACCCTAATGCAAGCATCCAGCTATGAGTCACTGACCCTAATGCAAGCATCCAGCTATGACTCACTGACCCTGATGCAAGCATCCAGCTATGAGTCACTGACCCTGACGCAAGCAGCCAGCTATGAGCCACTGACCCTAATGCAAGCCGCCAGCTATGACTCACTGACCCAGATGAAAGCATCCATCTGTGAGTCGCTGGCTGCTATCAACTCATTGACTGATACATCTCCAGCTCCCAAGATTGAACCAAATCAGATAGAAACAAGAACTACACAAGCAATGACAATTCTCTACTGTGCCTGTTGTGGAAGATCACAGCATATCATTTCAAACTAAGATAAGAGTACATGGCGAACATTGATTCTCTCTCTTTGTACTTGTATACTTTTGAATCATGAATATTGACTGCTGGTTTGGAGCGAAGAATCCAAACAATGGAGATAAAATTCTACAAACAGATCATTGGAATAACATACAGAGATCGTAGCACCAATGGCAATGTATGTAGTAGATTTCAGCAGTTATTAGATCATATGAAGACTCCCTTTCAGTTGAAAAAATGCACAAGATACAATAGTGTGACCATGTGCTAGAATTGAATAGACTGCCTAACATGATACTCTGGGGGCCAGTTTCTGAGAAAGACAGGTTGCTCTTGGTTGTGCTGCATAGATGGTTTTCTAAAGTGGACAGGCAAAATCTTGAAAAAGGCAAACCCAGACAATGGGCAGACTGCAATGGTAGCAAGCAGTTTACAAGGCAGTGAGATTTGATGCTACTACGACCTCTTACAAATACAATACTACAGGACACAGTTCAAGGCAAGAGAAGGCGGGGATGTCCAAGGACATGTTGGGAAGACACCATGTATGAATGGACAAACCTACAACCAGAGGAGGCACAACAATCAACTGCAGACAGAGAGAGGGCGCAGGATTGAGGTGGTGTCAGCAAGGGTGCCCCAATGATCTCAAGAGTTTACGGGATGAACTGAGCTGATGACCTCTTAGGTTACTGGAAGGATGAACAACATGGATATGACATACTGACATCAATCAACAACCACCCATTAACCAATGAATCTCAAGTACACAGACTGCAGCAGTTTGAAGTTAGAGCTGGGTGAAGTAGGGATGCCTGAGAGGATGGAGGAGTGTGTGAAACCAGTGAGTTACAAGAATCATTAGCATCACCCTTCACCATTTCCTGAAATTCACAGAGCACCTACAGTTCTGTCTAGAGTTCAATTGTGTAATTTCTGCACATAAAACATAACATAACATCACATAACATAACATAACATTTGACTCATACAAATCCTAAACGGCATCGTTGTCTCAGGATAAATGTTTACATATAAAAAGTTGCTGAAAATGCCAATAAAATGTTGCTGACATAAAGATCTCCCACCCTAATAGTATTAAGTAGATGGAAGGAAAGCCTAACTTTAATGACTTTCAAGATTTATACACTTTACTCTAAGAGAGGAAGATTAGTGACTGGCTGAGCAGTTTGGATGTTGCTCTTCTGGCCTTGAGGGCATGTGTTCAAAACATTGGTACAGCATCAGTTAGGTCAAATAAAACCTTAGCATATACAGAGCATAGTGACTGTAGCAGCAAGTGGCCTTTATTCCTCTGCTCTATAAATCCTTTTTGGTATTCAATCCTAGGTGAGATGAGATGCAAATCTGAATTGTCTAATTGTGCTTTATTTTCTGTAGTCTGGAGCATGGTATTTTAAATACACTTTTCTTATCAATTGTTGAAGGTAATTTGTTTGGGGAGTGAAGAACATTATGGTTAGGTGAAAACATGTTGATCAATATCCTCTACCTCTAGGGGAGTAAACAGTAGCACAAGGGTCAGGTGAAACACACTGATCAGGACCCCCACCTTAAATATGCATCTGTTTCTGGAAAAGGACTGCATCACCTTACTCTGGTCAATGAGGTGGTTATTGATATTGTCATCCTCATAATGGTGAGGTTACTGAGCAGCCTTGAATTGGTCTACAGTAGGAGGACAGATGAGACAGAGAAATTGAGGTTCACTGCCAGAAAGCAAACACAATTGCATATCAGCTGAAACACCTGAACATTAAAGTGTCCCCTAAAATACTATATTGATCTACAGTATATTTGTATTCAGTGTTTAACGTGGACATTAACAAAGAAATAAAAATTACGACCTATGAGACGAGATGCTTGAGAAAAACCATCAACAATACAGGGAGAGACAGAATGAGCAATGATGACATTCCAAAAATTGTCAAACCAAGGCCATGCACTAACACAGGAAGGGGAGAATATCAAGTGGTTCGGTCACCTAACGCAAATGCAACCTTCCAGCCTACACATGCCTGCTTTTAATGTGCTGATGTTCTCCTGTAGAAGGTTGCATGGACAATATGGTCTGGTTGCATTCTCACAATGTGGCCAAACCAATTCATTCTCTGTTGCTCTATGTAATGTCGGCAGGGAATTGTTCCAACCTTCTCTCGAATACTCATATTAGTGATTATGTCTTTTCTGGTGTTGTTAGTGACCTTTCGGAGGTACAGCATTTTGCAGGTCGTTAACTTTCGTTCCTGGGCCTTATTCAATGCCTATGTCTGGCACTAGTAGCACAGGGTTGGGATGAAGATGCTATTTATCAACTCTTTTTTGATTGGAGGGAAATCTTGGGGTGTCTTAGTAGTGGAGACAGCAGGTATATAACAGCGTTTGCCCTCTGCATTCTCGTCTCTATCTCTTTGTCCTGTCTGCCATCCTCAGTAAAAACAGCTCCCAAATACCTCAATTCTTGTACCTGTTATATTTTTGTTTCGTTCACATGAATATCAAGTGTGGTGTGCTTTTGACCTATATTCATTGCCTCTGTTTTTGATGTATTGATATTCATATTGTACTTGTCATCAAGAGCTAAATTAAATCAGTAGGAGTTGTTTCCACAACTACTACAGTTACTTTGTTTAATATTTGCTTTGCATAGTAATTAGAAATGTGTCAGCGACAAAAATCTATAATCATCCTAATTAAAAAAACCAATGTTTCTCACTGAAGCCTTATAGCCATCAATACAGCCACGACCAAAAGATAAACAAAGTGACTAGAACGGGTGGTGGGCAGGGATCACAGATTTAAATAAAACTCAAAAAAAGAGCTCACAATCAACAACCAAAAAATGTTGAAAACAGATTACAATAATATTATTGCACTTGAAAACATAAATAACATAAATGTTTATAAACATAAATGCACTTTCCTTGTGCTAAACAAGATTGTACTCATCCTTAGGCAAGACGAGACAGCTAGAGTACGTGAAGTCTCACAAGCAGAGCACAAATAGACAGCCTGACTAAAAACTTGGTAGACAGTTACCATCTCGTATATCCAAGGGAAGCTAGAAGGAAAAAGCCAAGAAAGTTATGTACAGTGTAAGAATGAATAATAGGAGTCAATACGAATTCATCACAAAATGGTACCTAGTTTACAAATTTTAATCAAAATTTACACAGTTGTAGTTACTCCGTTTTTTTTTAATTGTCAACATTCGCAGGATATTCAAGTCTTTTCAGAATTGTGTATCTTTCAACAAGATTGTGCAGCAGCCAACTGCACTGGAGAAAATGTTTAATTTCTTGAACATGCGACTACTGTTTCTATATCTTCAATATTTTGATCACTAAACAATCTCGACCTAAACACTGTGGACTATGAAATATAAAGCCTAATGATCCTAAAGTGCATCGTTCAACAATAGGAGATATTACAGAGTTAAAACTGATTTTGACATCTTGGAATGAGCTCCATTAAACCACAATCCATGCGACAATCACCTAATGATACCTAAGTATTTGTGTTTCAGCAAAAGGAAGATACTTTGAAACAAAATTTAAAAATCTGCATCTTTGTTGGCCAATTATGTTCAACTGTACAAATTATAATTGATGAGAACTTTAGAAGGCCGACTTCGCCTGGAAAATAACATTTTTTTAAAATGTATACCACTCGGTAGTGACCTCAAGCTAAAACATATTCACTTAACACAAAAAACTCTGTCGGATCAACACTGCCATCAAGTATCTTAAGCAGTCATGCTAAAATAAAAAAATATAATGTTCGCAGGTTGTCAGTATGAAAGGACTGACCTCCATTGATATTGATCAGTTCCAAACATGAACTAGTCCTGGGCTTGAGTGGCCACACACGATAAGAAAAATAGTACTGTGTGGTAAACCAAAAACATAATAAAGCAAACATTTTGCTAATATTAATTAACTCGAAAATGGAACAGTGCCTGAATATAGAAACAGTTGAGCTGACCTAGAAATTTTAGACGGAATAAGCTGTGCAAATTTCACATCACTAGAGCTCCTCATTCTAGAGATTTTGCAAGATGGACAAACAGATGCTTTGTATCTTCTTGTTTGATAGTATAAGATATGTACAACTATATAAATTATAATTAATTTTCTATAACCAATAATTATTGTTAAATGACTGCAATGAACTCCCTATTTTTCTACTACCCCTGTACTGTCAGTCATATGATCCCATTAATAAGTCTGAGTGGATTCCAGGACCAGATGACTGTGGAGGAAAGGATAATCCCATTCTTGCTTACCATGCATAAAGTAAAAGGCAATTAACAAGGGATATTCTTAGTCCTGGAAGCCTGATGAAGTAGAAGAGAGTATCATAGAAACCACATCTAACAGCAAATAACAGGCTTCTGCCAACATAATTTTTGTCTTTGTGGCCCCCAAGCTTTAAAACAAAGGTGGCACATGATGAGACAAGCATTACTGTCTTACTGCACAGATTTAATAACATCCATATTGCACATTAATCCATGACAGATATTTACAAAATTATGCATGGCAGGCTATTATGCACATCGTATAAAGGCGACTAAGGCAGGTTGTGCATAGGACTAATAATCTCGTCATGTATAAGAAAGTGATAGTGAAACCACCACTTCAAAAGCTTATGAATGCTTTGGTACAAGTTTCTGGAAATATGTCAACACTACAGCGGTGACCATATCCTTCTACTGGAACTAGCAACTGAAAATGATAAAGAGCATATATAATAGAGACTACAATTGATATCTGAACAATTGAAGCTTACCAAATTTGCATAGGGTCAGTTTGATGAACTGACATGGTCATACCTCTATGGTATGTGATCCATTAAAAAATATGTGCTTAAGTTGGATGCACTGGGCTGTATGGGGTGCAAACTCAATACAACACACTCCGCCTTTAGATACAAGGCAAACGATATAAAAAATATCAAATCCATTTTTTCAATAATTAACCACACTATTATTATGGCGATTTTCTTACTGTTGGGGTAATAATGGGATTTTTAAGGCTGAAGTGATAAAGGTTATTAGCCAAGGCAATCAATGCACAATCTCCAACACTAAGGTTTTATTTCTTCTCCAGTATCAATAATATAGGCCCTTACCAGGGTTCAAACCTGTGTCTTTAGACCAAAGAACAGTACCTTAACAGCTAAGACACACTCCACGTCTAAGATGTAACAGATACTAACATTATGAAAGTAAGGCAGATGAACAAATGATATCAACAAAAGACATACAAACAATAGTTAAAGCAAATGCAAACTATTGTAGTTATAAAAGATACCTAAGCCATAGCAATAAATGTGAAAATCTTAATAATAGTAGCTACAATAGATGCCCAAAAAGGAGTGAATACAACAGTATGGGAGTAGCTACAATAAATATAAAAACGTTAAGAACTTTCTTCTCATGGTGAAATGGATGAGGTACATTACTTCATGAGGATGTCTATCCAGATGTAAATTGGTACTATGACTTGACTATAGATAAAGAAAGCAAAGCAAGAAAGGAAGCTGGTCATCCTATCTCATAAAGGCTGAGACCTGGTACAATGAAGTCTCTTACACTTCATCATTGATGGCAGCATCAGCTGTCAAACTACCTTTATTTTTACAATAATTATCCATGTGGAGTTGACTACTGTGTTTCTTGCAGTGTGATATGCTGTAGAAGCATGGATACTTACAAGAGTAATGGAGCACAAACTATGAGTGACTCAGGCCTCCTTCGAGAGGCACATGGTCAGCCTTACCCTCTGTGGTCAGAATCTTCACAATTCCGACATAAGGCAATTGTTGCAGGTGAGGTATGCAGTTATTCATGCAGACAAAGCATAACATCTGTGAGCATCCCACAAGCTCACAGAAGGAAGGATGAACATTGGAACACGCTGACAGCAATGTGGTACCTCCAAGACAGAAAACGGCAACAGGGTAGACCTCTAATATGTTGGTCAGACTCCCTCACCAGATCCACGAGAGATCAGAAGGAAGCTTACTGTCTACAGAACCTCCGTGGACCAGAATAGATATCTTTTGAGATGAAGTTGGGACCCGCAAAGGTACAACCTGCCGCTGAAGAACAGGTCGGCAAGGAATAAAATAATATTTATCGAAATGGATGTAGTTACAAATTATATTATCTAGAATATGTGTGGAAACAAAATGACTTCCAAACAAATAATATAGAGGGAACATTCACATAGTTTCTTCTACTTCCATGTTTTCTGTGCTAACAAATATAATACAGGAAACAAAACAATCAAAATATTACTTTTAACACAACAAACTCATCACAAATCACAAGCAATTCAGTGTAAAAGCTCTATAAATATTTTTCGAAATGGGGAAACACTATTCATGTCTTGTTGTTGTCTTGTAGCCAGCTTAACTATCAGGAAGACAAGTGGGTCTGCCAATAGGAAGCATGACTTCCATCATAAGACAGGCAACTGTGGATGATATAAAAGGTAAATTTCAGTTCCGTGGTAACAATTGCCATCAGGGATGAAGATAACTCTTCATGTACTAAGCTGCATCCTATGTGAGAGAAGTTGATATTAAGTAGTGGCTATTCTGTTTGTCGCGCCCACTCCAGAAGAACGTGTATCCGCCCACAACATCTGTGATCTGTCCCTCTCCTGGTAATCTTGTCTCGCTAAGAGCAACCACATCCACCTTGTAGTGCACCAGTTCTTGGAAACTAGTGCTGTTATCCTTTTGGGTCTATCGGCCTTGGTGCTGTCAAGTAATGTGTGCATGTTCCATGTACCAAAGGTAAGAGCCTTCATTCTGTATCAATCACGCAGTAGATCTGATAAAAATGTCTGGCGCTGTAACTTGCACTTAAATAGATTTGAGTGAGGAAAATTTGTGCTGTTGTCAGCCTCACTCTCTCATCCTGAGCTATCCTGGCCCAGTGGCAAGACGTAGTCAAGACAACTAGGGATAGCACAGGATGCAGATTTTACCTCAGGGTTTACTCCCGAAGCCTTTCTTGTTTAACAGGCAGCCCACAAGGCAGCGAGGGACATTTAGAGAGGTTTGGCTATTAGAATAAAAGATGTCACATTATGCTAGGAACTAAGGGACTGCAGCAAGACTTGTAATGATGTTGACAAATGCAAAATAAAGCAAAGCTGCTGTAGTACTGAAGGTCAAAAATTATTAAAACATATACAAGTGTGGCTCAGTTACTACATCCGAACAGAAACAAAACTAAACCCATGTTGCAACCAAAGACCTTCAGCACGGACAACAAAATTAGGGAAAACACCTAACTTCCTCTTTGATCAACTGATGCTATGTTTGTAGCGCATGAGGTTCCCATAGTAGAAGAGTTTCGATTAGACATAAACATAAAGAAAACAAAAACTATGATAATTGGGAAAAGTGACAAGAAACCATGTATGCAGATAAAAATAAAAGATCAACGACTTTAACAGGTACAGAGTTTCTCCTATCTAGGTCATTTAATTACGAAAGAAGGCAGCTGTGAAAAAGAAATCAGAAAGAGAATAGGTATGGCCAAAATGGTATTCGGCAACATGCAAAACATATTGACATCCAAACAGATAAACAACAAATTGAAAATGAGAATTGTCAGGCAGGTGTTATGTATACTGGTCACTACTTTATGGCGCCTTAACATGGACAATGAATAGCAGACAATGAATAGCAAGTTAGAAAAGAGTATTGAAGGCTTCGAAATGTGGGTATATAAAAAATAGGTTGCATTTCTTGGAAAGTGAGAAACACACATTTGGAGGTATTGAAAAAGTTGGCGGCAAAAATAGAAAAAAAGAATTAATTATATCAGGGTTAGACAGTTACGTTATTTTGATCATATAACAAGACATACTACTTGTTGAAGACCATACTAGAGGGTAGAGTGGAAGGCAGTCATTCAAGAAGCAGATGTTTAAGTGGGTGGATAACATCAGAAGGACTGGAAAAAGCCTCTCAGATTGCACCATTACGGCAAGACATAGAGCACACTGGAGATCCATTGCAGCCGACCTTCAATGTGGAGATGGCACTTGAACTGAACTGAACATCAAGATACATAGGTGCTTATTCTCATTCAGCAGATAGCGAAAGGTATGCAAGCTGATGAATCATTTGCCCTGCCTGTAGCACCTACTCCTGATCTGTCCTATCAGACATCCCTCCTTGCTCAGTCTGCATTTGATCCTAAACATCAATGCTCTCATTACTATTTCATTCCCTGCAGGAAATATTTAGAAAATGCTATATCACATTTCTCTTTCATTTCTGCACTATTCTTCTGTTCTTCTCCAATGCAATCAAACACAGAATCTTGCTGGAAGATACAAATCTGTACATATTTTAGTCTGTTATATGCAGGGCTTGACCAAAGCGCTCATTTGCTACGAGTAAAAATGTTTGCTCCACGAGTAAAAAAATATCAGTTTTTAATTGTTAATTACGTTTTTAATCGTAACTACATAATGACTCTTTCTCGATTATTAATGATATTACTGTTTAAATAGATTGTAAATAAGCTAGCTTATGATGGTGAATCTAAATGGACCTCCACTGTCCCAATTTAAACCTACTAAAACCATTGATAAATGGTACTTCAGTGCTAAAACTACCAAGCATGTTCAAGGACACAAACGCCTTGCCTCTGACAGCAGTGCATTTTTTCTTCAGAAGAAATAGGCTAATACTGCGTAAGTAAAACAATATGTGTTGGTTTGGTAAGCATTGTTATTTGGAAATAAAGGTGAATTAGTGCCTAGTATAAATTTGTGAACATAAATTTAATGACTGTTGTCGATCATGCTGACGTGAAAATTTTGGCTGACTGGTGAGCCACTCTAAAATTTATCAAGCCCTGGTGATATGTATCGAACAGATTTTCATAATAAATGTCATCATCATCATGTAGCATGTCCTTTGTAGAACGTCGCTCCCATCACAGTCTGTCTGAAAGAAACTCGTTCCCTTGCCAAAACTCCAGCCTCCGCCAGTCATACCCAGGCATTACTGGATAACTTGGTGCCATCATCTTCTTGGTCTACCCCTTGCTCTTTTGCCTGGCACCATACCTTCCATCATTGTTCTCTCGAGACCATTGTGTCTCTTGATGTGACCAAAGTATTTGCATTTTCTAGCCAAAATGGAATTGATAAACCAGTTCTCCTCTATGCTCAACTCTTGCAGAATGTCTACATTTGTCGTTTTATCTGTGCAGGGTAATCTGAGGATCTTTCTGTAACATTTTGACTCGAAGGATTCGATTCTTTGTCTGGAAGATTTGGTAATCGTTCATGATTCGCAGCCATAAGCTGCCGGAGGAAAAACACAAGCTCTCAAGACTTTTACCTTTATCATTTTGTTGGTACTCTACCATAATTTCTTCAGGCTGTTCAGTGACTATATATAGTCACATAATAAATGTGACTATGGAAAATTGATAGCCCAGAACGAAACCGACTTGCAGGAAATGGTAAACAAGGTAGTTCAGCAAAGTGAAAACAAGGGCCTCAACTTAAATAAAAAGAAATCAGAGGTGATTATAGCGACTAAGAAACCGGACTCAAAATAGCTGCGTAAAAGCGAAGGGGATCGAATTGAGACAAGGTTAACATGTTTAAATACCTGGGCACATACACAACATCAGATGGAAGATGCAATTATGAAATAAAATGCAGAATAGACAGGCAAAATCGGTCTTTCAGACCATGAAGGAAATATTGTGCAACAAAACCTTGTCACTGAAACTGAGAAACAGAGTCCATGGATGCTAGGTGGAACTGGTACTGATATATAGCAGTAAATCATGGACAATTAGTAAGCAAGCACATAGATCTTTGGAAGCAACAGAGATGTGGTTTTACGAAAGAATGTTGCAAGGAAGACTAATGATACAGTACTCAAAGAGGAACAAAGACAACTCATCGCAAGGATCAGAACAAGGCAGTCATCCTTCTTTGGGCATGTTATGAGAAGAGGCAGCTTGGAGTACATTATGACAAAGGGAAATATAGCAGGAAAGAGAGACAGAGGAAGGCCAAGAGAGAAGATGTTGGACAGACTGAGAGAATGGCATGGGTGACAATCAACAACAGTTGTTAAACAACACACATGATAGAAGTGGATGGAGGTCCATGATCGCCAATGATAACCGGAAGTGCACTTGATGATGATGAAAAATGGGTCACAGAACCGACTTCACTACACCTGGGCACCCTGATACGTGCTCAGTCCCTTTCATTGCTGAAAGTACTGACGACAGAGCACGAACACTGTAGCTACATGGCGGCTTTTGAATTTTCTTGAAATTCAGTTGTAGTATGACCATATGCTTACCTTGGAGTGAATCAATCATTCAATCGGGGACGGTGTGGGCTAGTGGTTAAGTGATACAGCTCACAACCCAAAGGTGTTGAGTTCACTCCCTAACCACAGCACCGACCGTTACCCCGAAAAAGCAAACCCTTAGAAATAGCAGGAGGAAGCAGACCCTTACATAAAATGCATGCTGAAATCGGATGCACTGGGCCGACGTGCACAAAATAAAAACACAGTGCATCGCACATCGTCTTAGGGAATATGGAAATAAGGCAAACACCAATAAATAAACAAAAAAATCAACCATCTTACCTGGTATTATCTTATGAAGAAGCAGAAACATCAGCAGTGGGCGATGCTGGCTGATCCTCTGTGGGAAAGCTCAGTGGCCGAGCTGGGACAGCGGCAGCTGAAGAATTCATGTCTGTAGTAGGCACACTCTCTGATGGTTCCTTCTGAACTCCCTGTTTGTTACATACTTCGTTTGGAATCTTTGTGGTGTATTCTTTGTCAGAAAATGTTACGAGAGTATGGTCATCAGAAACACTTGATTCTTCATTCAGCATGTGTTTACCAGATGCGTCCCCGTTCATGGCTCTGTCTGTGCAGGCAATCGCGGGTTTTAAACTGCCCTCAGCTGGGTCATGTGTTCTGGACACTTCCCTCGACAAGCCTTTGGCAACTACACCCTCCTGAGTTATCTCAGTGGCAAGGCTAGTTGCAGACTCTTTGGAAGTGTCCTTTGATTCTTCCGTAGAAGAAGTTTGTAAAAATCCTTTGTCAAGGAAAGCAGAAGAATGACCAACTGTGGTCTTGGTTTGAGGTGAAGCAGCATTACTGGTGTTTGCTCTTCCTTCCTTTAGTCTGTTGGAAGCATCAAAAGCAGGATTTACATCAGTCAAGGTATCTGAAGAAGGCACAGTGTCTTTGGTAGTTGTCAGGCAGGGTCTGCTCCCATCTTTGAGTTCAGGGGACCCTTCCACGGACATTGGAATTTCTGAGCTCTGGAGAAGTAACATAAATCAACAAATGTTACATCATAAAACAAAAATGTAAATGAGGAGCGACTGACCAAAAGGTTAGGATGTCAATCTTTGACCAGGACACGGGTTCAGGTTCTCAGTTTTTTTATTCTATTGGACGTAAACCATAAACCTAGCCTGTATTGTGTGTGGTGTGTGTTGGCAGGATAAAGTACCTAACTCTGAAGTTTTCAACAGTGCAAAACTACCCAGCATCTATTTGCTGCAGCAAAGAGCCAAAGTTAGATGAACTGGACATGTCATTTTCCTGTTCGACAACAACCTCCAAAAGACTGGACATATCTTCCTGTCCGACAAAAACCTACAAAAGACTGGACATGTCATCTTCCTGTCCGACAACAACCTCCAAAACCAGTTGCTGTATAGTGAACTTAAATACAGGCAGGCGACAAAGACTCACTAAAAATCTCTCTGAATTGATTAAACATTGACATCAGCACCCAGGAGACTCTTGCATTGGACTATCCCATCTGGTGCACTTCTATCACACAGGATGCTCACATCACCAAGCAGAATATAACTGGCTGAGGCACAGACAAAGTGCACTGCCTGAAAGAACAAAATGTACAACAGCCCAACTACTGAATTCATCCACGATGTGTCTGTTATGCTAGGCTAGGACATTACAGCCATACACTATTCATACATTATCACATTTTATAACACAATTCTATTGATGTCTGAATCTTTGATTGCGATGTGCAACTATTATTATTATGTAAGCATATAAGCCAGAATTCTGAGAGTTACTGGGGTCCAAAAGGGGAGTTAAGAATTTTAACCTGCCAGGCATGTCATAAGAGACAACTAAGGAGGGCTGGGCATGGATCTGGCTATCAGCTCCTGTAGAAACATAAGTCACAAAAACTGTTAACAGATATAGACAGGTTAATGCTGGATAACTTGGCTGACATCAAGGCTTCAATTGATCTACTGATATAAGCAAGAATAATTTGTTTATTTAATGCTTTGCAAAAACCCTTTATCTGACTAGGAAATTAGCCCATAGAACCGATTACATTGCACCAGGGCGCCTACATCTGGTCATAGTCTCTTTCATGGCTGAAAGTGTAGATGACAGAGCACAAGCTCATAGCTCTTGTGGTAACTCCAAATTTTGTCCTGCCTTTGTCAGGTTACCCATTTACAGCTGGGTTGACAGAGAAGTGGTAATACCATAAAAAAAAACCATGACATGCTCCGTCGGTCAAAACAAGCTAATATGATTTAAACTTGGAGACAAAGTATTACAAGTAGAGATTCATTCATATATCCTGGTAGCAATATAGACAAGGCTGTAGGTAATCATAGAGATATCAAAATAAGAATACAAAAGATGAGTGGGGATTTTATTGATTTACATAATTTTTGGAAATCAAAAGAAATTATATTGGACACAAAAATACTGATCTTCAACTCCAATGCCATCTGTCCTTTTGTATAGCTCTGTGACGTGGGATCAAAGAAAAGTACAAATGAAAAGGTCCAAGCTTTGATCAATGGATGCTTGCACCGAATTGAGGGAATAAAATAGTACAAAGTCTCTGATTTGGAACTGTGTGAAAGAATTGGACAGATGCCAGTGGGACTTTATGTAAAGAGAAAGCGTTGGAAATGGATAGCAAACACATTACAGGAACCAGCAGATAACAATACAAGAGTCACTATTCTAGAATCCTAAGGGCAAAAAAAGTCGGTTCAGTTCAGGTGCCATCTCCGCATTGAAGGTCAGCTGCAATGGATCTCTAGTGTGCTCTATCTCTTGCCATAACTGTGCAATCTGATAGGCTTTTTCCAGTCCATCTCCTGATGTTATTCACCCATTTAAAGCATTGTCTGCATCTTAAACGACTACCTTCCACCCTACCCTCCAGTATGGTCTTCAACAAGGAAGTATGTCTTGTTATATGACCAAAATAACATTACTGTCTAACCCTGATTTCGGTCATTAATTATCTTTCCCCCCCCCCCCCCCCCCCATAACTTTTCCAATACCTTCAAATTTGTTTTCTTCTCTTTCCATGAAATGCGACCCAATCTTCTACATACCCACATCTCGAAGGCTTCAATACTCTTTTCCAACTTGTTATTCATTGTCCATTTTTCTGCACCATAAAGTTGTGACAATTCTCATTTTCAAATTCTGATTTATCTGTTTGGATGTCAGTATGTGTCGCATATTGTCGAATACTATCTTCGACATACCTATTCTCTTTCTGATTTCTTTTTCACAGATACCATCGTCCGTTATTGTATGACCTAGATAGGAGAAACTCTGTACCTCTTTAAATAGTTGATCTTTTATTTTTATCTGCATACATGGTTTCTTGTCACTTTTCCCAATTATCATAGTCTTTGTTTTCTTTATGTTTATGTCTAATCCAAACTCTTGACTTATTGTGTTATATTGTTGTCACAAGCTCCTGTAATTCTTGCTTACTTTTTGCCATCAAAACTGTAGCACCTGCATATCTTAGATTGTTCATTGCCAATCCTCCAATGACAAGCCCTCGCAAGGGGATAATACACATCCCTGTCTCACTCCTCTTTTTGCATATATAATTAGAGAGCATAACTTTCCTGATTTTACTGTAGCAGTTTTTCCCCAGTACAGATTATGGAGCAGTCCTATGTCTTAGACCTATTTAATAAATTTTTCATGTTGGACTCTGTTAAAAGCCTTCTATTAGGCTGTAAAGGAAATATAAATATTATATATTTCTACATATTTTTCTGTCAAAATTCAAAAATTGCTTCCCGTTAAACTTCTGAAAACCAAATTGTTGTTCTGAAACTTCCTTCTCTATTTTACCTCTTATTCTCTCTTGTATGATCTTGAGTAGCATTTTAATTGTGACTCATTAGACTTATAGTTCTAAAGTCTGAACATTCTGTTGCAAGAGGTTTTTTTTTGGAGAGTTATAAACGTAGATGTTTTCAGGTCTGTTGGTATGCATCCAGTATTGTATATGTCATTACACAGAACAGTAAGTATATCTATACCAAATTCCTCTAGGGCCTCTATCATTTCTATGTTTAACGAGTCTGGCCCTGTTGCTTTCCCTTTCCTCATAGTTTTTATCACATTTACCACCTCTGATCTGAAGATGCTCGGGTCCGTCATTATCATATGTTGATGTTTTGGCTCCACAACTGTCCTCAAAAAGCTCCTTTGTATATTCCACCCCTCTGTTTGTTATGTCATTCTCATCTATCAAAATGGCACTATTCTTATCTCGGATGAACCCCCCACTCTGGGTTACCTGTGTCTTGTTTGTTTTCTTTATTTCTATATGCATTTCTCTGGTATTGTGTTTTAGTCCAATGCCTTTTATTACCTTGCATTTTTCTTTAAACCCGTTCTTTGGCCAGCCTGCACATTGTACGTTATCTTTTTGTGTAGCGATGAATATGCAGGAGTGTTTCTAGCCTTCTTTCTATCTGCCATTTTAGTTAAGATATCATCTGTCATCCATTCTTGGTTTTTCCCAAGTTCTTTATCTGGTAATGATTTATTTGCTACTTAGATACTGGTTTTTATTCGTTCCTGTTTAGTGTTTATTCTCCGCTCTGTGTTTCCTTCCTTGTACTCTGATTGTATGTTTTCATACGCCTTCTTTATGGCCACCTGGTACTTTTGCTGTATATTTGTTTGTTTTAGCGCTGACCTGTCTTTATTAAGTGTTATTGTTCCTCTACAGTCTGTGATTTTGAGTTGTATATGCACTTTCATACAAACTGGATTGTGGTCTGAATTGATGTCTGCTCTTGGGTATGTCTTGGTATTTTTGGCAATATTTCTGAATTTGTGTCTAATCATAATAAAAATCAATTTGATTCCTAGGTTTTTTCATGTATATAATTTTCTAATATGATGTTAAAAAAAAAAGTATTACAAATACTAAGTTTGTTTTCCTCACAGAATTGTATCAGTCTTTCTCCTGTATGAAAATGTATTTATCTTTCTGTGTGTACCCAGTGTCTTTCCATCTTGTTTCTGCCACACCCAATATATCTATATTCATAGCACCTGCCTCTTATCAGGTTGTACAGTTTTTCGGCTTGGTTAAGTGTACAGACATTCCACGTTCCTATTTTTAGTCCTCTCTTACAGGTATTCGGATTTTCTGAGACCTGTGCTACCATTGCTAACTATGGGTTATACGTGGTGACGTCCTTAGCTCCTCCACGAAAATACGTCTTCACAACAGTTCTTCGAAAGAAGTAAAGGTAGACCTAACTCTTGGAAAAGGGAAGTCGAAACAAACCTAAAAATGGCAGGAAATTTGTTGGAAGAGCTGGAAATAATGGTACATGACATGAAGACGTTGTGAGTATTTCTTTGGGACCTATGCTTTGCAGGGAGTTGAAGGGTTTTGATTGATTGATGTTGGAATTGTAAATCATGCTTGCAACCCCTCCATCACACGCACGTGACTTAATGTACGAGCGGTACTCTAGTCACAAGAATTTCATGTCCACCCCACAACCTTACCTTTTCAAATGAAACGAACAGCACATCTAAAGTGAAACAAGAGTCCAAATTGCAGGTTGCTATTATCACAGAAATTGGGAGAGAAGAGTAAAGTAAAAGTCAGTAATAATACTGACTTTTACTTTACTGCCACAAGGCAGCAATTGCCGTTGGCGAAGACGATAACTCTTCATGTACTAAGCCACAGCCCCTGTTAGGAGGTGGTGTAGCCAGTTCCCTTCCCTGCTGTTTTCACCTTCCAAAACTCATATGTCAGGTACCCATTCACAGCTGGGTCAACTGGAGTAGCGGTTGTACCAGGCATGAACCACGGCCCTGATATTTGTTTGTCTGTCCGTGAATTTGAATCCTGGCACACCGTAATCCCAGTCTAGCGAGCCAGCCTCACTGCCAACTAGGCTACATGCTCCACAATAAAGAGTAATCAGGGACAGGTTAAACATGCTAATCAAGACCACAACCTTACGTCCTCGTTCGTGCTCCTGGAAACAGCAGTCTGGTCAACGAGTTCAGAGTTGTGACGTTAATCACCATAGTAATGAGCTTACTGAGGCGTCTAACATTGCACTAGTCAGGAGGACCCCATTCTATCTTCTAAAGTACCTTTGGGATGTGAGAAGAGCCACTGTAATCTGCTACTGATAAAACATCATCAAGCGTTAACTCAGCACAGAAACAATCGATCTTTCTCAAGGCTAACGGAAATGCTACCTGGACAAGTCTAACAACAATAGTACGCTTAGCTGGCCAGGTCACGTCCCTTAGAACGACCATGTTCATGACCACGTCTGATGGCTGGCTTCCCGGTGGCCAGCAGTTCTGTTTGGGAGGTGGCAATCTATTTTAGCCAGGTGTTGCAAGGGCAGCCACTAGAACATCTTCATGATGAATACAGCCTCTTTCTGCCCATCACCCCCACAGCCTACTGGAGCATCTCGTGGGCTGGGACTTCCATGGTATGTCCATTTCAAATGTTAATGAATTTCATTCATTGGTTTAAAAGTTTTCAGGGAAAAGCAGGGGCATGTAGTGAGTAGGACACCCTGTATTTGTTTCACAAGTGCAGATAAATACTTGTCCTGTGAATCGTTGCCACCACCACCAATACACATTCTGTGTTTACTACAACTAGTTGTTTTCAAGTTTCCACAGGGATCAAGACGCTGAGCAGCGCATGAGCTGCAGTGGTCAGCGACCCATTGCTGACTGCTAGCGTCAGGGCCAGCGAACCAGAGCTGCCAAGACTGTTCTACACCTCCACGCGGTGATCCTGGATAACAGGCTGCAGCAGGGCAGATTGGCTAAGAAGAAGGGATCGAAGAGGGAATGCTAACCCGGTACTCAAAAAATGCTTGCTTAAGTCGGATGTGTTCGACTGAAAGGTGCAAATATCGCAGTCAAGCTGTAAACTACGACAACGCATTCAGTTCTCTGGACTACATTCTGCTAATTAAGCCCTTACAGGGCTCGGTAGCGGGAGATTGAGAACGAACGAAGCCAAGCCAAGTTTCCACATATTCCTCTCCTTACCATCTATATTCCTCCGCCGCCAAAATTTCTCAGCTTTGTGAACAGCCTTGTAAATTAAAGCTTTCTGTTACTTACCAAAGGAGGTTTGTTGGTTTTTCTGTTATCTACCATGTCATCATCATCATCATCTTCATCATCCGTTTGCTTTACTGGTGAATTCTGGGATACTGATAGGTCATCGGGGGACAGTGAAGCATTACTTTCAGACACAATATCTGCTTCATCTTTCCATTGCAACGTTTTGGCAGAGGAACGTGGGTAATGAGTAGTAGGGTGGGGCTGGGGAGAGGTGGACAGCCTTGGTGAGAGAGGTTGAGCAGAGATAACATAGCCTTCAATGGACGGACAAGACAGGTTACCATTTGTAACCAATGGTAAAGCTTTTGTGTGTGTCAAGGGTGTTTTCACCAAATCTGGCGAGCTCGGTAAGAATTCTGGTGCTTCGGGATTCAACCTGCATTCCAAGTGCATATCATGGAGAGAGTTGTCTGTAGTGGAGCCAGATAATCCTAAATCAGAAATACTGAAGTCCTCCTCCTCGCGCATACCAGAGGATTCAGTGCAGTCTTCCCAATCCTCACTATCTCCATAGCTCTGAGAGTGGCTGGCTGTGCGCACACGAGCCTCGTCTGTGTCATATGCATCAACCGCCTGGTCTATGTTTATGGGAGAAGATGCAGTACCATTCCATTTGTCTTCTATGGGGGACTGGTGTGCTTCAGCTTGAGCCCCATCTTTGAGTCGAGGTGATTTGTTTCTCTGTTGTTGCTGTTTGCCTCCACGGGGCTGTTGTTTCGCAGCCTGGTTAGGGGTGCGGCCTGTTGGACCTCGCCCAGGGGTTGTACCAGATGGTGGTGACTTTTGAGAGCTGGTAGGCGAGGCTAGAAATTCATCATCATCATACTCCACCTCTACGCTGTTATCTCCTGCAGTGTTATCAAACTTCACAAGCAACAGTTCCTTCTGGCATTCCACAAAGCGATCATCGCCCCCAGACCAAGTTCTGGGACGCGGAAATTTCTCGCCAGTTTCAATAATACGGCCACGACCTCTTCCACGACCCCTGCCTCGGGGGCGGGAAGTCTTGTTGTCACCAAACTGAGGGTGGTGTGAATGTACTTGTGCTTGCAGCGGCTGCTGGTCATGATGATGCTGCTGCTGCCGCTGTTGCTGTGATGAATGATCAATATTCTGCAAAGTTCCTGGAATAAATAATGATAAGGATGTCAATTAACTGCAAAAACAATATGCTTATGTTATGATCCCTCTAAAATGTCTGCTAGAGCATCTAAGCTCATAGAAAATAACTTTATCAAGTATTGTTAGTAAGTTCGATTCCACTGTAATGCCTGCGATGTGTACGGTGCCGATACGTGGACACCAACAAAATCACTAGCCGACAAGTTGAGAATGACCCAGGTTTCCCTTGAGAGACGCTTGGTTGGAATCACTCTCCGAAACCAACATATGCAAGGTCTCCACAATTCTACCATAAGAGGATTGTCCCAGGTGAAGGATGCAGTAATCTATGCAGACAAGACGAAACACAGATGGGCATGTCACATGTTGCAATGGTCAATGGAGCACAGCAACAGCTGTCTAAGAATAGACAGTGGGGATGAGCTCCAATGTGTTGGTCAGACTCCCGTGCTGTACTCTGCAACATCCGAGATGCTTCTAGAGGAGCACTTACCATGCACTGGACTTCCGTGGCCCAAGACAGGGTCCACTGAAGACAAAGTTGGGACTCGCAGCTATGCTGAGGAACGGGTCATCAATATCAAAATATCAATAGTTAGTAGGTAAGAATGTCACACACAAATGCTCAGGTAAATACAATTTTTACATTTTATAAGAGAAGAGCACTTGCTTTTTAAGACAAAGGTATGGGGTTCAATTCCCACTATAAGGCCGTAGATGCCATCACAGTTAAAGATCTGACATTAGTCAGCGACTCTTTGCTGGCTGTATGCATCAGGGTCAGCAAACCTGACCTAATTCTGCCTCCAAGTGGTGGCCCTGAAAACAGGCTGGCTGCACTTGTGTAGTCTGGCTAAGTGATAAGTGAATGGGAATCGCAATGGGAAGGGAAACTCGGTTTATAAAAAATGCCAGCTAAAAATGAAAGGTGCAGATATTGCTGTAAACTGCGACACAATTTCCTTGTCATGATGAATGTCAAAGATAAATAAGAACTCCCGCTGCTAACATGCTTCAGTCGACAGGGGGACCATTCGTAAATGGGTACCTGACCTACAGTTAGGGAAAGAAAGACAGCGAGGAAAGGAACCGAACACCCCACTTCACACAAGCTGTCGATTAGTACAATGAAGTCTCTAACACTTCATCTCTGATGGTAGTTTCTGCCATCGAACTTTATTTTATAAGAATTTATAATTAGTATATTATTATTCAACTATCAATTATTACAATAGAGGTTTTCCTATAGTTGGGGTTAGCTAAAGGGGATTTATGGAGGAGTGTGTAGCCAAATGGTTTGGAGACCTTAATCTGGAGATATGGGTTTGATTCCGGGTGAGACCTAGCTGTTATTTTAATTGGGGGTGAAGTAAAAACCCAGCCTGTATATTGCACCATGACTATCAGGGCAAGCAGTCTTTTATTTTATCAGCTCAATAAATGCTACTGGTATGCACATACACATACACCTTATGCATGCACACACAAGCGAGCACACACATGAGCACATACATGTGTATGTGTCCTGTCTTATCCACTTGTGCCAAGAGGCGTCTTGAAGAGCCATAGTTTTCTGTCCAGCTACAGAAGAGGCGCTGAAGTAGTCGACATTCCATGACGATTTAGAACATCCGCAACATTTCCTACCCATCTAGTTCTCAGTCTGCGAGGGTTGAGAAAACCTGATCGTCGTGCGTTTTAGACACACAGGGTCAGACTGCATTTCCATTTGGTGGCCGAACCACTTGATTCTCAAAAATGTGTATGTGTGTATGTGTATGCAAGAGGGACATGAAGTCCTGTAACATCCCATCCGATGGCTGGGAAACAATTGCTCAGAATCGAGCTGTTTGGAGACAGTTGGAAGGGGCATAGTGGCTTTTTATGCACATAAAGGCCTTCTGGCTGCAGAGAAAAGAGAGATATCAAGGAACACCCCGGGAGTCAGCCTCCCCAGCATGGCTGTATGATCTGAGGCAGGGTCTGTCACTCACGGATTGTCTTTTACAGTCATAACAGACTGTGTTGAAATACAGAACTGGACAAAAGTCAAAGAGCGCCACTCCTGGTCTACAGAGACTGAGACACCAATTAATATATATAGTAGTTTGATTCATTGGTGTCTCAGTGTATGTATATATATATATATATATTAATTCTTAGTCGACCTGTACTTCTACAGTGACAGATGCCTCTGTGCAGGTCCCAGCTCTGGTATGAGCTGGGTGTAGCGGGCAGGAGGATTTCCTGCTTAGCGGTCTAGGATCAAGCAGCTTATGACTCCACTACGTTGGGACATATGCCGTGGAGGGTGGTTAACCAATGTCTGAGTCCGTCTTAATATACTCAACACACTAGAGCAAAGTAGACCTGCAGCCTGTTAGGTACCATCTATGATCCTCTAAACAATTCACCTAACTATGGCCGGTGTTATGCCATGTCACACAGTTATATATACATGTATTTATAAACAAATTATGTGCCATCTGTTACTTTAAAACTCTTGATCTTGTATAATTTATGTAAAACATCTTTTTGTAAAGGACTATTTTCTATATTTTTTTAGGTTTGTATTCATCCAGGACATATATTTTATCAATCAACTTGACTGGAAATCATGCTATTATGAATCATTTTGCTATGACTACCATAAGTCTGTATGAAATACTGACTGACACATTCTAAAGCATGCTATCCTCTATTATACCTACATACATTCCCCATTGGTAGGTTCATAATTTAGCCACAACAACATTAAGCAAACAAATAAAATGTTAAAATAAAAGAAATGCATCAAGCTTTAAAAAAATGGTAAGCCAGGATTAACAAAGCCAGATTAACCACAAACTCTCTACACCCAATATGGAACTTGGCAGTACTCTCTATGAAAAATAGGATAAGTCTGCTCAACATTAATGTAAAATTGGTTTGACTGCATGGTTTGGAAACATGGAGCAGCTAAGAGCATCACAACATAGACCATCACTACCACATGTCTGTCTATATTCCATACTTCGTATTACATGGCCAGGGGTAATAAATAATGCAAATCTGACATGACAACAGCCAAAGCAGCTAGAGAATGGAGAAAGAAAGTGTTGATTGATGGTGCACAACTCAGAAAAAAAAGTAATACAATATAACTAGATATGCGGTAGGTGGGAATTGACAGGGGATGAGATATGAGTGTAGAGGCTTAATACCACCTGGTAAAGGACATTGGAAGAGGAGACCGGGACAGCTAAAGCCTAATGGGTGGAGCTCAAGAAGAAGGCCCAAATGATGGATAGGTAGACAGTGTCTGTTGTAGCCCATTGCTCCAAGAGAAACCAGATTGATTAAAATAACAGATTCACTCCTAGGAGTGGACATATCAGTTGTAGATTTTTTTTATAGAACTATGAATCTTCTGCAATTGTGTTCACAAAATCACATATTGCCATTTCTAGTTCTCCTAAAATTCTTACTTTGGCTCAGTTCAGACTTATTACTTTTTATTTGTGGAAGAGTTACTAAACTACACACATCAAGCGTCTTAGCAAAAACGTGCTGTATTTTCGTACTTGGATTTCTGAAAATTGTATTTGCAGCCATGAATCAAACCCATGCCTCTTTAGACAGACCAGTTTCTTCTTCTTCTCTTCTTCTTAAGCGTTCATCCTGAAAAGGATGTTTGTGACGTTGTGTCATAGTTTACAGCTCCTCATCATCAGTTGTCCTGCCTGTTGGCGATCATGAACCTCCATCCGCTTCTATCACGTGTGCCGTTTACTAACTCTGTTGTTGATTGTCACCCATGCCATTCTCTCAGTCTGTCCAACATCTTCTGTCTCTGTCTTCCTGTGTCTCTCTTTTCTGCTATCTTTCCCATTCTCATAACATGCCCAAAAAATTATAACTGCCTTGTTCTGATCCATGCAATGGGTTGTCTTTGTGTGGGTGTCGCTTCGAGTACTGTATCATTAGTCTTTCATGCAGTCCATGGAATCCATTAGTATTCTTCTGTAAAACCACATTTCCTTTACTTCTAAAGATTTATGTGTTTGATTGCTGATTCACTATCATATGTCAGTACTGGTTCCAAGCAGCATCCAAGGATTCTCTTTCTCATTTCCAGCAAGAATGTTTACAGCTATGCTGCAATAATTGAGCCTTTCGGCCTGACACATTTGATATCACCACAGCATTTTTGGGACTGGGTTTGTCTTCTCTCTTCAATCCCTAATCTATTAGTCAGACAGCATGGTTGCAGTCTGTTTCCAGGGCCACCACCTGTAGGCTGAGTAGGGCTTCTGTTATGGGTCACCAACCCTGATGCACGAATCTGGCTATGTGTTGCTGGCAGCCATCAGCTCATTCTCTGCCACATCTTTTGCCCTTGACCAGTTTCTACAGTAGAAGTTTAGAAATGGTTAGATTATTTTATTCCTTATGGTAGCGATGAAGAAGATATGGATCACTCTACTTTAATATTTTTGTCTAGTATAAGCAATTAAAGCTATTCTGAATTTGCTGAATTTGGGGCCGGGGAAAGGGGAGGGGGGGGGGGGGCGACATTTGTACTCACCTGTGCTTCAAGCATTAGCAGTAATAGTTCAGTAAAGGTTCAAGAAGAGTTGCTGTGATGCTAGTATGTATAATAAATGTGTGAATGTATATGATTTGAGTGCAGCAGAAATATTCTTTCTGTAGTTAAATTGTATAGACAGATATGGAGTAGAGCTTTTATTTTTTAGCACTTCTGCACTTCATGTGCCTTCAGTAAAATTTGCATATTATCAAAATTACTTTACTTTACTTAGGTGAAACATTTAGAATATCTTCCCATGTGGACTACTATCAACAGAAAGTCATAGCCTTCTTCGTGTATTAATGTGGAGCTGAATAATTGATTGATGAGCAATAGATTTTGTTCTCCTGTTTATTTATAATAAAAGCTTATGTAATTATAATCCCTCTAACACAAATGTTCATCACCGCATGTTAAATAACTATTTCATTGCATTCAATTCTGAACAGTTTGGTATGTAATGTGTGTTATTTCAGTGAACCTTTGCTGAAAATAAATAGGTGACAACAAACTGATGTTGTACTAGAGTTTTAGATAAGAAAAACAAGTGCGTCCAGAGGTCCAAAATATTAAAGAGTGAATGAGTTAAGTCAAGCCATGGACATGGGTGAGATAATAATCTTGTATTACAACAATTAAGCAAATAAATAAAAGCCAAAATAATAATATAGCAAGCAGAAAAACATGGTGCAAGGGACAACACGTGTCACATGCCTGAAGTCAAAAACTCCTGATTCCAAATACTTAATTTTAAAATATTAGGTTGGAGATGAAACGAAACTCAAAACTGTTCACTTCCAGGTAAGAGGCATCAGATCCACCAAGGTCACAGGAGGAATAAGGAGGAGAAGAGTTCTAGAAGCAATCATCCATATCAAAGCTCTGTGGAGTTCCAACAAGAATAACGTAGGGGAGTAAAAAAAAAAATGGTTGCCGTGCAATGTGCGATGAGTCTGTGCAAAACGTAGAATGTGAAATGTGTAAACAAAAATAACAGTAGACCATAGGTTTTGCATGCCCCTAATTACATAAGATTGATTTGAGTGTTTGCTTCAATGGACATAACAACTGCCTGGGTGTGACATGCAGCCTAGTCGCATCATGCGCTCAATGTAAATACTTACAGAAATAAATATCAGTTAGTTTTACGGTCTCAATTTGTTAGTTACATGGCAACCTACAATTTGACCAAAAGGTCTTCATTAAAGACAGAGATGACAACAAGCAAACCTTGATAAAGCAAATATACTTGGTTTATGGTTGAAAGATGCGTGCCTCTTCTTTAATAAAGAAGAAGGTGGCAGTGTAAAACACATAGACTAATCAGGAAACAAAAGAACAGACAAGTTAGCAAAAGAGGGAGCAGCACAAGAACAAAAAGACAAATAATCATTTTCCAAGAAAAGAAAACATTATCCAAGTCATAAGAAAAGTCGACAAAACAAGAGACAACTATCACTGACTTGATCAATACAACAAGGAAGGGATATGGTCACCACATCTCAAAAGAGGTGAACCTCGTACAATGAAGTCACCCCAACTCGACTCCCCCAACAAAGGTATCAGCTATGAGATTATCATTATAGTTACAGTAATGACATCAGCTGTTTACGGTACACTAAGCTGTTACTCCCTAGAAATAGATCTGCCCTTCATAAGGCAAGGGAGAACCTATTATGAGTTCAAAGAATTCTCTAAAATACTTCAACAACTACATTCCTTTTCTATTAGTTGCTTTTCACTTTGCTGAATATCCATGATGGTCTAGTCATTGTCATATTACAAGGCTCCAATAAAACTTGATATGGTAATATCTTTTATTGCAATATCGCCTTTGCAATATGGAAGGTCTCAATCTATATACACTGTCACATCAAATGGTAGCAAACTTGCATATTTTACTCAATATTCAAATTCATGCACTGGATTTTGAATTAAGGACTTGCAAAACAGTTTGGTCATTCAAATGTTCATGGCATGCTCTAGGTACCTTTCCCTATGACAGCACTTCGTGGACGGTCATCTCTCTCCCCGCGGTCGAACCGACCACTACCAATACGACCAGCTTGAGAAAAAAATACAAGATTAGCTATGAATCTAATATGTGTGGAGTGAATCAGATTTCTATTGATTCAAATCAGTATATGATTACAGGAGATCTTAGTTTCTACAATGACTTTTGTCTTCTGATCCGCAAGGAAAACGACTTGCTCATCATCTGATCTCAGGGAAAATGTGTTATTCTTTTATACTGTTATGGAATAGAGATCCATCTGTGGGATAGGAAGTGTGGACTAAAGGGATGTGAGTTTGGTTTACAAACCCAATGTACCAGGTTTAAATCTTGTCATACTTGGTTTAACAGACAAGGCATGTCATGGGTTTTTTATGGTATTACCACTTCTCACAGACTATGTAAAATGTGTACCTCATGAAGTCAGAGGAACATTTCTGAGTCGACACAGGCGATACAGAGTTTATGCTCTGTGGTATGCAATTTCAGCAATGAAAGAGAGCACATATAAAGACGTCCAGGTGTCATGAAGTCGGTTCTGTGAGTTTTCTTACATCTACGGGATGTTGTTTGTACTTTTCTGATGAGACTAATCCACACTGTGCGAATATTGAGGATATAGAATGATCTAGGTTGGAGAATCTACTGCCCTAGAGTGGTTAACCTACAGCCTAATTGACCCCTAAAGAATGGCCTAAGCTTGGGGTCTCAAAACTGTAGCTAACCAAGTCTTATCCTGTCAAAGTCGGTGGCATCACAATATTGGATATACAATAATACAAATTAGAGAAGATGTAAGATTACATCTAAACATCTTCAAGAGTCTAGGTAGTTTTTGGAGGGCTTTGTGTGTGACAGATGAGAACAGGACACCTGCCACACTAGAGTATGCTATAAAAAGCAATTAATAACCTCTCTAGAACAGAACACTGTCCAGCTCATGACACTGCACACCCAACAATTTGAAAAAATCTAACGTATGCTAGAAACACTACACTACATCTTCTTCTTCGATCAACTGATGCTATGCTTCTAGCCAGGTGAGGTTCACAAAGGAGACTGCGTTTCAGGTCTTCGCCGAAACCCACAGCTTTTTGTTCCCCCGGGCCAGACTACTTCTCTTTGGTCTGCATAAGTGAGGCAGTCCTGCAGGATATGTTCTGGTGTTTGCTTGGACGCTACATGGTGTCTCTGAGACCAATTCAATGGAGTTGGGTCTTGAGTCTGCAATGTCCCATTCTGAGTCTGATGATCTTTGTCTGCCCATCTCTGCCAAGTTTGTCTATGCTGTAATTTTCTGGCTTATATTCTTTGTGCTGGTCTCTCCATTCCGTTCTCAGGGATCAGTTGATGGGTAAATTTTGTTTCTTTATAGCTCTGTGGATGGCGAGTCTGCATGCCGCCATTTCCGGCTTTCTCGAGCTCATCTGCATTCTCATTTTCAAGGATCCCACAGTGGGCCAGAACCCACAGTAAATCTGTTTTTTGGGATAGCAATCTGATGTATTTTCTTATATTGTTTGGGGCTTGAGATGGCTTGTAGTACACTCTTGGAGTCTATTAGAATGACTGTTTTCCTTGTAGTTGTGTTTTGGTTGATGAGAATTCCTGTTGCTACATGAACAGCTGTTGATTCAGCTTTAAAATTGGTACAGGTCTCTCCTGCTGGTATGATCGATTTTCGATGTGCTGTTGGAGTGTGCGATTTAGATTCCACTGCCTCTCCTTGTTTCTTTCTCCCGGGGGATCCATCTATGTACACATGTGTCCAGGAGTTGCTAGGGAACTGTCTATTGAGCTCCTGCAAAACATGGATTTTTTGTTCTGTTGCTGACTGCTCACTTTTTTAAGCCTGGCTCTGTATACATGGTTCTGAAATAAGTGCTTCACATTTTTTTATTTTGACTTCAAGGATGTTTTCTGTGGATTTCTCTGGCCAGATGGTTGGGGCTTTTACCTTAATAGTCTGTATTTAGCACTTTCTTGAAACTACTGGCATATAGCTTGACCAAGTACAATCTATAGTTGTTAAAAAAATGTCAGAAGACACATCAATTTCACTAGGTGAATAAGCTAATATAATGTTATTGTCCCCAATGTTAACAACAGGAATACAACACTAATCGTAAACATTAGCATAACTAAGAATGATATGGCTAGCACAGAATGAGACAAATCTTACCTGGTCGCTTGGCAGGCTCTATCTTTGAGGAATATGAAGCTGACTGTTCATCAGCCCTGATGAGGAGGAAAATCCACAGACCCAATATGAATGATTTAGCACAATTTCAGATAAAATAACTTGACATATTAAAACAATGTTTATAGAATAGAAGGATGCAGCATCAAAAAAATGTTATACAAAAAAATCAACACAAAAGGTTTTTATTTTAAAGAAAATTGTGACAAGGATATGTATTTTCACATTTTTGCTCTGATATTAATTAATAGTTGTCCATCGTTGTCGATGAGGACCGCCGACATCATCCTCGTCACAGATTCCCCTGTTGAGTGTAGGTGCGCATTGTGGCTGAACCGGCCAATGTGAGCACGGACTCTGATATATTTCACATTTAAACAGTTGATGTTAATTAAACTGTTGGGATCTCTTATTGGTGAGGATATATTAGATCCACTGCCCACAACTATACATGTCATAAATGATACCTAAGGAAAGTTTTATGGTACTGGTAACCACATTATCCTCTGCGTCGGTCTGACAAGTACGTTGTATGCGAGGAAGGATACGCAGCAAAGATGCTGCCATAACCGGCTGCAGGTCTTAATTGCTTTTCTGTTTTAGTTCATTATAGATGCCATCAGACCATGGAATTGCCTGGAATTCACACTAGTCGACGACTTACACTTGTGTTCACAGAGACGTGTTGTTGTTTTCCATTTGGACTAGTTAATTCATTCGTTTTTTTTGTCATTTCTTCCATCCAATTTTCCTGGTCTGGACATCGACTATATGAATAACACTACGCTTAAACATGTGTTGGATTTCACGGTCTAGCTCACACGGTTCAACTTCACGAAATTGATGCCCTTCATCTTAGCTACAACCGTCAGTCAAACTTTTGCACTGGTACCCGAATGCATTTGGTCAATTCATCCTGCCGTGACATAGGTGGGCAGTCCCATGGATGAGTACAGCAATAGAACAACAAAAATGTTGTGCTACGTGTCCATCTTTTATCAGGCATGTGTACTACATGTCAGGCCCAGCGATGCTTCCACAATGTGCCAAAACAAAGTTTGATGTTGAATTTCTTAGTTTTAGATGGACTAGTAACCACATCATATAAAACAAAGTGCTGCAGAAGCCACCACAGCACGAGCATGTACATGCTTTAAGCCCAGTCTTCCTGCAAGAAAACCAATTGGCTCCATGCTCCTGCTCAGGTGAGAAAAGTACATATAAGTAAATTACACCTGACAATTATAAAGCAGACAGACTGGCTAAGAAGGGATCAAGTCAAGAACAACAACACATAGATATTAAACACATGTCTGATTCAGCATTTAACTGGGACATGCAAAAAAAGGATCTGTGGCACGGGAATTGAATAAATAATGTTGAAATACACATGACGTGGTGAGTACAAAATGTTTTTGCTTCTCTAATCTCTATCTTTGCATTAATGATATTTAATCTTTATTATGAATACTTCACATCATATATTGTTTAGTTATGTGTCTTACGATGTTCAGATCACAATTTCAGCTTATTTGTTTAACATTAATTTATTTGACATACAGATTTCCTGCACTTGTCATTGACCGAAAGTCACAAATTGGCCAAAAATGTTAAGACTAGAAAGGGTACAATCTTCTAGAACACAGTGTGATTTAGTAAACATTGCAGTAAACTTTAGAAAGTACCCTTTGTGTAAAGTAATTACTCTGATATCTTATATTAAACCTTTCCATAATCTGATATCTTATACTAAACCTTACTGTAATCTAATATCTTATACAAAACCATACCATAATTTCTTGTTTTACACTATTCTTTCGCCTACCCTCGGCTTACATCAAAACTTCTTGTAGCCTCTTAGCTCATATTAAAACTTCCTGCAGCTTCTTGGCTTACACCCAGTTGGTTTATCATACATCATCTGAAAACCTCTGATAAACCTTCCCTTATTGCCCTATCTTAAAATAGGCCTTTCTAAAACCCCTTGCCTTATATTAACCTTTAGCACGCACTGGTCAAGAATCTCTAGACTCATGCTCCATACACAAAAACGGTGTTCGGAAATTATTTTTTTTTTAAACGGAGACACTCCCGACAGCCATTTTTTTTAATGCTGAATATATCATCCATATATACACGATATTTTGCTGGTTAAAGTATCGTATGTTAGGTTACAAATGGCTTTTGAACAGTTTTAATTTTGTATACGCCGTTTGGAGCAAACCGACTTTTTGCGAAAGGTGAAGTAGGTTGGAAACGATCTATATGGAGTAGATCTGTTTCTTTTGTTTGTTTAGATGAAAGAACTACGTTTGAATTGAAAACTAACAGTTGTGTCGATATTGTAAACACAGCATCAATACTTTCTTGCGGTTTCCATGGTTTTCTATCGGAGCGACTAGGCCTAGCGGTCGAGTCCAAATTTTTCAGAGATTTTCATAAATTTTCAACTTTATCATTTTGTAACTCAGAAACTAACAAACACCCAACAAAAACAATAACACCCACAAGTTCCTTATTCAATTGTGTCTCTACACACGCAAAAATCATGTTTATTGACAAACAAACAGAAAAGTTACAAATTTTGAAAGTTGACTACCATAGCGAGATGCAAATTTTTCGTAATAAAAGATGTAGCGTGTTAAAGGTTAAATGTTCCTTTAACTCCTTGCCTTATACTAAACCTTCCTATAACCCCATTTAGCTTACTCTGACCCCTAGATTATAATAACCCCTTGCTGAAACTCAATCTTCCCATAACCCTATTTCATTATACTGAATCTTGCCATACCATTTTGACTTATACTAAACCTTCCTGTAACCTTTACAAGGCTCCTGTAACCATTGAGAGGTACACATACCCCAGGTATTGAACCCCTGCTCTATATTTTCTTGTAACACATGTACCTAAAATGACCACATTAGAAACAAGGATAATTACTCCAGGGAAATTTTGTCCGCATCCCATGCCCGTCTCCAGTTGCCAGCATCACTCATTTGTCGAAGAATGCGTTCCTTGTCATATCTGTCTCTTTCTGCCTTCCATTCCTCATGGTTCTTTCTCTCTTTTCCTGTCATCACCATCTCCAAGGGTTTATTTCCCTGGGGCTTTTCTTTATCCTGTGTATATAAAGTCAAAAGAAATGTTAAGTGCTCGTTTTTCTTGTCCACTCGTGTGGATATCACGAAGCAAAAAATAGAAGTACTTTAACCATAAAGGCTTGGTGTAAAAATTGACTACGGAGAGTTGTGCGATGGGCGAGACAAAACTTCATCATGTACAAAATATTGCAACAAACACTACCAACATAAGAGTATACAACACAAAGTGCTTTAGATTATTTGTTGTTGTTGAATGCCCACAGTGGAGATAGAAGATGCCTACCAGGCACAGAAACACACAGTAGCTGTTTGGGTGGATCTGGACAAGGCATTTGACAAAGTCTGGAAGGATGGACTTAGAGTCAAGCTAAGAAGAAGTGATGTCTGTGGGAAGATGTACAAGTGGATCAACCACTACCTCAAACAAAGAACGGCCAGAGTCCAAGTACAAGGGCAGATGAGCAAAAAGGTGACACTCGAGCAGGGAGTACCCCAAGGGGGAGTATTGTCACCCACACTCTTCCTGGTATATATAAACGATATTACAGAGAATATACCAAGAAGAGTCCATAGCTCAATGTTTGCAGACGATCTGGCTATGTGGACCTCTGAAAAGAATCTCACCATAGCAAGAAATCGGATGCAGACGGCCCTAACATCGCTGGAAGAGTGGGCGAACTCATGGCTGGTCAAAATAAACGAGGAGAAAACCACGTGCACAATATTCTCGCTCTCATTAAAACCCCAAAGTACCAAATTAAGCCTAAATGGCAAAATCCTGCAGCCAAACGACAACCCAACCTATCTGGGAGTCACATTTGATCGGCGCATGACATGGAAAAGTCAGATTGAGAGAAACCGAATGAAAGCCAGAGAAAGAATGGCGATCATGAGGAAACTTGCTGGCACAAGCTGGGGAGCAGACGAAGGCATACTAAAGAAACTGTACACTGGAAGAGTGAGACCAGTTCTCGAGTATGGCATTGCGGCATGGACAACAGCAGCGAAGGCGAACTTCGATAAAGTTAACAAACTTCAAAACCAAGCCATGAGAATTATAACAGGTGGCATGAAGTCAACGCCAATTGTAGAACTTGAAAAGATTACAAAACTGCAATCCATGACCGACAGAAGAGACTGCAGAGCCCAGCTGCAGTCAGAGAAACTCCGAAGACTGACGGACCACCCAATGTACCAGAGACTAAACAATTTGGGAACTGGGAAACTAAAGCGGAGAAACTTTGCAGAAATAGCCAAAGCAAAGATGCACGAAGATCCCATAAACGCACTAACAACACCAAAACCCATCACTACTGTACGAAAACCTACTTGGAGGCAGGACATATTTCCAGAGGTGGTAGAAAATATACCAGGTATTGCAAACAAAAACTGCCAGACTGAAAAAGAAAGGAGAGACACTACCCTAAGCTTCATAACGAAAAGCTACCCAAGCATGGACTGGACCCATGCATACACCGACGGTTCTGTAACAAACACTACACAGAACGGAGGGGCAGGAGCATTCCTGAACCTACCAAATGGCAGAAAAATAACTCTGTCATTCGCTACTGGTAAGTACACAAGCAATTTCATAGCGGAGGCAGAGGCACTGAGGGCGGCAGTGGAAGAAATGGTAACACACAGTGAAAATGAGAGCCATATAGTCCTGCTGACAGATGCTCTCGCCGTAGTCACAGCGCTAAAAAGCCAGAAAAACACTGAGCTTAATGACTTAAGAGCAGCACTCTGCAAACTGTGCCAGCAGTCCGCACCAAAAAGGGTAGTGGTACAGTGGGTTCCGTCACACTGCAACATCCAAGGCAACGAGGAGGCAGACAGACTGGCAAAAGAAGGTGCAAGGCTACCACAAACAGATACCAGTATCACGTACGAAGAGTCAAAACGGCTTATCAAAGCCAGGTACATGACCAAATGGGAAACCGAACATACTGGTTACACCAAAAACGATGCCTATTACCAGTTGAACCGAAGAGAGCAGGTCGTTGTCTTCAGACTTCGCACTGGCCACAACAGACTGAGGTACCACCTATTCAACAAATTGAAGATAGGGTGTACCGACGAATGCCCGTGCGGTACTGGTAAAATGACCACTGAACATCTGCTGCAGAACTGCCCGACATACGAGGATCAGAGAGAGCAGATGTGGCCATTGCCAGTGGAACTGCAAGACAAGCTCTATGGTAGTGGCGAGAGTCTCAGGATGACCGCCGCTTTTTTCGAAAAAATAATGGTTACTGTCTGACTGTGTACGCAGAAGAAGAAGAAGAAGAAGAAGAAGAAGAAGAATGCCCACAGTGAGTAGAATTACTCATTTGTGTGCCCTGAAAAGGACGTTAAGTGGTGGTCTATTGTAGCTTTCCTCACATCCCGAGCGTGCTGATAAAGGTGAACCGGGGTCATCCAGGATGTTGTGCTATGCTTGGCTTCATCTGTGTGTCGCTCACTACTACAGGGATCACACAGATCCCTCACTTCGCTAGCCCGGCTGATATGAAAGCAGTCCGCTTCCAGCGAGGACTACGGTGAAGTCGAGATGGGGGTCTTGGCCAGTATATTTTACCTGACCCTGACTAACATGTCTGATCAGTATGTTGTGCCTGACCTGACGTTAGTCTTCTTTCCCCATTTAGCTAGTAAAAATGTCACTATGTCTTCTTTTTCTTCATCGCTCTTCCGAAAAGGATGTTTGTTCGAAAAGGATGTTTGTTAAGTGACACCATAGTTTGCAGCAAGACTGTGACATCTGCACCTTTCAACCCAACACATCCAGTTTAAGCATTGCACATTTTTTAGACCAGGATTAGCTTCCCTCTTGGATGCCTATTCTCTTATCCATGCAGCCTGTTTCTTGGTGCACCACTTTAAGGCAGAATAAGGTCTTAGACAGCTCTGGTTCACTGACCCTGACACAATCAGTCAGATGTTAGTGTGTCTTCAGCCCTACACATGGCGCCGAGGCACAAATCACTGACTGATGCACCACACTGAGATATGAGTCACTGACTGACAAAATCTCATTCAGTGTGTCTTCAGCGCTATACATCGTGTCGAGATACTAGTCAATGACTGATGAAACTTCATTCATCATCTTCAGCCCTACTCATCGTGTCGAGATATGTCATTGACTGATGAAATCTCATTCAGTGTGTCTTCAGCCATTCTTATCTCATTGAGATACGAGTCATTGACTGATGTTATCTCATTCATTGTCTTGAGCTCCATATATTAAGTAATAACTACTGCTATAGATACCACCACTGCAGGAGCATACAAAGTGCTATGGTGCAGTCTTCCGTAAGAGGCCAGTTGCAGTGGTGGCTCTATGTTTCATAAAATTATAAATCAGGGCAAATAAGATTTGTCTTTTGTAAGTAATGATACAAATATGTCAGTTTATGTGGGAAAATACTTGACTTTTACTACTCCTTGCCATTCCCTTGGCTTACACTAAAACTTCTTGTAGCTCCTTCGCATATACACCTCCTAGTATCGTTGGTTTATCAAAAACCACCAGCAAACAGACAACATATGTTATGATCAAAGGATTTTCATCTGAGACTACAAACATGACAAATAGAACAATTATGATCAATCAATCAATCAAACCTGGTTCAGCTCCCAGTGGAGGTGAATTATTTACTTGATTACTTGACGACCCGTTCCTCGGCGATGGTTGTTCTAAAACGGGTCCCAACTTCATTTTCAATAATCTCTATCCAGGGATACGGAGGTTTAGTGGGTAATAAGCTTTCCTTTTAACAATGTGGATGTTGTAGTGGAGTGTATTCAACGCATTGAAGGTTTACCCCCCCCCCCCCCCCCCCCCAATTCCTTTTCCGTCTCAAGGGTACCATACTGCTGTATACATACTGCTCCAATTTATATCCTATCTTCAAGGTGCTCCAATTTATATCCTATCTTCGAGGTGCTCCAATTTATATCCTATCTTCTGAGCATGTGGTCTGTCCATTGATGTTCATCTTATTTGCTTGAACCACTGTATCACTTGCCAATGATACTTTCCTTAGGTTGGAATTGTGAAGGTTCTGTATGCTTTGGTTGCAGAGAGTGAGACTGACCATGTCTTTTAAGAGAAGCTTGGGTACCTCACTTTTGTAAGTGTTCATGTTTCAGCAGCATAACACATTGCTGGGAGCTCTGTGGAGTTGAAGAGAGAAGAGCAAAGGGTCTGATCCCAGCAACCTTCCAGGACTGTCTGGATAGATTAAAAGGTCGTCTAACCTTTGCAGTAACACTTATCCTCTATGTTGAGGAGGCATCCAAGATAGAGCCTTTCCTTGATGTCTTCCAAGTTTTTCCTATCAAAGATGACTAGGTCACAATAGGTGAAACAGTATTGATATCTTTTTCTTCTTCTTCTTCGTACGCTGTCAAACGTCAACCTGTATTTTTTCGAAAAAAGCAGCGGTCATCCTGAGGCTGTCGACACTGCCATAGAGCTTGTCTAGTGTTGCCACTGGTGATGGCCACATGTGCTTTCTCTGGTCCTCGTATGTCAGACAGTTTTGCAGCAGCTGTTCAGCGGCTATTTTCCCGGTACCACAAGTGCATTCGTCAGTGCCACCTATCTTCAGTTTATTGAATAGGTGGTACCTCAGTCTGTTGTGGCCTATGCGGAGTCGGAAGACCACGACCTGCTCTCTTCTGTTCGGCTGGTAATAGGCATAATTTGTTGTGTAGCCAGTATGTTCTGTTTCCCATTTGGCCATGTATCTGGCTCTAATAAGCCTTTTAGACTCTTCGTAGGTCACACTAGAATCTGGTTGTGGTAGTCTTGCACCTTCCTTTGCCAGTCTGTCTGCCTCCTCGTTGCCTTGGATGTTACAGTGGGATGGAACCCACTGTACCACTACTCTTTTTGGTGTGGACTGCTGGCATAGTTGACAGAGTACTGCTCTTAAATCATTGTTTAGTATTTTTCTGGCTTTTTAGTGCTGTGACAGGACTATCTGGCTTTCATTTCTTTTACCTGTCAGCATTGCTTCTACTGCAGCCCTCAGTGCCTCTGCCTCCGCTCTGAAATTGCTGGAGTATTTTCCAGTTGCCACTGACAGTGTTATTTTTCTACCATTTGGTAGGCTCAGGAATACCCCCTGCCCCTTCCGTTGTGTTGTGTTGTTACAGAACCGTCGATGTATGCATGGGCAGTTTTGATATTACTTTGGTCATAGAGATATTCATTTCTAGCCCTACTCGCTTTCTCGTTCTGATCAGAACTATGTCATCCGTGAATCAAAGTTGATTGAGATGTCTGACATCAAGATTGATTCTAAAGTCCTCACCTGTTGGAACAACTGATGACCGATTTCAAGCATGCGGAGAAGGGGTTCGGTGAGATATGATCTCCCTTTTGTATTGGAACCACAACAAGATTGAATGAGATGTGGTGTACAAGTTGTGTAGCAGTTGGCAAGAACTTTACTGTAGCCAGGATCTACATGTTCCATCAGAATATGCCAGACAAATTGTTATTCTATAGAATCAAATGATTTTTTTGTAGTTGATGAAGGTGAATATCCAGAAAGTCCGGTATTCTTGGGCGTTCTCGATAAGGCAACAGTAGGTTGAGATATGGTCCAATGTGCTGTAGTAACGCTGAAAGCCAGTTTAATTGACTGGCTCGTGAACAGTTTGTAAATGACCTCAGATGCTCTTTTCATACTCCTGTGAAAGACCTAATCATGTTTAGGTACGCAGCCAATTTTGGATAGTACTTTGAAGATACCCTCTATATTTATGAGAGGTCAATGAATGTAAGTTAAAATGAGATTTGTGTTGTTCTCTGCATTTCTCTTGCAATTGCCTCAGCGAGAAGACTTAAAAAAATGGACTGTTTTATGTGAAAGCTACACTGTGACTCCAGATAAACCCTGTCAGCTAGCTTTTGCAGCCTGTTCAGGATGACATGCAGATACACTTGGTCTAACAGTGTTTAGGGGCAATATTCCTCTGTAACTGTTGTCATCACCTCTTTTCTTATAGAGAATGATTATGTTGTTGTCTCTCACATTATACTGACTGCTTGTCTCAACACTGGCAGATATTTTTGTATAGGTCATGAGGAAAGTAATGCTCCACTTGCAGGTTCTGTAATAGATACAGAAATTGTACTTTCCTGAAGACTACAAATTCTGTGTGTCTATAACAAACATGTGACTGATAGAGCAGCAGAATCCTGGGAAATGAGAATAGTTATTTACTTACGCCATCTAGCGTCTGCTACCAACAGTGATCACAAAGCTGGATGTTGCAGCCACCTAATGATACCTTTAGAAACTACCAACTACATTTTTGGACTATCTCATATCAGTTGGTGACCAACTGATTTACCCTCGTAATTAGATGTGCAAATCGTAACAGAAATTAAATTACTGCGAAAAATATTGGGTGTAAGAAGAAGAGACAGGATCAGAAACGATGACATCAGAATGCTGGTGGGAACAACAAAAGACAGCAACTAAAATGGTTTGGCCACATAGCAAGACTATCAACACACTGCACCCCCCAACAAGCAATGCTTAATTGATTCTTGACTCTAGGAACCAACATCATCACGCAAGGAACATTCCCATAAGTGCTCAGTTCTTCTCCCAAGCAGCCAGCCAAGTGTATATGTACTCAGTCCCAGTCAGGTGTTGATTTTGTGTTCTTCAGATCTTTCCAGACAGGACACACTTTTTCCCCTCTTCCCTAGTCACTCCCAAATTTATCATCCTCTGCACATTTGCATTTTTGCGACCTTCTGTCTCTTCATCATTCTGTAGAGTTTCCATGACTGCCCTTATCAACTCAACCATGTCTCTCGTCATCACCGTTACGTTCACCACAGCTTGTTCCTCCACTGCATCAGCTTGTAATCCCAGACAACTTCATGTCCCGGACAGTAGATCCATGCGATACCTTGTACACTAGAGTTGCTCAGAAGAGAGGCACACTCCCATCTTAGCTAGCACCTTTCTATCTTACGGAGCCTGCCCTGCAGGGTCTGGCAGTATCACTGCGTGTGTCACTGGTTGCATCGCGAACCAAGTTAGGGCCGCTGTTACCGCCTCAATCTCCAACCCATACCCGATGTGATAGTGGAGTAGGCAGCTGATTTCTCCACCCCTTCCCTGCCACTTTTGTAGCCTACAAAACCCCAACCACACTTGTTTGCATCTCTGTTGGCGGAGCCATCTGTGTACAGAATTGGGTCTTGTGGTGTCAAATTAATCAATCAAGCAATGATATTTATATTCAACGGATTCAAGGTCAAAGGCCGACCACAAAAAGGGTGGCTTATGGAAAAATCTGAGGCGATGAATACCACTGCACATGAGGCACACAAAAGGGCTCGTTCTAAGAGATCTTTTCATAACCTGATGCTGAAGGGCAAAACCGGAAAAGCGAAAAGAAGAAGAATTAGATGTGCAGTCTGTGTGGTTATTAAATTATTTCTGTGATACCAGTCTCTATTTTTCTTTCTCCCCCCTTCTCTCCCCACCCCTTTGGTGTTGTAGATCATATGGTGGGTAGGGAAGCATGAAATAATTTTTAAAATATCTGGACAAACCAAAATAACTCACTTTCTCTCTCATGTTCTTCATGCTCTGTTTTACTCTGGAGATGTCTGCACTTCCTCCATAATTCCTCGGATGCCGCCTGTGGTCCACAGCATCCTCCTTCTTGTCACTCCGCCTCCGATCTGCCAGAGGATTGAATGAGGGATCTGGTGGAGGACCCTAAAGAGAAAGGAACACTCACATGATAATGTAATTAGTCTGTACATTGTTAACCTAATTGCTCACACACCTTCCCTGAGAGTGATCCTAATGCTTGAACATCCGTACATCCATAATTTAATGTTTTTCTTGTTGTTGTTATGGATCCAGCAGCATCTGTGTTCATGCTCTTTGGTCCAATGCCGTGTAATGGTATCCGCACATGTTTGTCAGTTGTTGTCTAGTGCCATACAAGGTGTTCCATTTATCTGAGCTCAGAGGAAGAAGAATTTTCCTAATGTCATTGAGGGGTGAGCACTTAAAGAGATGATGATCAACAGTTTCTTATGGATGTGTAAACAGCTGGCATTTCGGAGTGTGTTGTGGTTGGGTTCTGTTCAGTTGCTTGTTAAGTGGGATGTGTTCGGTTCTGTTCAGGTGCTTGTTAAGTGGGATGTGTTCGGTTCTGTTCAGGTGCTTGTTAAGTGGGATGTGTTCGGTTCTGTTCAGGTGTTTGTTAAGTGGGATGTGTTCTGTTCTGTTCAGGTGTTTGTTAAGTGGGATGTGTTAGGTTCTGTACAGGTGTTTGTTAAATGGGATGTAGTTGAGTTCTGTTTAGGTGTTTGTTAAATGGGATGTGTTGGGTTCTGTTCAGGTGTTTGTTAAATGGGATGTGTTGGGGTTCTCAGCCGGAAAATGATGCTCTTATCTCTTCTTGTGAGTTGACTGATACTTTCATTTGGATTGTGGCTGCCATATGCATGTAGTCCTCCCTTCCAGTGTTTTCCATGCCAATCTGTTTGTAGGGTTGCTGTGTGTGGCTTTTCTTACTTATCACCTCTCCTTGTTAGTCTGTCTGCCTTGTCGTTGCCAGGTGTGTTTGTCCAGGAATACTCTGCATAACTATTTTGATGACACAGGTTTTAATAAATGAACCTGTGAGAGATTGTGATAAATGTTTTTGAGTCACCTTAAACCTCCCATGTATCCCTCTGTATAGGAGCTAAGAGAAATAAGGGTCAGGTGAACATACCGATCAGGACTCCACCTCATCTCACTTCGTGCTCCTGGCTACACTCTGGCCAACAGAGGTATGGATTGACACTGTGATCTTCATAGTGGTGAGATAACACGAGTCTCGATATGCACTACAGCCAAATAGACCCTGGTTCATGTTCTCAAGTGAACCTTGGAATGTGAGATGAGCCACTGCAACTCACTACCAAGGAAATGTCTTCAAAAGTTAACTCAACTTAGCACAAGTGGTTTCTAATAACAACATCCTCTCTGTACTTGGCAATGAGATGCACACAGTTCAATGATTGCTGAGATTGGTGGACATAACTGATGAAAAATGCATGCATGTGAAACTGAACAAGCCATTAATTGCCATAACAGATATTAAAAGGTTTTAAACATGCTTGGTATATGCTCACAATGTTCGCCAGACAATGTAACAGACATGCAATGAAACAACATTTATTTTGAAAGATGCACACCAACGCACAACGTTTCTCTAAAGCTTTTTTTAAATATTCTAAAACCAAATGGCCTCCATGCTATCCCTTTAATTTCATTGTATTAAATCTAATACCAAAGTATTTTTTATTTTTTTTGGCATTCGCCTTATTTGTCTAATCCCCAAGGTGGTGTGCGTTGCACTGTGGTTTTTATTTTGTGCATGCCGGCCCAGTGCATCCAACCAGCATGCATTTTATGCAAGGGTTTGCTTTGTCCTGCATTTTCTAAGGGTTTGCTTCCCCGGGGTTAACGGCCGGTGCTATGATGGGGATCGAACCCAGCACCTTCTGGTTGTGAGCCATGTCACTTAGCCACTAGCCCACGCCGTACCCACCTAATTATTGTATTAATTTGTGTTTAGTTGACAGCTGCCTTAATGACAGCTGCCATAAGTTTCTATTTACATACCAAAATGGCACCTAACTGGCAGCTGTCTAGTCTTCTTGTCCTGTTTTAGTGCATTATGGATGCGGCCAGCGACGGATATGACTGAAATTTACACTAGTTGATGACTTACAATTGTATCCATGGAAACGTGTTGTATTTTGCATTTGGATTAGTTAGTTCCTTAATTTTGTGGTGTTTTTACCTTCGATTAACCTGGCATGATCTTCGGTTATTTGCAATAGTATTTCGGTTAACCTGTGTCGTATTTCAACAGTCTAGTGCACATGTATGAAGGTCATGAGACTGACGTCCTGTTTGCTGACAGTGCCAGTTTTAGTGTGACTGGGAAATGTACACAGGTCAATAATGGACAAACACATCACCTTGGAGAGATTGGGCACTACCCAGTTAGCAACATGGCGAGTGATCTCGATAGAAAGACGCTCGCCACTCAAAGCGATGAACGAAAACGGTGGGCGATTGCTTCCTGCATGTTTCAAGCAATTCCTGGTCTCAAGCAAGGTGGGACCAGAGTGCCTGCATACTGAATTACCTCAAGCCGCCTTGATTTACATTTTACTAATTAGCTTGGGACAATAGAGCAAGGTTTTTTTTTGCGTTTGCCTTATTTCTCTATTCCCAAAAGGCAGTGTGCGTAGCACTATGTTTTTATTTTGCGCCTATCGGCCCAGTGCATCTGACTTCATCATGTATTTTATGTAAGGGTCTGCTTCCTCCTGTATTTTCTAAGGGTTTGCTTCCCCGGGGTAACAGCCGGTGCTGTGATTGGGGATCGAACTCAGCACCTTCGGATTGTGAGCCGTGTCACTTAACCACTTGCCCACGACGTCCCAGAGAGCGAGCTTGATGACCAGCACGGTTCCTTCCTCACTATAGACCAAATACAGCGCAAGTTACATCATATAGACAAAACCGTCTGATGTTGTCGCCATCATCACTTGCGATGGGCCACTAAGTTTCTACTTTAACTGGACGATCCCACTAATGTTTTGTGTAGAAAAAGTCACCTATTTGCCAATTACAAATTATTTTTAAACTTAAGAACGTTGTTTATCACAGAAGTGTCACCGTGTTGGCATGCAGTGAAAACATTTCCAGCGCAAGCCAGTTGTGAAATGTATATTGATTTTTTGTTTTAAATAACTTAAATTTTGAACTTCACGTGCCTTCAGTAAAATATGAATACTGCTAACATTTTTGGAGCTAATTAGATGCAACTTTATGAACATCTTTCAACATGAATTATCTTCAACTGGAAGTGATTGTTTTGTTCCGGTTTAGGAAAATAGCATAATTACTGAGATGTAAGTAAACAATTTTAGTTTTTTGGGGGGCTGAAAACTATACTAAGACTCTGTAATCCCTTTTACATTAGTTTGCATCTCCATATATACAATATATTTATTACATTCTATTTGTTATTCAATTGTGAAGAGTTTAGTATATGACATGTTAATGAAACATTACAGAAGATAAATTGATCTTCAGTGAGTAATACTGAGTTGTAGTTTTATGGTTGGAAAAAAATTCAGGAGTGAAGATATTTATAAAAATGTTTATTAACTCCATAACTGTAATAGCATCAAACCTTTTTAACATCATTAGTGTGTTGTCCCATATTTTATAAATGGATACTTCATCACTGATACATAAAATCTGTCCAACATACAAGTGAATCTTAGGACCCCTTATTTTCGAGGAACAAGAGAACCATTTAAACCTACTCAATATGTAGGAAAAGATGACTAAGGAGGGTTGTGCATGTGGCAGATAACATCAACATGGGAAGGAAGACTAACGTCTAGTCAGGCACAACATACTGATCAGACATGTTAGGGTCAGGCAAAATATACTGGCCAAGACCCTCACCTTGGTTTCCTTGTAGCCCTCCCTGGAAACCGTCTGTTTCCGTGGCAGCCTGGCTAAAGGTGTGATGGATCGACATGATCCCTGTAGTAGTGAGTGACACGCAGATGAAGCCAAGCATAGCACAACCGCCTGGAGGACCACGGTCCACCTTCATCAGCACACTCGGGATGTGAGGAAAGCTACTGCAACCCACCACTTAATGTCCTTTTCAGGATGCACAAAAAGAGTAAATCTACTAATTGTGGGCATTCAAAATAACAACAAATAACATCATCATGCAAAACCAAATGCTAGTCACATCCATGGAAAGAGCCTAAGTTATTTTTGCACTCTTTGAGATAGGCCAAAATTGAAGTGACTTTATTGCTCATCCTGGAGTTAAACAGGAAGGATGACTGAATCCCCCTTAACATTTCTCTGGTCCCTTTTTCACTTCAGGTTGAGTATAGAGCAACCACTGCAACAGTAAACAAAATGATGCAGGTTTCCTGTGAAGAATCATCTACAGTGGTGGCTGTGTGCTTCGTAACGAGGGAAATTGAGAAGAACTTGGAACCCTGTTAATCAAACAGGCAGGTGTGTGCTTGCTGTCAGGTAGCCAAAGGCTATTCATCTGCCCTAGAGTGTGAGGTTGGATTAAGGATTTTACTCGGGCCATCTCTCCATCTCATTGATGAACGCTTGTATGAGCGCTAAAATTATAGGATCAAGATACCAGCTTTTGTGACCATCTGTTGTCTGGCATAGACACCACTTTTCCATTCATCTGCATTTTTTTTTATAATGCAGCATCTATGACATTGTGTTAACTCAGTGTCTTTATACTGGTTTAGAAGAATCTTAAGAGTCTGTATACAACCAGTTTCTTTTACATTTTCTCAATCTAAAAACTATGCGCATCCAATCCATTCTTAAATGCATTAATTCACCCCGTCTTCACTATTTCCTGTGGAAATTCATTCCAAGCATTCTCTAACTAAAAAAATATTTCCTAATATCTAATCTGGACCCTTCTTTAATTAATTTATAACTGTGACCTCTTATTCTTGTAGGTGGCTGTATTTTGAAAAACTTGTTATAGTCTAATTTATCCTTTCCGTTGATTATCTTATAAACCTGTTTTGTCACCTTGAATTCTTCTATTTTCTAGACACTGCAGGCCTGTTTTTCTGAGTCTTTCCTCATAACTGTAATTCTGGAATCCCACCATCAGTTTTGTTGCTTTTTTTTGTATCCTTTCCAGCACTATCCTACAAGTAATCTCGCAGCTTCTGTTAGGGGAGTTTTTAAACAGGCTAGAGCAGTATACATATATTTTAAACATCATTCAAAGACTTACTGTGCTGTCTTTGAGCCTGCCTTTATAGGCTCGTCCATTAGACATCCCATCAGGCTACATGCACATGAGGTTAAAAAAACACAAAGTTACTCATTTGTACAGGCCATGCAAGTCATGCAAAACAACTGTCTGGATCACAAAAGAAAAGACAAATCATATGAATTATGATCCTTATTACCTGTATTCCAAACTAGCTTAGTTTTTGTTATTATTAAAAATTGTTATGTTCGCAACATTTTTTTTATTATAGAGGAACACGTTGCCAAACAGTTAGACACGGGTTAAAACCCGGGTAAAGACTTGGGTATTTTCTATCAAAAGTGAACAAAAATTGCCTGTCTATACAATGTGTTATGTCTGCTGAGGTAATCGGCTTTTATTCCTCGGCCATTTTTGTCTCTTGAAAGACCCCAGCAAAAGCAAAAATAACATGATAGTGCTTTTTTAAGTATATTTTCATTACTTTTGTACATGTCAATTTTAAAATAATTTTTATTTATCTCATAAATCACACATACAAAAAGCCTAAATAGAAGTGCACACTTTTTTAACTAGCTTTTCCCACTCTGGTATGATTTATATTGATCTGGTGAATATACGAGGGCGATTTGAAAAGTTTGAGGAGATAATTTCAATAATGTCTAAGATTTACACATGAGCTATACATTTTATTAAAGCTTGAAATGGTGTTAGGTGATGTGTCATTTTTCAATGTATTCACCATCCAAGGTCCAGACATAAGCGCAGACGTTGCACAAGTTGTTGCATCCCGTCAAGGGAACAAATCAGACATCTTTATAAAAAACTAGGCACGCACAGCTGCTCCCACCTCCTTGTTAGAAGCGTAATGATGTCCCTTGAGGTGTTCCTGCATCCTTCAGCCTCGGGAAGAGGAAGAAGTCACAAGGTGCCAGTTCGGGGTTGTATTTGTATGATGGGGGCAGTAAAATGTTGTCAAACTTGAGACGCTCCAATCCAGCCACTATACATTGACTAGCATTGTCACATTGAAGAATTCTGTACATCAGCATGCAAGGGACTATCGTGCACACACTTTCCTATACATAAGAAGGACACGGATAACGAACGCTCTATTCTATCGAAATTGTGAAGTATTAGGGCAGATACTGCAGTAATTTTTCGATGCATGTCAATAGGCACACAACCTCCCACCGTCAGAAATTCAATCACAGCACATAGCTTCATTCGTATTTCCATGTAGGCCGCCATATTACTGTCTAATGTACGTATGCGCCACATACCAGGTGCATGCCACTATTTGCCCTTATAGTCACTTCATTAAAGATTATTTTCACATAAGTATAACATGGCTCTGAGTACTGTTGCATATTTATGGCGTTGGAGGTAAAATTTTTTAAATTAAAAAAATGACAGTAGACAGCGACTAGGGTTTACGATTATGACCCCAAATTAAAAATTTCCAAAATGCAATAGAAATCCCTGAGTTTCCCAACACCTGTCAAGCCAAGAGCACATAAATCTGCAGGAAAAGTGATTCTGGCTATTTATGGGGTTTCAAGTTGAAATATGACATTCCTCATGGCAGCACATTTAATGGATAGTACTATGCTGATTTTAATTCTGCAAACGACCTAGCGATATTTAGTACCACTAATGAAAAAACTCAAGAAAATATAGATTAACTAGTCAATGGTCAGAACAGATATGACTTCAAGTAAATGCCTCAAAGACAAAAGTCCTGGCTTCTACAACCACAACGGTTGATATCAGGCTACAGGTGAAATCTCTACAAGATGTTCAACACTTCACATACCAGGGAAGCAAAATGACACAAGATGGAGACGCCACGAAAGAAATTTCTACTAGAATTGCTTTGGCCTCATGCGCCTTTAATCATCTCACCAACTTCTGGAAATGAATGACACTGAGCAAACATACCAACCTCAGACTATTCAACTCAATTGAAATATCAGTCCTGAAATATGGATGTGAAAGCTGGAAGACAACAAAAGCGCTGGAAAACAAACTAAATATCTTTGAAAATAAATGTTTAAGAAAATGATTGAATATATGCTGGAACCAGTTCATAACTAATGACTTGATAAGAACAGAGACAAACCAACTATATATGTTGACCTTCATCTGGAAAAAACGATGGACATGCATCGGACATGTCTTTAGAATGCACAACAACCATCTTCTATTGCAAGCACTTGAATGGACACCAAAGGGCATTTGGAAAAGAGGGAGACCCAAGAAAAAACTCAGAAGAACAATCATCCGAGGGGGCTCAACTGTGGGCCTCAGCACCATACAAGATCTAAAAACAGTGGCATCACACTGTTCCAACTGGAGATCATTTGTTTCTGCCTTATGTGCCGTAGTTTCTGCCTTATGTGCCATATTTGGCACACAAAGAACATAGATAGATAGACTATGCTGATCTCCTCGTTAATGGCTGTGACCAGAACACAAGGGATAACGTGCAATCAAACTTTTCCTTTGCTTCAAGACAACAGCGCATCCTCTCACAAAGCTTGCCTGTGCGGCAAGCAGCCAAAGATGTGAATATTCAAATTCTTCCACATGCACCCTATTCTCCGGAATTGGCTCAAACAGACCTTTTTCTTTTTCTAAATATTAAAAAGCAACTCAATGGAAATATTTTGACAGTGATAAAGATGCCAAACTGGCATTGGATAACCGGTTTAAATTGAAAAATAGGCTGTTCTATTTTCAAGATCTTTTCACGTTCCCATAGAGACGACCATAGCGTTTCAAATCAGGTGTTGGTTATTGAAAAGGAATAAACACTGTGCAAAATGTCATCTCTCTATGACAGATAGTAAGGATAAAGATTTATGACCAGCCTCTTGCATACACCATCAACCAATCCTCTCCAACCAGACATATCCTGTACTATTATTTCCAATGTTTCCAGTTTCTCCATTGTTCTTGTAATAGCCTCTAGGTCTCTTCTCTGTGTCTTCTTTGACCTTCCTTCCCTTCCTTTTCCATAACAGAGATTGTCTGGGGTTTTCACAGTGCATGGCCTTCCCACACCACCTTCTTCCTAAGATTTCCTGTTTCACCTGCAGTTGTCCGGGTCTCTTCCACAAACTTTTGTTTGCAACCTTGTCTAACTACTACGGGCCCAGAATTATTGCCAGAATCTTTATTCAAGTATATTTTTAACTTTTAATTTTTCCCGAGCAGCGACCGTTAAGCCTACTCTTTTCAATTTTCAACTGCCAAGGGAATTTTTAATGTGTGTGTCACAGCACACGGTTGTCTGATCTCACTACTCAAAGATCAAGGGACATTTTTACCAGATGATTCACATAAAAAGATCTCGGTTTCCACCGTGATTTGAACCCGCGACCTCTAGCACCTGAGGCGAACACCCTTCCTCGAGACTACTGGGTGCCCCAGATAAAGCCATGTAATCTCTTAATATTGAGTCTGGTCATCTGCCATGTGTCTGCTCTGTATAAAAGGGCCGATTTCCCATTAAGTTGAAGATCCTTAGTTTAGCATGCATTCTGATCATTTTAGAATTTCATATTGTTTTCAACATGAAAAAGACACACTTGCCTTTGTACCAATCTTTTACATCCTCATCTGCACCAATTGTTTATGATGCTTCCTATGTGAAGCTCTCTACCTTCTCCAAGGCTTCCTCTCAATTTGATAGAAGCTGTGTTGTTGGCCACACTTAATTTTAAAATATTTGCTTTTTCTGCATAGAAAACCAGTAGACTAGACCAATAAAAACTATAAATACATTTTTAGAAAGTACTAGAGGGGGAAACAAGTGTGCTGACCTGTATAAACTTTTTGAGTGGGGGAAGTGCAAGACTACCACAACCAGATTCTAGTGTGACCTACAAAGAGTCCAAAAGGCTTATTAGAGCCAGATACATGGCCAAATGGGAAACAGAACATACTGGCTACTCAAAAAATTATGCCTACTACCAGTTGAACAGAAGAGAGCAGGTCGTGGTCTTCAGACTCCGCACAGGCCACAAGAGACTGAGGTACCACCTATTCAATAAACTGAAGATAGGTGGCACTGACGAATGCACTTGTGGTACAGGGAAAATGACCGCTGAACATCTGCTGCAAAACTGACCGATATACGAGGACCAGAGAAAGCACATGTGGCCATCACCAGTGGCAACACTAGACAAGCTCTATGGCAGTGTCGACAGCCTCAGGATGACCGCTGCTTTCTTCGAACAAATACAGGTTTACGTCTGACAGCGTTTGATGAAGAAGAAGAAGAGTGGGAGGAGGAAGACTCTAGTTGGGCTTGGAGGAGTGGAGAAACAATGGTCAGAAATGTGATGCTCCCAATATGCCTAACTTTAAAACATAACTTCATCAAATAAAATAATATTACAAATTATATTTGGAAATGTATAATCTGAGCAAGTATCTTAATGTCTGCTAGCAATCTTCGATAATGAAACATCATTATCATCATCTGGTAGCCTGGTTGTAAGGGTGTCTAAACATGTTTCTCCATTTGACCAAATCCTCTGTTTGACAGTCTTAAGTCTGGTTTTAAGGTTGTCTAAGTATGTCTCTCCATTTGACTCTAACCTCTGGCTGATCAGTTCTAAGACTGGTTGTAATATTGTCTATGTTTCTCCATTTCACCATATGCTCTGATTGATCAGTTGTGAGATTGGTTGTACGGTTGTCTGAGTATGTATTTGACCTTATCCTCTGCAGCTCTCTTTATTTGAGCAAAGATCTGTACTTTAATATCTCTGCATGCCTGAGATGTAAAGTTGAGTATTGATTGCCTTTTCATTATTTCCCTATGGATCTTGCCCTCTGGCATCTTATGTAGAAGACTTTCATGTCACATATTGTGTCCCAGCCAAGTGAGGACATTGTCATTGGATCCTCTTTCTGTAAAACTCATTCAATTCTAGGGTAACCCCACATTTCATGCTTCAAAGCTTTTTTTCATCTTTCTTGTCCATGTTTCAGTCCTATATAGTGCAATTGGCTAAACATGAGTAGTGATTATTCTTTTCTTCAGTTCTACCCAGATATTCTTTGAGGTCAGCATTTTATGTTTTTTCTCTGAAGGCCTTTTTTTAAAATTGCAACCCTCATCTTGATTTGTATCTTCTGTAATGGTCTGCCTTTAATATGTAAACTTCTGTATTTGTTCAATTATATGTGAAACAAACAATGAAAAACAAAATCTCAGCTCCTCGCAAAGCAAAAGTTTTCAAGAAATGCAGCCAAAGTTATCCTGTTCTGAATCATCTGTTTCAGCTCTCTTCACATCCTGCTTATCACTTTTACATTTGTCTCAAGCTCTCTTCTTCATGCAAGATGTCTCCCTTTTCTTCCCTTACCTTGCGTATTCCTTAACAGAGACTGTCTTGCAATTATATCAGATGGTTTCCAAAATGTGTGTCACATCCAATGCCCTCTGCTCAGCTCCTGATCCACTATTGTTTGTCTGTTCTTTCCAACAATTCTACATTACAGATCTTATCAAACCATTTGAATCTTTCTATTCTGCTGTGCAATCAAAGTCTTGTGTCCATTTGGCTAATGTTTTTGTTATATGTGCTAACATCTATGAAATATGCACATTGAGCTCTGTTAAACTTTTAAGGCATCTTAAAGGAAAATAGGCATGCTCATAGTAAACAAGAGATAAAAAAATATGAAGCCAATACTTTTATTATATTGCATTAGAATGTATATGCAGTATATTCAGCCTGTGATTATGAATATACTTATATGTGCATGCTATTTGAAAATAAAATTATTATGTTAAAAATCATTCTATATTCTTGTTCAAAGCTAAATGTGATGAGTTGAGTTAACACTTGACTACATTTCTTTAGTAGTGGGTTACAGTGGATCTTTTCACATCCCGAGGTGTACTTCACAAAGTTAATCAGGGTCTTCCTGTCTGTAGTGCAATGTCAGGTTCTTTGTTAACCTCATCAACAAAGGGGATTACAGTGTTAGTTCCCATCTCATTGTTGGTCAGACTGCTGCAGCACAGCATGTATTCAAGAGCACAGACAAGTATGACAGGTGGGGTCTTGATCCAAACATTTCACTATCCTGAAGTGATGTGGGATTTTGATCAGTATGTTACTTAATTCTGAAGTGATATGGGGGTCTTGATCTATATGTTTCACTATCCTGTAGTGATGTGATGGGTTTTGATCCGTACGTTTCACTATCCTGTAGTGATGTGGGGTCTTGATCTGTACATTTCACTATCCTGAAGTGATGTGGGGTCATGATCCATACGTTTCACCCAACCCCCTGATGTGGGGTGGGGTCTTGATCAGTATATTTCACCTGACCTTGATTACTCTACGCTCCCAACACCATTTCTATAACATGACTTGGAAAAATGGTGTTTATCTAAGAGAATCACATGCAGACCTTCAACTGCTATTGCATATTTCATTTTTCTTTGTTTTATGGATCGAAAATACGAGAGTTTCTAGTGCATTCAATAAAACCTGGTTTACCAACCTATAAATAAATTATCAGTCTGGAGTTAATGCTATCTTCATAAAGCTAGTTCAGGAGTGAGACAAGGGATGGGTATACTCGTAAGTCATTGGTACTTTCTTTTTTGGATACTTTTGAGAAATATTTTCCGCATTGGTAATTGTCATAACTAGATGTGCACACACTGGTAACTCATATCTTTAGCCTTGCTGAATAGACATTATAATCTGTTGTTGCCTGTGGAGCCATTACGCATCAATTTTTGTGTGACTTGAGTGGACTGCTTCCAACTTATTTCTGTTATCTACTCATGATATCCTCTTTACCTCTTTTAGATGTATTTTCTATTATGTTATTATTCGCTATAAATATATCTATCTATGTTCTTTGAGCATTAAACATTGTCACATAAGGTAGAAACAAGTGCTCTCTATCTTGAACGCTGTGTTGCAGCTTGAACGGTGTGACCTCACTTGTCTAAGTTCTTGTATGTTGTTTAGATACACAGTTGAGCCCTATCTGATGATCGTTCTGTGAAGAGTCTCTTTTACCGTTCTCAATGTCTGCTGCCAGTTGGAGCCCACATATTTGTCTGTAATAGAAGTCTGTTGTTCTTCATTCTAAGCATATGGCCAATTAAGTCCACCGCTTTTTTCTTTTGATGGTAGAAACAAATGATTGTTTAATCACTTCTCTTATTAGCTTATTGGTTTTGAATTCTTCCCAGCTAATTTTCAAAAGCATTCAGTTTATATTCTAATGTCTTTGTCGTTTTCCAGTCTTTGCATCCTTATGTTAGAACTGATATCATGTTGGAGTTAAATAACCTGAGCTTTGTGTGTTTGCTAAATGATTTTGATATCTAAATGTTTGTAAGCTGGTTGAAGGCACATGAGGATAAAGTAACACGAGTGGAAGTTTCTTTTATTGTATCATTTTATATAATTTTACTCATAAAATAGATGAAACTTTCAACCTTCTGTAATAGTTCTCCATTCAGCTTTATATCAGCAGCTTTGCAAAATTCATGACTTTTGCTTTGAGGCATTTACATTGAGTCCTATCTGTTCTGATAGGTGGCATGATAAACCTATCTTTTGCTGTGCTTCCTCAAAGGTTGGACTCAGAAGAGCCAAGTTATCTGCGAGATTGAGATCTTCTAGAATTTTATCATCTGTCCATTTGATTAAAAAATGCCTTGCACAAATATGTGACTTTTCGGTTAACATAGAAAAGTGAAGCAGACCTGTAGGCCGATATAAAGTTTGATAGGAGGGCAACATCAAACAACTTCTGAAGGACTAAGGACTAGACTTGAACCAGGACAAAATGAAGTCAACTGACAGGTCATCATGTTGTTCTCTCTGACTACCTTATACACAATAAGGTAGAGGATAGATAACAGGATAGCATGGCCTTCTAATCAAAAAACACTGCAGTCAATGAACCAGCAATGCACAGATTGCAAAATTTTGAAATCATACACAGGTATCAAAGAAGGGCACCTGAGAGGATGGAGCAGGAGTGTGTACAACCAGAGAGCTACAGGAACCATCAGTAACTATACTCAACCATATTCTGAGAAGGGCTGAGCACCAATGGGTTACCCAAGAGTACAATGACACTGATTCTTAACAGAACAGAACAGATAGTAGACCTTCTTTCCAGTAAACTTCTACAATGTACAGTAGAAACTAGATGATAGGACATCATGGAGTTATCTATGGCTAAACTATATACCCTAGGGTAGAAGTCAGCTGATAGGATGGAATAGCATTCTCTCTAGCTAACCTCAAGACCAACAGTAGAAAAAAGCTGGTAGGATATGGTAGTGTTCTCTCTAGCTAAGCTGGAGACCTCAAAGTAGAAAACAGTTGCTAGGATATGGTATAGAGTTCTCTCTTGCTAATATCTATATCTCATGGATAGAACAACAGCAGCCAAGAAAAGAAATAGAGAAGTAAAACAAATATATAAAAGAAGTGACTTGTCTTCGTTAGTAATTTAAAAGCATACTCACAATTTCATGCCGCCAAATGGGGTGACGGTGACCAGGGTGGTTTCCCTGCATAAACAAAGCAAAATTTCTGGGGTTACAGCAAAAACATGCAAAGGAAGCATTGGAATCACACATAAAAACAAAGCTGGGTATCATAAAAGTTATGCCAAAATCACTCAATAAGAAAGCAACCAAATTTTTTCCTCAAATTTATCACTAATTTGTAAATTAAACTTCTTTCAAGATGAACACAATGAAACATTGATGATAATCATCATTACTTTTTCGCCACAACTGGAGCATACTGCAGCTGACAATATAGCAGAAGGATTTATATTAAACAAGAGCAAAAGCTCTTAGTATACCATTTAGAATATGTTTATAACATGCACAGCTATAGAAATAAGACCATGCATATTAATATAATAAACGCATAATTATGTTAGTATAAAAGTGACAATGATAAATGACAAAGCTCAACACTCAAGTTTTTGACATTTTCCTGATATGTCCAGAAGTTTAATCGCCCTGATTATTGTCAGATGAAAATTAGGTTAATTTATAACAGATGGGAAATAAAATTACATCATTAAAGATTGATGAATGAGAAAAATGAAGAAAAAGGTTGAAGGTCATGGTGAGAAATTAATTACTTGAAAACAAATAATTTAAAAAACGTTAATTCCCCAAAATGATAAAATGATAAAAAACAATCACTCTGTGATTAAATAAGCAAACTAATATTGCATATACAGAGTATGAGATAAGTGATGAGATTATTTGGCAAATATGAGGTCAAAATATTTCAGAAAAAAATGTATATTCAAAGCTGAAACTGATTTACGACGTGATTGCATTATAAGTCTACGTAATAATAAGTTGATGTGTCGGAAATTCAGTTTCCAGATTGCTGGTAATTTTTGGCAAAGAAAAGTACTAAGAAAATCAGACATGCAGTTTTTTATGTGACTGAAATCTCTATAAGATGCCAGCCAGCATGTGGTGAGACTGAGACAACAAACATGACTGCCTTTTGAAAGGTTCACCAGTCGATGTTATTGTACATGGAATGAACAGGGATTCAATACTAGTTGAAAATAATATAAAAGATGAATAAAATAGGATTTGTAGGTACAAGTGACTGCAACTTATATGCATTGTAAGTTGAATACATACACATATAAACACTAGCATATTTTGTTAAATGATAAAAATATTTATGGGATGGCAATGGTATCGGGTTTAGCTCCTGCAACTGACACGTACTAGTCAATACAGCTGTTAATGGGCACCTGACTTATGGTTAGGGAAGGAAAAGACAACGAGGAAGAGAACATGTCATCTCACCTCACACAAGCTGTGGCTTGGTATACTGAAGTCTCTTATAATTCATTCATGTCCAGCAGTTGAGTCTGCTAAAGGACTACTTTTATGTTTTTTTAATGGGGAACTGAGACGCTAGTCCAATCAGGCACAACATATTGACCAGGACATCATGTTAGGGTCAGACACACCACACTGACCAAGACCATAATCTCTCTTCCATGTATCATTCCCTGGAAACAGGCTGTTTTCAAGGCAGCTTGTCTGACGAGACGTGGATCGATGTGATCCTGGTAGTAGTGAGCGCCACGCAGGTGAAGCCAAACATAACACAATCGGCTGGATGACCATGGCCCACCTTCATCAGCATGCTCAAGATGTGAGGAAAGTTACTATAACTCGCCACTTAACGTCCTTATCAGGGCACACAAAAGTGTAAACTTACTCATTGAAGGTATTAAACAACAACAACGTTGTTTTAATAGCAAATATGGAATAAGAAATATTTCAATTTAAATATTGAAAAGCTGAATTTCTTAAAATAATAAAACACACAAAAACACATGTAGCAATGGCAAACATAAAAATAATTTTCCAACTTAAGACTAATGATGAGATAGTAAGGTAAATATGAGGCGATAAAATATAAGAGAATAAATATTTTTTTTAACTAAATTAAATCAAATCACAAGTAGTATTGAAGAATATAACTTAAAACGAGAGTTATGTTAATTATAATGTAAGAAAAAATTCAACAACAAAATATTTGAAAATCCATAAGAACAAGCAGACAAATGCAGCAAAACACAAGCTAACAATTTTTTTTTGTCTGTTCGCCTAATTTCTCTATTTTTTAAGGCTGTGTATGTTGCACTATGTTTTTGTTTTATGTCTGTCGGCCTAGTGCATCCGTCTTTGACATGCATTTTATGTAAAGATCCACTTCTAAGGTTTTTGCTTTCACGGGGTAACGGCCGGTGATGTGATTGGGGAGCAAACCCAGCACCTACGGCTAATCATTTGAATCTACCAATACAGACCTCTAATAGTGGTGAACAACCTTGTAGTCAAAAACCTATGTTGGGTCCCAAGGGGCTATTTAGGAAGTACAGGCATATGTACAAAAATATTTCTAAAATATATCCCCTTTTATTTACCCTTTGTTTTAATGATATGGTAGAAGTGACGGGCCGACTGACAGAAAAAACAATTGAACCACTGTACTCCTTTAACCATGTTACAAAAGAATTAAGAAGGCAGTGCATTGGGGTAGTGCACATATATAAATATATATATATATATACACATAATTGTGCCGTTCGTTAGTGCTTAGATGTTACTGTTATTTGTATTGCATGCCATTGTGATGGAAAAAATTTTGATCTATCAATCATGTATGTAATGAATGGTATATGTGCTATATTAAAACTGCCACTAGAACCCACAGAAGAAACATGCAAATGCAAGCACATTCAGCTGCCAATACCAAAAATTGATCACAAACTGTACAATGATACTAATTACTCAGTTTTGTTACACATTCACAATAAAAAACACTGTTGTAACTTTAGCATTTGGATAACCAATATTAGGTTGTTTTGTTTTTTAATTGCCCCATTAATATTATCCTGTGGATGGTATCCATGGAGGACAAAATAGGAAGACCTGTCTGCCGAAGACGGCTGTGTCGGACCGAAAGGTGCAAATATCGCAGTCAAGCTGTAAACTAGCGACACAACGCATTCCATTCTCCAAATTACATCCTGCTACTTCCAAAGTCCTGTTTAGGACTTGGTAGCGGGAGATTGAGAACGAACGCAGAAGAAGAAGGAAGACTTGAGCCTTCAAAGCATGTTGTAATAGATGAATACATAATGTTGGGGCTCAAGCTAGCAGTCATGTCAAACAAATTGCTAGAGAGACCACCAATGCAAGAGTACTTGCAAGTGCTTTGATACAGGCTTCGTGTAGGAGGGCCAGCTGTATTAGTTGACCTATGATTTGCATCAAGCAAAACGGAAACAAATATACCTCAAATAACTTAGCATACACCTAGTATACACCAACACCTAGTATACACCAGTGTCATCTGAGTCATTAATGATAAATTGTAAAGCACTAGAAAGAATCGAAGAGGCCACTACAGCTTGTAAGGCTATGAACAAGGACAATAAATATTGGGTGTCATACTTATTTTCACCTAATTTCGATAAGTGACAGAAACGAAATCGTGCTGGTAGACTTTAAGTAATAAATTTAAATGCAACGTTACTTTATTTTTAGTTGAATCACCTCCTCCTTTCAGCATTATTGCTACATTCCCCAAGTGTTGTACAAGTTTCAACCCCAATTACACGTTGCAATACTATGACACTGCCCAACTGCTGCCAAAAATCTCACGACATATATATTTTTTACCTTAACAACTATTTGCACAGGTTCTGAACATTTCTTACATGAGAGTGATATTACAATTTATAACCAATTTTGTTAACAACATTTGGCTACCTGGCATCAGACACTTGATATACTTAATTGAATACCAGGACTAAAGATTTTTAAATAAATGAATGAATGAACTGGCGAGAAAGCAATAGCGGTAACTTTTCAGGGGTTCACCTAGTACATTCCCTTGTATCCCCTATTAACCTCCGAAGTTGGGGATGCACACTTACTGGTTAAGCACACCTACTCTGTTGCTATTAATACATCTGAGGTAATAATCAATGAATGGTAGCACTGCAAGCTGACTTGTGTGCTATGTTAACGTTGTGAAATAATTATGCATGCATTATTGTCAACCCATACAAAAATGCATGCTAAAATGTGGAATGTGCGGCTTCATATATGTAGCTCATGTCATGCTAGTACACTGGAAGCGATATTCCATGCATAAAACGATGCAACCAAGCTAGGATGGAAAAACAACAAGTGCATGCTATGTGGTTGTCTATCCTGATTCAGTTCTTCCTGAGAAAGCTTCACAAAACCCTATCTAATAGATTGAGAATAGTATACAAAATCCTATCTGATAGACTGTGAAAAAACTACATTAGAACCTTATCAGTCATTGCGATCAAGTTATTTAAAAACCATATCCGACAGAATAAGAAAACTATACAAATTTATATGGCAGATGGCAAGAGAGCTATATAAAACTTTATCTGACAGATTGATGTGAGAGCTATATAAAACTGTAGATTAGAGACTGGTGTGAGAACTATATAAAACTGTATCTGACAGATTGGTGTGAGAACTATATACAACTGTATCTGACAGAATAAGAAAACTATAAAAATGTATATGGCAGATGGCAAAAGAGCTATATAAAACTTTGTCTGACAGATTGATGTGAGAGCTATATAAAACTGTAGATTAGAGACTGGTGTGAGAACTATATAAAACTGTATCTGACAGATTGGTGTGAGAACTATTTAAAACTGTATCTGACATAAGAAAACTATAAAAATGTATATGGCAGATGGCAAGAGAGCTATATAAAACTGTATCTGACAGCTTGGTGTGAAAACTATATAAAACTATCTGACAGACTGGTGTGGGAACTATATAAAACTATCTGACAGATTGGTGTGAACACTATATAAAACTATCTGACAGACTGGTGTGAGAACTAAATAAAACTGTATCTGACATATTGGTGTGAAAACTATATAAAACTACCTGACAGACTGATGTGAGAGCTATATAAAACTATCTGACAGATTGGTGTGAAAACTATATAAAACTATCTGACAGACTGATGTGAGAACTATATAACACTGTAACTGAGAGACTGTTGTGAGAGCTATGTACAACTTTATCCGGCAGATTGTAAGAAAATGATATACTTTATCTAAGTGACTGTTGAGAGCAGACAGTGACAATGTTTTATAAAACCTTATATGACAGACTGGGAGAAAACTATAGAAATTCTTATCTAACAGACAAAAAAAAAACAACAGAATGCTATATAAATCATGTATCCCAGACCAAGAATGCAATAAAGAGCTACATAAATCTATATCTGACAAACCATGAAAGAACTATTTAAATTATTCTTACAGATCTTGAGAGTTACACAAAATATATCTGACACTGTGTGAGAGCTATATAAACACCTTTTCTGACAGACCATGAGAGAGAGAGCTATATAAAACTTATCTGACAGACCAAGAGAGAGCTATATAAATCCTTATCTGACAGACCATGAGAGAGCTATATAAATAGGACAGACCATGAGAGAACTATATAAATCCTTATCTGACTTCTGACAGACCATGAGAGAGCTATATAAATCTGACAGACCATGGTAACTATATAAATCCTTATCTGACAGACCATAAGAGAGCTATATATAAATCCTTATCTGAGAAACCATGAAAGAGCTATATAAATCCTTATCTGACAGACTGTGTGAAAGCTATATATATATATATATATACATTGTCTGACAGACTGTGTGAGAGCTATATATATAAACACCTTATCTGACAGACTGAGAAAGCCACATAAAAACCTTATCACACATCAGCACTCAAGTAAATATTACTGGACACTGTACGAATGCCCTTGACATGAAGGCACTCACGTGATCCGTGTGAGGCCGACTCCCAACTTCCAATGCGTTCAACAAAGGCCCGAACCGTTTGTCCAGATCTTTGGTATCTATAATGGGCTCGTACTCAAAGTTGCTGGGAAAAGTGGTGGCCTGTACACACAATACAGATGCGAATGTTTATACAATCACATAAAAATCAGGCAGCATAGCTGTAGTCAAAGAGTTGATATCAATTATTTTTATCTTTTATCGCTGGGCAATTGGGGGGGGGGGGGGGGGGGGGGGGGGGGATGAAACAATTTGTACATAACATTTTTATAAGCTACATTTATACAGTAATGTAATCTTATCCTAAACCTAAACCTTGGAATAAGACATGTTTGGGATTTCATATTTTGGCTGATTTCGGAGTGGTAGTCAGATGAGCATCTGGCTGTGTGTCGGTCGTTGACTAAAAGGATATGTGTTCAAATTCTCGCTAAGGCTTAGGCTTTTTTTCCTATCAGAGGTAAAATAAAAACCTAGTCTTTACAGTGCATGGTGACTGCAAGGGCAAGAGACCTTTATTCTTCAGTTCAATTCTCCCAATTGATCTCAGTAATTGGAAATTAACACTAAAATTATATTGTTTTTTACTGGTCAGTCAGAAGAGAAGTGGGTGGCCAAACAGTTTGTGTGCTGGTATCGCTGTGGTCTAGAGGTAAGGCACTCAATTTTCAAAGCGATGAGCGGAAAGGGTGGGCGATCGAATCCTGCAAATTTCTAGCAAGCCGTGGTCTAAAGTGAGGTGTGTCTGCATCCTGAGTTACCTCCAGCCGTCTTGACTTATGCCTTGCCACTGGTTCAAGGTAGAGGTACATCATCAACACAAAAAAACCATATGATGATGTTGCCATCATCACTTGCGATGCGCAACTAACTTTATGGATGCTGATGTCCTGATCAAGCGATATGGGTTCAAAAACTTGGTCAGGACTGGGCTGCAGAGGCAAGCAGTGTTTATTTCTCAACTCTATAAATTCTTCCCAGTGAACCCCAGCAATTGGAACAACTGTTGTGATTAGACATTCTTTTTTTTCAGTCAAAAAGTCTAGGGTGTCAGGAGCATAGCAAACATATTACACAGCGGGTCAGAGTTTATTGATAAATATTGTTTACTATGTTGTTTAGAGTGGCTGATTAATACAGTAGTAGAATTCACACTTATCATGGCAAAGGTACAGGGTTTAACTACCCACAACCGGCAGTTTCAGTCAACCCAACTGTAAATGAGTACCCGAATTACGGTTATGAAAGGAAAAGGCAATGAGGAAGGGAACTGGCCACCACACCTCACAAACTGAGGTTTAGTATACTGAAGTCTCTAACACTTCATTCCTGACTAGCGGTTAAGTCTGCTGAAGGACTTCCTTTTTATGTTGATTATGCTATGTGACCTTATCAGATAGCAAAAAACAATATACAAAATTATAGATATCATCAAATAACTGAAGGGGTTGTGCACGAGGCTAGCAACATCTATATGTAAAATATATTGCTATAGGTCCTGATTGGATATTAGGAAACATTTTTTTAGTCAGAGAGTGATGAATGCTTGGAATGCATTGCTACAGGAAGTAGTGGAAGCAAGGACAATTAATGCATTGAAGAACAGATTGGATGCGCTTAACTTTTAGAGGAAGGAAATATAAATGAAACTGGCTGTATACAGACTCTGTAGTCTTCTAAACCAGTTTAAAGACGTTAGTACTGAGCCGAGTGGTTTGTCAGGGTCTATGTGTATGACAAGGACAAGAATAGCACCACTGCCCCACAGAGGAGCATGTCATATTAGGCGACTAACTGTGTGACATGGCATAACACCGGCCATGGTTAGGTGGTTTATTAAGAGCAACATAGATGGCACCTAACATGCTGTGGGTCTACTTTGCTTTAGTGTTTGAGCTATTAAGATGGACTCGCACATCAGTTAACCATCCTCCATAGGGGAGTAATAAGCTGCTCAAGCCTAGCCCGCTAAGCAGGAAATCCTCCTCCTGGCTACATCCGGCTCACATCAGAGATGGGACCTGCGCAGGGGCTCATGCCCCTGTAGAAGTACAGGTCGACTAAAACTAACACTGAGCCACTGCAAATACTCAGAAACAGGATTTCTTTAATAGGGAGCAGCTGCAGTGGTGGTCTATACTTCGCACTGAAGTAAAACGTAAGACATTACACTTTGATTAAGAATGCTGGAGAATGCAAGCAGTCACCGAAACCATCCCAAAAGGGGCAAGGAAAAACTACAAGCCATACTGAAATGATGAATTCCAGAAAGCGGAAGACGAAGTCTCAAATGCTAGGAACATGGCAGAGAGAGAACAATCTATGGAGGCAATATCGCCCTCAAAGCCATCACGGCGAAATACAAAAGAACACTAAACCAAATAACAAGACACAGCTGGAAAAACAAAACAAAAAGCCTCAATTTAGATAAAGAAGGAAACAAACTATGGAAGTTAGTCAGAGCCATGAATGACGAAACTCCATCAAATAAACAAATTACCATCAAGCAGGGCGACAACATGCTTACTGGAAAAAAAGCAGCAAACGCCTTTATAGAACATTATGCCAGAGCAAACCACATTGATGTCCCTACAGACAGGCACACAGACATTAGTGAAGAACAAAAGAGCCACGACAACATCAATATGGCACCAGAGGAGCACAAGATGGCAAAACTAACAATGAATAAAATGGAAGAGGCCATGAGAACTTTAAAGAAAAAGAAATCGCCCGGAAAAGATGGGGTAACAAACGAAATGTTGATGGGGCTGGGCCAAATAGCAAAGAGGAAGTTACTATCAGTCCTGAACCAAAGCTGGAAAAGGGGAATTGTACCGCAGGCATGGAAAGATCCTGTAATTATACCAGTATCAAAGAAAGAAAAATAGCAGATCCAAATGGATACAGGCCTATCAGTCTACTGAGCTGTGTAGGCAAACTGATGGAGCGTATGATAAACACCAGACTGATGTGGCAACTGGAAGAAAAACACATACTAATTCCACAGCAAGCAGGCTTTAGACAGCACAGATCCACTGAGAACCAGATCACTCTCATAGCCCAGGATATAGAATATGCTTACCAGGAGAAAAAGCATACAGTAGCGGTTTGGGTGGATTTAGAGAAGGCATTTGACAAGGTGTGGAAAGAGGCAGTTAAAGTCAAGCTACGAAGAAGTGAAGTTTGTGGGAAAATGTTCAGATGGATCAGCAACTACCTGGAAATCAGAACAGCCAGAGTTCAAGTACAAGGGCAGATGAGCAAAAAGGTGACACTTGAGCAGGGAGTACCCCAAGGGGGAGTACTGTCACCCCCAGTTTTTCTGGTGTATATAAAGAACATCACAGAGAATATACCAAGAAAAGTCCACAGCTCCATGTTTGCACATGATCTGGCTATGTGGACCTCTGAAAAAAATCTCACCATAGCAAGAAATCGGATGCAGCAGGCCCTAACATCGCTGGAGGAGTGGGTGAACTCATGGCTGGTCAAAATAAATGAGGAAAAACAACATGTACGATATTCTCGCTTTCAAGCAAACCCCAGAACACCAAAATAAGTCTTAACAGCAAATATCTGCGGTCAAACGATAACCCAAACTACCCGGGAGTCACATTTGATCAGCGCATGACATGGAAAAGTCAGATCGAGAGAAACCGAATGAGAGCCAGACAAAGAATGGCAATCATGAGGAAACTTGCTGGCACAAGCTGGGGAGCAGACGAAAGTATACTAAAGAAACTGTACACTGGAAGAGTGAGACCAGTTCTCGAGTATGGCATTGCGGCATGGACAACATCAGCAAAGGCAAACTTTAACAAAATTAGCAAACTTCAAAACCAAGCCATGAGAGTTATAACAGGAGGCATGAAATCAACGCCAATTGTAGAACTTGAAAAGATTACAAATCTGCAATCCATGACCAACAGAAGAGACTGCAGAGCCCAGCAGCAAGCAGAGAAACTCAGATTTTCTGACTGACAGACCATCCAATGCACCAGAGACTAAATAGATTTGGAAATAGCCAAAGCAAAGATGAACGAAGACCCTATAAACACATTAACAACACCAAAGCCCATCCCTACTGTACGCAAACCTACCTGGAAGCAGTATATATTTCCGGTGTTGGCAGAAAATATACCAGGTATTGGAAACAAGAACAGCCAGACTGAAAAAGAAAGAAGAGACATAACCCTGAGGTACATAACGAAAAACTACCCAAGCATGGACTGGACCCATGCATACACTGACGGTTCTGTAACAAACACAACACAGAATGAAGGGGCAGGGGTATTCCTGAGCCTACAAAATGGTAGAAAAATAACACTGTCAGTGGCAACTGGAAAATACTCAAGCAATTTCAGAGCGGAGGCAGAGGCACTGAGGGCTGCATCAGAAGCAATGCTGACAGGCAAAAGAAATGAAAGCCAGATAGTCCTGTTTACAGATGCCCTGGCCGTAGTCACAGCACTAAAAAGCCAGAAAAATACTGAACTTAATGATTTAAGAGCAGTACTCTGTCAACTATGCCAGCAGACCGCACCAAAAAGGATAGTGGTACAGTGGGTTCCATCCTATTGTAACATCCAAGGCAACGAGGAGGCAGACAGACTGGCAAAAAAAGGTGCAAGACTACCACAACCAGATTCTAGTGTGACCTACGAAGAGTCCAAAAGGCTTATTAGAGCCAGATACATGGCCAAATGGGAAACAGAACATACTGGCTACACAAAAAATGATGCCTATTACCAGCTGAACAGAAGAGAGCAGGTTGTGGTCTTCAGACTCCGCACAGGCCACAACAGACTGAGGTACCACCTATTCAATAAACTGAAGATAGATGGCACTGACGAATGCAGTTGTGGTACCGGAAAAATGACCGCTGAACATCTGCTGCAAAACTGCCCAAAATACTATGACCAGAGAAAGCACATGTGGCCATCACCAGTGGCAACAATAGACAAGCTCTATGGCAGTGTCGACAGCCTCAGGATGACCGCTGCTTTTTTCGAAAAAATACAGGTTGACGTTTGACAGCGTACGAAGAAGAAGAAGAATCCTGGAGAAGAGGGTACACCAATATCGTAACCACTGGTGACTGGTATATTTAGTGGAATGGGTTAGGTGAAGGCAGTCTTCTCAGATTCTTGGACAATAGCTGGCAAAGTGATTAGTGACCATCACACCTGATGCTGTCTTTAAGGCCACCAACAAACTCCCTCCACTTTCTCCAGTCTATGGTCATCTTTTCAAAAGTGCCCCAACTCTGGTTCTTGATCTTTATTTCAGATTACATTGATCTTTATTTCAGATTACATTGATCTTCGCTGGGTTGTCTTAAGGCCTGCTTATTTTGCACCTTCCCTCTAGAGTCCATACAATGGCAGTTCTGATGACGGCATCAGACTCTACTGAGGACATGGCCAATCTGATTTCCATGTCAGCTGTCAGGACGGGGCACATATTCTCTTGGTTGTTCTGGAAACACTGTTTCTGGTTGTTGATGGCTCTTGGTCAGAAAATGTGGTGTATGTTCAGCCTGAACATGTTTGGCAACAAACATTGTCTTCATTGTAAAACAAATCACATTCACATTGTTCATCATTAATCTTGTCACATGGAGAGGAAGACTATGTCTGGACACGGAGAATATACTGATCAGACATGTTAGTCAGGGTCAGGCAAAACATTCTGGCCAAGACCCTCACCTCGACTTCCTTGTAGCCCTCCCTGGAAATGGGCTGTTTTTATGGCATCCTGGCTAACGAGGTGAGGGATCGATGTGATACCCATAGTACTGAGTGACATGCAGATGAAGCCAAGCCTACTCATTGAGGGCATTCACAAACAACAACAACCTTGTCACATTTGACGAGGAAGAAATCCAAGTGGGAATTGTGAAAGTGGATCTTTAACCTTTTTTGAACCAACGACGCGCCAACGACATGGGAACAGATTTACGTCCTTTTCCAACGACGTTCTACTGCGCTAGATCCAGGGTCGTCGGTTTATTGTATATAAACTACTGGGTTAATGTCATTGTAATGAATGTAGAGATTTCAGACTTTCGATCCTATACTGTTAGATAAATACAAATTTGGAATTTGAAATTTGTTTTAGACTTTTGGAAAGGATTTCTTGTTTTTCTATTTGAAGATTCACCCATTATTGAGATGTTACATTTCTGCAACTGATTTTTCTGAGGTAGATCTATTTAGTTTGTTTATGAAGATACATTAATTATGTTTATAGTCGAAAGTGACAGGTATTGCTATTACGGCAAACATCATTAAGCTGTTTTGGGAATATTTTGCTTATTTCTTTTTAAAGGGATGCCGGAAGCGAGTGAGTCTATGTGTTGCGCTGTTTTTCAACACGATCACTTTCATCTTCTTGTATCTCAGTAACTAACACACACACAATAAAAACAATAACCCCAACAAGTTCCATATTAGACCCACCATGTTTTGAACAGCTGCTGAGGAAACTATGATGGTGATTCGGTTTCTAACAGCTGAAGGACGTCAACCAGTTGTCATTCATTGCAGAATGCAGGCAGTGTATGGTGACAAAAGTGTGTTGAAGACAACAGTGAAGAAGTGAACGACGATGTTTAAAGAAGGATGTGAGTTAACGAAAGATCTACCGTGACCAGGTCAGGTGCATATTGTTGTGCCAGAAGATGCCATCGCCAAAATTGATGCAGCAATTCGGGTGGGCCTTCGCTGGAGCTTACGTTTGCTAGCAAAGGAATTCGCTGTGTCGCTAGGGACAGTTCGAATGGTGGTTAGCAAGAAACTGAAGTATCGGAAGGTACTCACAATGGGTACCAATGCGCTGTACGACTGTAATGCTGTACGGCGCCAGCTCCAGGGTCATCAGTTTATCATGTATATACTTGTGGGTTAATGTCATAAAAATGGGTGAACACACAGGTAATTGAATACTAACGACTAGGCAACTTCCGTCAGCTCGTTTCTTGTGGAACAATGGCTTGTTGTTGATTTGATAGAGAATTTTGAAATGATTTCTTCTCCTTTTCTTTCAGATTTTAAGGTTATTTCATTATTGAGGGTGATGAAGTTAAGACGTTATGACAGATTTTTCTTAGGTAGATCTGTTTAGTTTGTTTATTTAGAAGTAATAAGTTCATTCGAAGTGGAAACTAACAAATATGCCTTATAGATGAACAGTATCAGTGCTCTGTGACAAATAACAAATATTTTGGAACCCTGGCAGACCTTAATTGGTGAGTTTAGATGTTTGTGATATATTTGTGAAAATTTTCAACTTCATCTTCTTGTATCTCAGAAACTAACACACACACAATAAAAATTGTAACACCAAGAAGTTCTTTATAGATGTATGTCTCTACACACAACAAAATCATATTTTATATATATATATGTGGTGTGGTAAAGGCTAAAATACCATGTGACACCACACTCCATTTATAAACAAAGTCTACCCATATAAAACATCCAATGAAGTGAAATTCAAACCAAGCAGATTTCTTCGCAAGCAGCAATGCCTTTCTAGTTCATTAGCACATTTCCATTGCAAGTAAACTTCATCACTAGCGGCTGTTTTCTTTGACTGTTCAACTTGTGATTTATTCAACATCTGTGCACCATTTGTCAATGTCAAACTCTTGACATTGCATAAAATATGAACACATTTCTTTGTACTTTTTGTGAACAAAAATATATATATTATTGTTGTTGCTCATATTTGTATGATTTTCAATGATCTGTCATAACTCGTTTCTTAAGCTGAATAGAGGCATCAACATGTCAACCTTATTCTTATGCTATCAAAAATATCAAATCTTGAAGTACAAGAAATGTTATAACCATGACAAAATTGTAAATAATTTTAAAAGACAAAAACATTAATGAAGCAACAGATAAGGCCAAAAAATATAATGGAAATTACTTTTAAATATAAAAAACAATAAACATTATGTGAACATAGATAGTACAAGACACAAAATACAGCATGAAAAAGATCAATATAGTTTCATTGTTTAATGCATAATCTCACTGTGGCAAATATGGTACCCCTTACTTCTCATGGCAAAGCTACCCAGTGCAATCCGTGGCAGCACCAGTCTACCCAGCTGAAAATTGGTACTTAACTTACTGTTTGTGTAGACAAGACAGATAGGAAGAGAACTGGTAACCCCCAACTCTCAAAAAGATGTGAACTAGTTCAACGAAGTCTTTGATTTTCTTATGACAGTGTCTGTTAAGAGACTACCTTTACCTTTGGTAAGGTCGGATACTTTTTGATAAGCTCTAATACTTTACTTGAGTAATTCACCAGGAACGTGAGCTATTCACACTTGTATCATTTGAATCTTTATGGAGGTCACTAGGGTTGCTTTTTCCTGGTTGGCTTCCAGAAGATGGCATAGATGGTGCATAACAGGCTGCTATCCCACTATCCGTTTTGTTGCTCTTCTTTGTATCCTTTCCAGCATAATTATATCTCTTCTACGATATGTACTCCACACCTGTACACAGTACTCCAATCTAGGTCTAACTAATGCTTTATACAGTTTGACTATCACCTCCTTACTCCTATGTTTAATATTTATTTTTATCATACCTGACATTGCATTTGCCTTATTTACTGCTACCTGGACTTGCTTACTCACTTTACCTGTATGCTCTATTATAACCCCTAGGTCCCTTTCCTATCTATCATTCTAATATTGTTCTCGCCCTGTTCTGTATTTATGTTCCATATTGGATCTACCCATAAATCACGTGCCTATTTACAAACAAACCCCTATACAACTGGGTTAACCTAATTTTGCTGGTAGGTGGAGATGAATCCCACAACTTTGCCACTTGAAGCAAGTGCTCTACACCTTCACTAATCACAGTCTCCCCCAAATATGACACTGAAATTAAATAGTTAAAGCCTCATTTTTTCCTCTAAATTCTCCTGATGGACCTCATCAATGGGAGGAAAGACTGTAGTGATTGTATTGTATAGTTTCCCAGAGATCACAAGAAGAACATTATGTCAAGACCAGCAGTAGTTCAGGACTTGGAAGGATGTACAATAATAAGTGTTGGTAAACAATAATAAGTGTTGGTAAGTCTTCTACTCTATTGAGGGTTTTCACTATATACTCATGCATCTAATTTATTGCAATCAATACTAGAAACCCCATTTGAGTAATAGAATACCATCATGCACATTAAATTAACTATTCTCCATATTTTAAAGGACAGCTTCTCTATTTCACTATTAATATCTTACTCTACAGCTAAGCTGAAAACTAGTTTGTGTTTTGCAATCGTCCCAATGATAACAAAGCTTAAAAATTCACTATCAATTGGTGCTTCCAGCTACTAAACGTATGCACAAAATGCACAAAACATAGATAAGACATCAATAACTTAACAGCTAGTTACATGTAATCAATTAAATCATAAGACATTATTATGAACATTCAGATGAAAAATAAAAAGGTTTATAAAGTTGTTTGATAACGAGAAATGACTAGAGACATGCAAAATAGTTGGTTTTTGAGATGTGAAAACAGAAGATATGGCTACAGCCATCTAGAGGGAATATAAAGCTGTTTTTCAAATTTTGCAATCACAAGAAAAGACTAGGGTGTTACAAAAGTACAACAAAAGTTGTATTTCAAGCTTTGCAATCTCAAGTTTTAACTAGAGACATCCCAAACAACTATTAAACTCTTCTTTTCAAGATGTGTAAAAAAACAAAACAATTTCTTACTCTGTATTTTCAGCTACTTATTTTGTTATCTTACTATTGATATCTGTTGTTCTTATCAGTTAGCTTAGATGATCATCAGAGACAAAAAGAAGAAATAGTTGGTTTGTGTTGCACAAGGCTTGGCTAGGGACATACAGTAATATTAACTATACAGCTGTTTTGTGTAACTTCAATGCTTGACTAGAGGCACAAAGAAGAAATATAAAGATGTTTTGTTTAATTTCAAAGCAAAGATAAAGGTATTCTGAAGAATTGTAAAGCTGTTTAACCACACTGCTAAATATTCCCTAAGAACCATAAAGCTGTTTTATGTAAATACATGACAACATGGCTCAGAATTCTGATTTAAGGCACAGTGGAAAAAATCTGCAACTGGGTGAATATCTAAACTATTTAGATTTTGCATTTGATCAGGGTCTGATGTGAAAACCACAGATAGAAGAAACCAAATGCGTTCAAGGCAAAGAATGTCAATCATGAAAAAATGTTCTGGCACAACTTGTGGATAAGATGATAGTGTATTAAAGAAGACATACACTTAATGTCTTTATACTGGTTTAAAAGACTCTGTAAAGTCTGTATACAACCAATTTCTTGGAGGGTGGTTAACCGATATGCAAGTTTATCTTGATAGACTCAAACACTAGAGTAAAGTAGACCCGCAGCCTGTTAGATGCCATCTATGCTGATAATAAACCACCTATGGCCGGTGTTATGCCATGTCACACAGTTACAACATGCTCTCGGTGGGGTAGTGGTGCTATTCGTGTCTTTATTATACACAAAGACCCTGACGGACAACTTAGGATAAAAAGTTCTGGGTGTGTGAGATCAGTCCTAGAATATTGCAGCATGGGCAACTGCAGCCAAATCAAACTTTGTCAAAAATATAGAGTTTGAAACCAAGCAGAGCAATGAGAATCATAGCAGGAACATGAGGACCACATCTGTTGGAGAATTGAAATGTTCACAAACCTGCAACCTATGAAGAACAGAAGGGACAGCAGGGCTCAACAACACAATGAGATTCATAAAAATGATAGGCCACCCAATGCACCAGAGAATAAATGGACTTTGACAGGGAAGACTCAAGCAGAGCAACTTTGTAGCATCAGTAAAAGCAAAGTGGAGAACAGGTTCTATAAATGGTACATCACAAATAAAACCCATGCACACTGCACACATGCTTTTCACCAACAGAAAATAGGGCTTCCCAGAGCTGATAGAAAACATACCAGGGATTGTGAAGAAAAAAACAGTCACACAGAAAAAAAAGAAAAAAAAAGAGCCCTAACTGTAAAACTCATAAAGACAGACTACCTAAGAAACAGCTGGATCAATGTATATACATATTCAACAAATGCAGCAGAGAATGGAGGTGGGAGAATCTTTCTGAGCCTACAGAAAAGTACACAAAGAAAGCTGTCAGTGGCAACTGAAAAGCTTACAAATAACTTCAAAACAGAGGTCTTGATAACTGCAGCAGAGGAGATAATGACAGATGGTAATACAGAGAGACAAGTGGTCCTATTCACAGTCCCACTGTCAGTGGTTGCAGCACCAGAGAGCCAGAAAAATACAGACCTGAAGGAACTAAGAGTGATACTCTATAAACTATGTCACCTTTTCAAGAGAGTGGTGATAAAGTTGATTCTTGGCATTGAAGAGGCTGACAAATTCTAAAGAAAATGTTGAAACCTACTTCAAGCTAATATAGGTATAAATTATGAAGAAGCCAAGGGGTTTACCAGTGTTGATTTGGGAACAAGTGGGAAGCAAAGCACACAGGTCAACAATCAAATGATGCATATTACCAACTCAACAGAGGTGAACAGGTAGTAATCTTTAGACTCTGCACAGGCCACAACAGACTGAGATATCATCTGTTTAATAAATTAAGGATAGGAAATACAGATGAATGTGTCTGCGGCAATATTAAAATGACTGATGAACATCTGCCATAAAAGTGTCCAACATACGAGAAACAGAGACAGTACATGTGGCTATTACCATGGATATACCAATAAACCCTGCTTTTTTAGATATATTATAGTTGATGTATGAACGTGTAAGAAGAAGACATCATATGGTTAAACGCTCACTGTAGAACTATAGAGCTGTTTTATATAACCACATGACATGGTTAAACACACACAGAAGAATTATAAAGCTATTTTATGAAACTACATGACATGGTTAAACACACACAGAAGAACTATAAAGCTGTTTTGTGTAACACAAGACTTAGCTCGAGAGAAACAGAAGATCTATAAAGCTGTTTTGTGTAACACAATACTTAGAGAGGCAAAGAAAAACTATAAAGCTGCTTTGTGTAAAACATGACTTAGCTTGAGACACACAGAAGAATTATAAAGCTGTTTTGTGCAACGACATGACATGGTTAAACACAAACAAAAGAAAAAGCTGCTCTTTGTAACACAAGACATGACTAGAGACACACACAAGATCTATAAAGCTGTTTTGTGTAACACAAGACTTAGAGAGACACAAAAGTACTATAAAGCTGCTTTGTGTAAAACATGATTTAGCTAGAGATAGTTAAGAACTATAAAGCTGTTTTATATGACATGGGACTATCTAGAATGCCACATACACACAGGAACTACAAGCCTGTCATGTGCAACACAAGACCTATAAAACTGTTTGTAGCTGTGAGATCATCTAGAAGAACTATCAAGCTGATATTCAGTTTCAGCAAACAACGACACAACTCTCATCCAGAGGTAGACATACAAACCTCTTCTTTGGGTGCTGGTTTCCTCTTGTTTTTTGGAGTGTTGTTGGGTGCATCCCTGTCGTGTGGTCCACCACGTCCTTTGCTTCTGTAGTTAGCCAGATCAGTTGTGTCCACTATTGGCTCATAATTTGATGAGTCTCTAAAGTCCTGAGAAATACGGGTTAGGATAAATGTAAAAACCAGGCTACCATTGACAGCACAGCATCTGCTGCACTCTTCTCGGGGAAGACTCATAGATACTCTGTATCTTAACGTCTTTAACCTGGTTTAGAAGACTGTAGAGTCTGCATCCAACCAGTTTCATTTACATTTACTTGATCTAATTAATAACTATGCACATCCAATCTATTAAAGTTAATCTATAAGGTAGACTCAGTGGGCTTGAGGTCTGTCTTGGGTGCCAGAGGTCACAGGTTCAAATCACAGTGGAGGCTGGCGAATTTTTTTCACGTGGTAAAAAATCTCCTGATCTGTGGGCAGTGAGATTGGACTCTGTGTTCAGTGTTGAACATGTTAAAAATCCCTGTGATGCCTAACTGTCTGTGGGTCTACTTAGCTCCAGTGTATGAGTGAGTCTATTAAGAGGGGCTAGCACATCGGTTAAACTTCTACAGACTGCAGTTTTCTAAACCAGTATAAAGACATTAAGTCAAGTAATCTTGAATGCATTAATTCACCTTGCCACCACTATTTCCTGTGGCAATGCATTTCAAGCAATCTGTCAGCAAATAGTTAATGAATGGATACTAAATGGTTCATGTAGCTTGCTGGATGTACATATTCTTACATCATTCTCCCAGAAGACTAAGCATCTATCTCATCTTTACGATTAGGGTATCTCTAGTAAAAACGTTAAGCCAGCTGCATTTCTTCATTCTGGATACTTTTCAATCTTCCAGACTCTGACCATGATAGAATCAGTATGTCGAACACATAACAGATGACTGACAGGACTAACTGATGGTATAGTTTCTGCCAGGAGCCGAAGATGCAGCACAGAGAATGAGCTGAGACCAGCCAGCGACTCATGGCTGCTTGCATCAAGGTCAGTAAACCAGATCTGACCAAGACCCCATCCCACCTCCAAGTGGCAGCCTTGGAAACAGGCTACACTAGTGCAGTTCGGCTAAGAGAATAGGGACCGCAGTGGGAAGACAAGCCTCATACCCAAAACAGCCAGTTGAAACTGGATGTATCGGGCCGAAAGGTGCAGATATCACAGCCTCGCCGTAAACTATGACAACGTTTTTTTTCAGGACAAACATCAAAGAACAATAAAATGAAGTTTTTGTCAGATTCTGACTTTTTCGCTGTCTCTTTTAGTGACCATGATCAGTACTTGCTAGAATCTCATATTGTATGTTGGCATTGATAGCAAAGTTGCTCATAAATTTAAAAAATAAACACCTGTACACACTACAGAGGATTAAAGGGTTTGAACTTCTCTGTTGCACAAACCTATAACACCGGACAGCGGGGCTTCAGAGTGAGAAACTCAAGATACAGATTGACCAAGTTATAGACACTACAGTATCAGTGACTTAAAATAAACAATGGCCACAGAGATGATGGTACTTACAAAATATTGAACTTCCACACAATGCATAATGATATCAGTGGACAGTTAAGGTGGGATAAGTTTAGAAGCTTGGAAAAGCAGAGGCTAGTGAATAAATAAATTAACAATGCAACTAACTCTGATGAAGTATTTTTCTATGCAACTTTAAGCATACTTCTCCAATAATTTGTGCAATGGAGATGAGATGTCTATGTTGAATCCTCAGCATTTTGTATCCGAACCACGTTACGAATAAGGCAATTCGGGATACCGCTAAAAGAGAGGTCGGCCAATATAAAGACCTAATGTGCTCGGTAAAAACATGCAAGCTCACATGGTATGGGCATGTTTCGAAATTGTCTGGGTAGACCAAAACAGTCCTGCAAGGTACTGCGCCTGGAAAGTGTAAGAGAGGGAGGCAGAAAAAGAGATGGGAAGACAACATCAGAGAGTGGACGGCAAAGTCCATAGCTAGAACAAATATCCTGGCACAAAATGGGGTGGAGTGGCGGGAACATGTCCGACAATCTACAGTATTGGTACCCCACTGACCTTTCATTTTACGGGACTTATGATGATGATGAACTGTGATGATCAAAAGGACAAGTATTTTTTTATGCAACTTTAAGCATACACACAAAAGCAGAGATATGAGAATATACACACCAAATAAGTGGCAAGAAAGATAGGAGATAACATACGCAACAATAAATAGATTAAAGTGAACACCAAACAGGAGATAAAAAAAGTGATGTGAGACAACAGGTGAGTAAGAAAGTGACATATTAGGCCAACTTGAATTGAATTTAGTCCACCAAGGTGTCAAAAATGGCTGCAAGAAAGAGTCAACTGAACATCCCTAAAGAAATAGCTTTGCTGGTCAATTATTTCTCATGCTCAACCTACAACTAAGTCATCTAGACCTCATTTCATCTAGAAATTTCTATAGACTTTCCTATTTTATCAAGCTTAGATCTATATTTCCTTCCTCCTCCTTCTGTGTGCTCCTGAAGAGGACATTTATGAGTATACACTACAATGCTCATGTCAGTGATAAGCAAGCAACGCACATAATTACTTTTGAATGTGAAAATATAAGTTAATAAACTTATTTAATCTTTAATCTCATGCTGATGATGCAACACAGTGATTGAGCTGACAGAGGTGAGCAACTCATGTCTGGCTGCTTGCATCATGGTCAGTTGAATAAAAATTAAGCTAAAACTGCATGTGTCAGACTGAAATGCGTTGATATTGCACGATGTCCTTTTTAGGACAAATGCAGAAGAAGATCTTTACTCTGTACATGTTTTCAATACCAAAAAAACTGTCCCAGACCACTTATAATTTTATCTTTACTCTTAAACGTATACTTGTTTGTTTTCAATGAGGCTGCAATACCTGCGTCTTTTGGTCCAACACATCTGATTTCATCTGGTTATTCTGGTATCCAGTTCGCCTTTTCACAGCGGTCCCTAATCTCTTAGTCAGACTTCACTAGTGCAGCCTGTTTCCTGGGCAACCATTTGGAGACGGAACAGGGTCTTCATCAGGTGTGGTTCGCTGACCCTGATGCAAGCTGAACGCTATGAGTCACTGGCTGCTGTCAGCTTATTCACTGTATTGCATCTTCAGCCCCAAGAAAGTGTTATAAGACAGTGTTTGTAATTTAAGCATTGTTTTTTTTAAAATGCGTGTTCACAGAAGAAATAAACAAAAAAAATAAAAAAAGATTGAAAAGGTGGATGATAGAATCCCGCAAATTTAAAACACCTTCTGGTCTCAATAAAGGTGATATCAGCGCCTAGTCCTATAGGAGACAGACAACAAACTCTGAGATACCATGTGTATGGTGTACATATTAAAGAGTTTCTGGCAGTTGAAAATTGAAAAGAGCAGGCTCCTAGTCGCTGCCTGGTAAAACATTATAAAGGTAATGAAATTCTTACCCAATAGGCTTGCACGAAGACCAAAAGGAGGAGGTCTTTCCATCACCCAAAGATACATCAGGCCAATCACCTGTTTGTCTACACACTCAATTTCAAATACACAAAAAAAGGACCTATTCACACCTAGGACAGGAATGGAGTGACAAAGAAGAAGTGTTCTTAATATCAACAAGCTGCAATAAAATAGAATACCCCTGAAGATTTAGGCCTTTCCTTTGCAGGTCTGTTGCCTTCTTTATTGTGTGGTTGCCCTCTTCCCCTGCCTCTAGATTTAGGTGCACCTTCAGCTGGCAATGTCTATATAAAAAAGAATTAGAATGGTAATATTTGAAAAGCATAGAATTTAGAACAAACTTTTGTCACAGAAAAAAATTCTGCAATACTTAATTTGTCGGACACAAAATGTTTACTGTGAGGAACCTTCAAGTCACTTACAAATATTTGATCTAAATGAATATACCTCCCTCATGTAAAGTAAAGTAGACCCTATCATTCATTAATTCATCTTTCTGCTTCAATGTGAAGCATAGACCACCAGTGGAAGTCTGTTTCTAAGCTTTTGCAATCATTCCCCTTCTCACCCCAATGTGAAGCATATATTTTAACTGCAGCTGGTCATTTTTACAAGAAGCCTGTTTCTAAAGTTTTGCAGTGACTGATTACAATGACAAAGTTTTTTTAAACATGATGAGGTTGCCATTCCCAAGTACAACCCTCATTAGTCACCTTTTATGACATTCTTTAAGTGTGAAAGTGGTTCTATTCTTTTTAACTCGGGTACCACTCAGGTATGTGGAGCCCATAATAGGATGGACAGAATAAATAAACCTTCTGTGCCATAGCACTCTAGTGTGTACAAATGGCGAAGAGCACTCGCTTTACATGGCAAAGGTAAGGTGTATGAATCCTACTATTAGTATGCTCCAGTTGACACAGCTGAATATGAGTACCTAGCATTTGACTAGGAAAGTAAAAGGCAGTAAGGATAATCACTGGCCACCCTACCTTATACAAGCTCCCTACTTCATAGAAGCTGTAGCTTAGTATTTTGAAGTCTCTAACAAATTCATTCCCCAACAGTAGTGTAATTACAATTGGACAAATCTTTATTTTTTTTATCATAATACTCTAATTGATATACTCCTTATGTGCCTTTCACCAACTAACAAACATTTAGAAATCAATGAGCAAACACACAAGGCTCGGCTGTTTAACTCCATCACAATATCAGTGCTAACATATTGGAAGTGAAGGCTGGAAAATGACAAGGACACTTGAAAAAAAACTGAATGTTTTTGAAAATAAATTGTCTTGGAAAACGTTAGAACATTATCTGGTAAGAATTCAAAACCAAGAAGCCAGTAAAATAAATCACCAACCACCAATATGTTTCTACTGTCATAATGAAAAAAACGGTAGACATACGTCAGGCATGTTCTTAAAATGAACAACAACTCCCATTACAGGCAGTTATGTGTGCTCCAGATGACAGCAGAATGAGAGGAAGGTCAAAAGGGATTCTAGGTATAACGACTGTCAGAGAGGGCTCAACAATGAGTGTAAACAACATATAAGAAGTTAGACAAGTAGGTCACACCGTTCAGACTTGAACACACTTGTTTCTACCTTCTGTGGTGTGTTTGGCATTCAAAGAACATAGATAGGTAGATCATAATATACATGACCAGGAAAAGGTGAGTGAAAAATGGCCGTGTTTACAACTGGCAACCTCAAAGTGATATAGATGCCTAATGACTAAAGAGAACAAAAAAAGGTTTATAAGTTTTCTTGTAAGATAGAAAACTGCAGTGCTGACCATATGCTCCCATTTAAGTTTAATAAAAAGAATGAATATACTTTGCAGTATATGATATTGATAACAGCAATGGTTAACTAAATGGACAAAATCCGCTGCTGTGGTTTTTTTCAGGTTTGGAATTAATACCAGAGTGTTGTGTTTTGTTGCAAATAACAATAGAACAGATACAGTGTGTATTAATCCCCCTGCATGGAGACCAGTTAGGATTACTGACATATCCGTTCTTTTTGTGATAAAGATTATATGTCTACTGGCAAGGAAGGGGAGGAAGACTAACATCTGGTCAGACAAAACATACTGATCCGACATGTTAGTCAGAGTCAGGTAAAATATACTGGCCAAGGCCTGCACCTCGGCTTCCTCGTAAACCCTCTCTGGAAATGAGTTGTTTTCATGGCAGCCTGGCTAACGAGGTGAGGGATCGATTTGATCCCCGTAGTAGTGAGCGACACGTAGATGAAGCCAAGCAAAGCACAACCGCCTGGAGAACCCCGGTCCACCTTCATCAGCATGCTCAGGATATGAGGAAAGGTATGACAACCTGCCACATGAAGTCTTTTTTAGGGTGCACAAAAGAGTAATCCTACCCATTGTGGGCATTCAACAACAACAACTGCCAAGGAAAAGACCCCAGTAAGAAGAGAGAGCATGCTGTTGGGTCTGTAGTGAAAAGACTTTAATGCATATGGTTAAACCAGGCGAAAGTGGTTCAGAATGACTGCTTACACTCCATACCACCATAGGTCCCGTCACCTTTGTTATTGTATTGACACTTACCTTGTGCTCCAAACTTGAAGACAAAGATACATTTTACTAGGAACCATCAGGAATTGTTAGAAGCATAAAGTAAAGATTTGGATCATTGTGGTTGATTTGTGAGGCACTTGCCTCTAAATGCGATGATTGGAAACGGGGGATGATTGAGCCTCAAGGGAGGTGGGACAAAGTGCCTGCTTCCTGAGTTACCATCAGTCATATTGACATGTCTTGCCACTGGTCCAAAGTAGCTTGGGATCAGACAGCAAGACTGATGACAACCAGTTTCTTCCTCACTATAATCCAAATAATCCGCAAACAGTCCTGATTTTCCTTGCACACACCGTGGAAGACTCTTCTCTGCTTGGATTGGTCTTATGAGTAAAATTCACTATCATCATGGACTAGTTTCATTCCTTTTTTTCAGAGCACAACTTACTATCATCTGACAATGACGGGAAGAGCCAAGGAATAATCCAAATACCAAATACAGCGTAAGTTATATCATCAAGACAAAACCGTCTGATAATGTCACCATCATGGTTTGTGACAGACAATTAACTTTTTTAAGTCAAGAATGATTAGTTCTACTAGGTGACTTCAATGCTAGAGTTGGAGCTAATCACGATTCATGACATTCATGTCTTGGCAATTTTGAGGTCAGCAAAATTAATGAAAATCGCCAAACGCTCTTAGAGTTCTGCGTCTACCATGACATCTGTGTGACTATCTCCTATTTTCAGACAAAAAGCCAACATGTGATATCAAGGATGCACTCACAATCAAAGCACTGAATCAGATTCTTGTCAGAAGATCTCTTCTCAAGTACGTGCTCCTCATGCGCCCCTACCATAGTTCAGGCTGTGAAAACGATCATTCATCAGTCCCGCTATAAAATCAGATTGCAACCATGGAAGTTGCACCACACTTTCTAACAAAGGTAAGTCATGTATTGAAGTAAGCAGAACGTCAGATGTTGAGTTGATAACAACATTTTACAATGCTTTTGAGAAAACTTTCAATATCCTGCATCATAGCACCACTGTTACAGAAACCTGGGAACATCTCGGAAGCACCTTTCATAGCACTGCATTTGTTACTTTTTGGCAAGAACTGTTAAATGAAATGACTGATTTGAACAGAAAGTGACGGACATAACACCCATCATTAAGACCAAGGAGGGTGCTCTGATACAAGCACCTTCCAAATATAGATACACTGCACACCTTCAAGTCCGCCAGAAGCCACCTTCAAGTCTGCCAAAAGCCACCTTCAAGCCGGCCGGAGGCCTCATTCAACAAACAGTTTGTCGCTTTGCGAAGAGTACTGGCTTCAGCTCAGTGAAAACATGCATACTGGAAAATCATGAAAAATGGATGATGGCATAAAAAAGGTTATTGGTCCTGTAAATATGAAACCAGCACCATTCAAAACCATCACCAGTGAGAGTAGAACAAACGGTAGCGGATGAAGCGATGAATCAAGCAATATTCTGAGTTCTACTCGTGTGACACTATCGTGAACCTGGCAGCCTTTGATGCTGTCAAAAGTCTTCCAGTATGGAGATTAGACATTGAACCATCTCTGGAAGTTCTTAATAAAGCCATTGACAACTTGGACCTGGGCAGAGCACCAGGCATCAACGGGATCCCACCTGATTTTTTTCAAGCTCTGTAAGGGTACACTCTTGCAACTGCTGCATATGTTATACTAGTGCTACAAAGAGACCATTATACCTCAAAATATGAGAGATGCACAGATTGTAACATTACATACAAATAAAGGAGATAGAAGTGACTAATAACTACTGACACGATTCTCTGCTCAGTGTTGTTGGCAAAGTTATTGTCAGAGTCATTTTATTAAGGCTACAAAGCTTGGCTGAGCATATGAAACCGGAATCAGTATGGAATCAGGTATGGAAGATCAACGATCAACATTTTTTTTGATCAGCAACTGCAGGAAATGTCACAATTCAATGTTAAAGGCAAATCGTGGGGCAACACCTCTGCAAATAAACAGGGTGATGAGCTAGAGGATGCATCAGTCACCACTGATTTCATATGCATCAATGGCGAAGGGGTAACCAGAATAGAGAGCCGCCCAGGGGATGACGACAGCGTTATTGACCTAGCATTGGTGTCTCCCTCATTGGCCCCAACATGCCGGTGGAGAGTTTTAGGGCATCACAGGAGTGATCACCTGCCTAGCAGTATATGGGTAGCGAAAGGGAGATCCAAAAGTCATAGGCCGAGAGTGTGTGCCTTCAGGTATGACATGACAGGTGAGGATATTGTCAGCAAAATTAGACGTAGTAAGCGCAGGATGAGCAGCAGTCCCAAGAGTATTTGGGAACAACCACCTTGGTGGAATGAGGAGGTACAAAGAGCATGGGTTGACAAACAGCTATCCCTTGCACGATGGCACAAAGCTAGAAAAGTCGGTAGGGCAGTTACGTTTGCAGAGTCACCTTCATACTCGTTCCGAGACATGCAGGTGTCAAAGGGAACGAGAGAGCTGCTAGTTTGGCGAGGACAGCTATAGTGGAGGGCGGGAGATAATGGACCAAGCCGATATCCTAAACGGCGTTAAGGAAATTGTCTGGAAGGAAGATTCGGAAATTGATCCAGAATTGACGTCCTTGGCTCGACTGGTTGAATTGAGTGTGAAACAAGCAGCAGCGAGGAAGGAACACTACACAGGAATCCTGCGACATCTGGTTAGCCAGCACAGGACCAGAACGGTCAGTCATCACGTGCTGGCAGACATACTGATAATGGGATCTTAGGGCGCATGGACTTGTTCCGAGTGCGATGAAGATGATTCGATGACTAACTAACTAGGAAAAGTCATACCACCAGAATCAGACCTTTCATATTGCCTTCATTGATTTGACAATAGGTTTTTGATTTGGTCATCAGCGATGAACTCTTTAAAATAGGCTGCACAAGCAAACTGCTATGGCTAATAATATTGTTCCATGAGACCATGAAAGGAAGTCTAATTTGATGCTACTATAGATAATTATCAACCGGCAGTTGTGCATCCATTCACATACCTGGAGACTCTCATAAACAACAAGCTCTCCAGTCACATAAATTGACAGAGCAGGGGATGTATACAACTATCTGCTGCTTCAAGGAGCCATATGCTGGACTTGACTATATAAAACCTACCTGACTATCAACTGTAGGTATAACTGCCTGCCCTGCTTCCTCTGCCTTCTTCTTATCTGCTTCAATCAACTGGGGAAAAACACATTTGAGGAGTAGGTCAAACTGTGACTGAAGATGGCTAGAACACACCCTTAGGAAGGAACTAAACAATATAACCTGAGTTATAACCTGAGGGCAATTAGAATAGTTGTTGTTGTGAATGCCTACAATGAGTAAGTTTACTATTTTGTGTGCCCTAAACAGTGCGTTGAGTGGTGGATTGCAGTAGCTTTCCTCACACCCTGAGCATGCTGATGAAGGTGGAACGGGATCCTCCAGGCGGTTGCTATGCTTGACTTCATTTGTGTGTCGCTTACTGCTACGAGGATCATGTTGATCCACCATCTCATCTGATCAGCATGTTTTGCCTGACCCTGACTAACATGTCTGATCAATATATTTTGCCTGACCCTGACTAACATGTCTGATCAGCATGTTTTGCCTGACCCTGACTAACATGTCTGATCAATATATTTTGCCTGACCCTGACTAACATGTCTGATCAGCACGTTTTGCCTCACCCTGACTAACATGTCTGATCAGCATGTTTTTGTCTGACCCTGACTAACATGTCTGACCAGCATGTTTTGCCTGACCAGACAGTCTTCTCTCCCAAAAGAACACCAGTACAACCTGCTAGTGTGAGTTGTACAACAAATATAATGTAAACATTTCAAGACACACAACATCCTATATTATAAATGCTTGTGCTGTATACATGTGCTGGAAAAAAAATGTGATTTATAATTACTGTTGGAACCTATTGTTTTCGATTTCATGATTTCTATATTGGGTCATCTTCTTGATTTGCTTCTCAATTATTTGGGTTTCCAATAACTTACTTTAATTTTTTCTGTGTCTGACAAGCTCACAAATGACTAGACCAGAAATCAGCTGCCCGAGAAGCTATTTCACTCGCTGCCATGTCCTTAGCTTTCTTAAAAATAGGTAAAAGTGGAAGGTGTTCACAATGGGTACAGATAATCCAGTTTCTTGCTAACCACCACTTGAACTGTCCCTAGTGACACAGCAAATTCCTCTGCTAGCAAACGTAAGCTCCTGCGATGGTCCACCCAAATTGCTGCATCAATTTTGGCGATGGCATCTTCTGACGCAACAATATGCGTATGACCTGGTCTCGGAAGATCTTTCGTTAACTCACGTCCTTCTTTAAACATCACTGTCCAGTACCTCACTGTTGTCTTCGACACACTTTTGTCACCATACACTGGCTGCATTCTGCGATGAATGTCAACTGGCCGACATCCTTCAGCTGTTAGAAACCAAATCACCGCTGGATGATCAACTCTGGACGGATTCCGTATCACACCTGCCATGTTTTTAATGGTCTGCCGAGGAAACTATGAGTCGGAGGATAATGAAATTTTGCAAACTTGACGGTTGGTATGTGCTGTTTACACCTGAAGTGATGTCATCATGCACATCGTATGTATGTTCACTTGGTGCAGTTAGGTCCGGTTTCATTTGAACACACCTCGTACGTGGACATTTCCATAGCTGATGCTAGTGTTGGTGATGTCATGTTAGAGAGTTCCTCTACAAGGTCTCAACTATTAATACTTGGACATTTCCATAGTTGATACTAGTGTTGGTAGGTGCTAAGCGGTCCAATTTTTTTTTTTACATGCTAAAATTGATGTGCAAACTGTATTCCTGTCCATTGCTGCAGATAAACACACAGTTTCCATCTCCACCCCCCCCCCCCCCCCCCCACCCCCAATGAAGAATATATTTCTTCTTTTTCTTCATGTTTACAGCAACGCTAGTACATCTTCGCCTTTCGACCCAACACATTTGGTTTCAGGTGGTTTTTTTGTGGTATCAGGTTTGTCTGCCAACTGTGATCCCTATTCTCTTAGCCAGACTACACTAGTGCAGTCTGTTTTTAAGGCTGCCACTCGGAGGCGGAACAGGGTCTTCATCAGCTATGGCTTGTTGACCCCGATGTAAGTGACCAGCTATGATTTGTTGACTGCTACCAGCTCATTTGCTGCGCTGCATCTTCAGCCCCACATCAAGAATTGACAGGAATAATGCATTGAGATGATCCGCGCAATAGACTGCCTATGTAAACCTACTGAGGCATTTTCCTGCAGCTTCAGCATCAGTACTAACCTTATGCCTTTCAGTCAGAGCTTTGTTTCTCTGCCGAATCATATCCATCTTTTTGGAGAGAAGGGCTTCCTTCTCCTCTTTGGTGAGAAAGTCGAGATTTACATCTGTGTCAGCCTGCAAGAAAAGGGAAGAGTAAGGATGAAGATAAAACCCTAACAGACCTTTTTCATTATTGAGATTGTTATCTTAGGCTGCCTCTATGCATTTTTCCTAATTCACATTGAAGGGACTTGATCCACGCCCCATTTAAAGCACTTGTGTCTAGTCTACACTGCAGTTAGTTGGTGCCCAACTACAAATTAAGGAAGGTACGGTTCGAGGAGGGGGGGCAGGGAAACTGGCGTGTAAGGGACATTATCTCATGGTGAGAGGCAGTCACTTTCTAGTAGAGTAGAATGACCCTAGATACTATTTGGTTCAACCCCACCTGCCTAACTCACAGAGGGCCTCAAAAGTCTGCTAGTGCATGGCAGCAAAAACACAACTTCCCCCCATAAGGTAAGATGGAAGGGAGTCCTTCCTAAACAGTACACACATCTACTGCCAGAAGCGACGGATGATCAATACACTCGACAACGACCACCAGGAAAGCAGGAACTGAATCAGCCTGGTATCAGGTTTAGGGCGCACCAAGAAACAATAATGGGATAGCAAAAAAGAACTATTAAAAAAAGCAATGACAAACTACTGTAATAAACTGTCAAGAAATCATGACAGTGTAGATGCAATTATTAAAAACATGGCAAATGGAGAAAAGAAAAACGATGGCAGCAACAACAACAAAATTGTTCAACTCATAAGATCTGATGGAGAGTACCTCAGGCCAGTCAGGCAGGTCAAATCAGTAAACTTGGGATGAGAATGATAACAGTGTAAGTACAAGTAAAGTGATGACAGTCAAAAAGTCAACTGTAATAGTGGAAAAGCATTTGTTCTCAAACTCCCGCTACTAAGCCCTGAAAAGTGATTTGCAAGTAGCAGGATGTAGCTCTGGGTCGCTGACCGCTACAGCTCATGCACTACTCAGCTTTGGGTCGCTGACCGCTACAGCTCATGCACTGCTCAGCACCTTGATCCCTTGTGGGTTTGAGTTCTAGAAAAAACAAAACACTAATTTGATCAAGGGTGAATAACTCATTTCCCTCAGAAACGTACAACGCAGAAGATATTGTCGTTAGGGATGATGTGTTACAGACTTTTTTGTATGAGTTCACTGTGTTCTTTGTGAAGTTTAACTATTCCCCTTCTTCATTTCATGGACTTCCATAACAGCCAGGCACCCATTTACAGCTGGTAGAACTAATTTGTAATTCAGCTAGTTTTACAAACCCTGTCAGTGTACCATGACAGGCCACCACTCTAACAGCTCTTCGACATGGTACAGCTAAAGAAAATAATACCTAAACTTACTGTTATGCACGACTTTGGACGGGCAGCCATCTTGTGCTAGTTTACAAGATGATCACACAGCTGATCACAAACGCACAGCTTGTTGCAACAGATGATAGGAAGTTTCTATTCCTTTGTTTCTTCTTCCTGCTTTATTTAGTAAGAGCCCACTGCTGAAAATGTTGTCTGTGGATAAACATACAATTCAGATGACTATATCCATCATGTATTTATAAGTTATTTCTAACTGGATGTTATTACATGTGGATTATGAGGCAATTTTAGGGGTGTAAAGAATAAGTCTACTGTACATCCAAGTATGATGAAAAAAGAGATTGAAGAGGGTTGTTTATGGAGCTAATAACCTCATTATATTAAACAAATTTATACAGTAACGAGCACTGCAGCAGCTCACAAAGAATGTTGGTGCAGGCTTCCTGCAAGTAGTCATCTACAGTGGTGGGACAAAGAATTGTAAAGTGTGAAATAGAGAAGAATGGGTTGATGTTTTTACTTTTCCATGTTTTGTAAAGTGTGAAGCAGAGAGGTATGGGTTGTTGCTTATTATATTTTCCATTTTATGTAAAGTGTGAAACAGAGAAATATGGGTTGAGGTTTTTACTTTTCCATGTTTTGTAAAGTGTGAAATAGAGAAGGGGACCCAGTAGTCTTGAGGTTAGGTGTTCGCCTCATGTGCTGGAGATCGTGGGTTCAAATCACGGTAGAGACAGGGATTTCGTCACGTGGATCATCTAGTAAATATTTCCCCTGAACTCTTAGTAGTGAGATAAGACACCTGTGTCCTGTGGCGCGCACGTTAAAAATACCTTAGCAGTTGGAATTCGAAAAAAGTAGACCTAACGGCCGCTGCTCGGGCAAAATTCAAGTTAAAAATCTATTCAAATTATTCTAGGGATATTCGCCCCACAGAGAATGTGTCACAAAAAGGTGATTATAACATCAGGTCTTGGTTATGTGGTTAGTGGAGCGGCATAGACCGTGCCTGACAGTCTGCAGGTCTACCTTGCTTTAATTTATGATCCCACCTCTGCTGGGATTGACCTGAGAACTTACCAGTGTAAACATATGAAACATAGGAGGTACGACGTCTAACGACATAAGTGGACTGAAGATATATAGATAGATAGAAATAGAAAAGTATGGGTTGTTGCCAATATTTTCCATGTTTTGTAAAGTGTGAAATAGAGAAGTATGGGTTGTTGCCAATATTTTCCATGTTTTGTAAAGTGTGAAATAGAGAAGTATGGGTTGTTGCATATATTTTCCATGTTTTGTAAAGTGTGAAATAGAGAAGTATGGGTTGTTGCATATATTTTCCATGTTTTGTAAAGTGTGAAATAGAGAAGTATGGGTTGTTGCATATATTTTCCATGTTTTGTAAAGTGTGAAATAGAGAAGTATGGGTTGTTGCATATATTTTCCATGTTTTGTAAAGTGTGAAATAGAGAAGTATGGGTTGTTGCCAATATTTTCCATGTTTTGTAAAGTATGAAATAAGGAAAGTATGGGTCGTTGCATATATTTTCCCATCAGCATCATCATAATGTGGAATATCTTGTGGCATAAGCAATCAATTTCCCCCACAACCATCTGATCTGTCGGCATTTTAGTAGATGTGATGTTCTATTTTACTATATGGCCTGCTACCTAGCCTAGGTCATTCTTCTATGTCTTCTCTCTACATTTCATGAATACTGATTTTTCCTGGTATCACAATGTTCTTTCAAAGTATGTATCCGACCAATTTTACTGGTCTACCTTTATTTTAGATAGCAGTTAACTTTTAAAGACTTTAATCAATTTCTAGTTTAGACAGTAGTCAATTTCTATTTTAGACAGCAGTCAATTTTAACATTATTCAACTTTTATTTCAGACAGCAGTCAACTTTTATTTTAGGCAGTTGTCAACTTCTATTTTAGACAGTATTTTAGTTGACTTGTATTTTAAACAGCAGTCAACTTATATTTTATATGGTATTTTAGTCAACTTCTATTTTAGACAGCATTCAACTTTTATTTTAAACAGAAGAAAACTTTTATTTTAGATAGTAGTCAACTTCTGTTTTAGACAGTATTTTAATAAACTTTTATTTTAGACAGAAGATAACTTTTATTTTAGTCAGTAGTCAACTTGTATTTTGGACACCAGTCAACTTGTATTTTAGACAGCAGTCAACTTTTATTTTAGACAGCAGTACATACACGTTTCTTCTTAAATAGTTTTTCTCAATGTATACATGTGTTTGAACGTCCTACCGGTAGTTTCACATTGCACAAATAAACGTGTCTATAAGCCCAAAATATTCCGGAGTGAATAAGTTTACCACCAAGATGATGATATATACAGCCCATAACTTCATCATGATGATAGCTGTACACCTGATACTATGAGCCACAACGCGTCATCCCAGATGCCTAGACAATAACAAGTGGCTCAATGAACCAGGACAGGAATGTTGATAGGCACAAAGGTATGTAGATCAGCAGCTGGCGTGTGTAACGCCTGGCCTACATAAGGGGCGTGTGAGCTAATAACAGCATACATATCTCAGTTTGAACTGCTCAAAATCATGAAAGCAGCTTCCCAGTGACAGTATTTATGAAAAGTATAGGTTTTAAGAGTACAGAATGGTAATGGAAGTACTGAAAGATACACGGATTAGGCAGATCGAATATTTAGAACACACAAGGAGACCATCGTTGAGGGAGAAGAATGGGTTCACACTGATGATAGAATGACAGATTATTCACAGTCATCATAACATAGCCAGGGAATGTAGAGTGGAGAGGTGCGACGGAAGGGCAAAGTTCGAGGTTAACAAGATGATAAATGATAACACTAATAATAGTGATGCCATCATAAATACCAATGGATCAGTGCAATGCATTGAGTTATATCGCTTCTCTATTACGGTAGTCTTCTTCTTCTTCTTCGTTCTCAAAATGCCCCCTACCTAGCATTGAAAAGGGCTGTAAAAGTAGCAGGATGTAGTCCGGAAAACGAAATGTGTTGTGTCGCAAAGTTCATTACCTGGAAGTGGAGAAGGGTATTGGCAATTCTGGGTAGCTGATCCTAACTGTTAGTTAATTATTGCTGTTATTTGTTGTCCCCGATGAAGGACTATTGATCGTAACGTAGGTTTCGTTCGTGTTTTCGTCTCGTGCAGTATCTGACCATACCAATTAATTTAATTTTTTTGTTCACTTTTCTTTTTACTGACCCTAGCAGTCAGCTTTGGTCGCTGACCGATACAGCTCATGCACTGCTCAGCGTCTTGATTCCTCTCTGTTTGTGAGATTTCAAGTTGTTGCTGAGCAGAAAGGGGGGGGGGGGGGGGGGGATACAGAACAAGTATGAGAATGGAGATGGAAGCAGTGAATGCAACTCTGAGATGGCTATCTGAGATCTATTTTACATGGGCAGCCATCACGGCAGACTCCCAATCCTTACTTCGAAAGGTATAGAAGGGCTAACTAAGGCACGAGTGAATGGCGGTTATAAAAGCATAAAACCTGCTTGGGCTGGAATGGATCAACTGCCCTGGCCATGCCGGGGTTCAGTACAACGAAGAGCTGACATCCTATCCTGACTTACAAGCACCAATTACGGTTGCACTAGATATTGAGAGGAGGATTAGCGCAGTGGGAGAACACTGTTTTTCATGACAAAGGTACATGGTTCAACTCCCACTACCGATAGCTCCGGTAAACCCAGCTGTAAATGGGTACATGTCTTACGGTTAGGGAAGGAAATGACAGAGAAGAAGAGAACTTGCCACCCCATCTCACAAGCTGAGACTTAGTATACAGGTGTCTCTAACACTTCATTCCTGACCAGCGGTTAAGTCTGCTGAAGGACTTCCTTTTTTGTATGGGTAGGAGTGACATATTGCAGTCTATCAATGACACCCTGTAAAATGATGGTACCGCAATAGATGAGTCAGCAATTGACTGACTGCAGAGTTTCGAAATCGAATTGGCGTTCAGAACAGGACGGAGCAGTAGTGTGTACAACCAACAAACTGCAGGAACCACATGTATCAACGCCCGATTATATTTGCTGAGAGAGACTAAGCACATTAGCGTATGCTCAGTGTGCAGTGAAGTCAATTCTTAGAACATAACAGAGCAAATAAACACGATCATCGACATCATCAGTCTGATAACATGAAAGATCATAGCGGCACCAATATGCAGATTGTTGGACTAGTTCCCGCCACTCCAATCGGTATTGTGCCAGGATATTAGTTCTAGCTATGGGCCTTCCCGTCCATTCCCTGGCGTTGTCTTCCCATCTATTTTTCTGCCTCCTCTTACGATTCCCATGCACAATACCTTGCAGGAAAGTCTTGGTCAACCCAGACGACCTTGAAACAAGCCCATACCATGTGATGTTCCGTGCGTTTACCATAGTCAATAGGTAATTATATTGGCCGACCTTTCTTTTAACGGTGTCCCGAACTGCCTTATTCGTGATGTGGTCTAGGATTCGACGCTGATAGCTCATCTCCATTGCACAAATTCTTCGCTCTAAAACCGCTGTAAGTCCAAGTTCCGCACGCGTGAAGGTACACGGAAGTGACAAGTAAAGTAAAGTAAACTCAACTTGTATTTCAAGTTGATACTTTTGTCCCTCCATAGCGGCATTATTTTGGTCAGAGATACAATATATATATATAGACACGATACTTTGCTGGAAACAATACTGGAGGGAAAGCATGCAGGCAGGTGGGCAAGAAGAAAACACGGCTTCATGTGGCTTGTGGAAGAGCCACATGATGAGATCGACTGAGAACTGTTGGAGTGCACCATCAAGACAAGGGAAACAAGAGAATGTTGGAGGTTCCTTGCAGTCAACCTTCAATGTGGAAATGGCACGACATCATCATCATATGTTTTCCCTGAGTGGTTCACTGAGCAGGCACTCTGTTTCCTTCATTGAATGCTGTAAGAGGGTTGTGTGAGGTTGGCAACTCACCACGTTTAAAACCATTGATAGGAAACCAAACTGCGAATAACTGGAATCAGGTCAGGTATTCGTAACAGCTGGTTAAGGTAAGTTGGACTTGTACTTTGGGAAGAGGAAACTAAGGTCAGGTGAGGTAAAACATTCTGATCTATCTTAGTTACGAGATCTGGTAAAGATGGCGCCGTAACTGGCTGCGAGTCTACATTTCTCTACTGTTTTGGATCATTATGGATGCCGCCAGACCACGGATTTGCCTGGAATTCACACTAGTCGACGACTTACACTTGTGTTCACGGATACGTGGAGTTGTTTTCCGTCTGGACTTGGTTATTTCGTTCTTTTTTTTGTGATTTCTTCCATCCATTTATCCTGGTCTGGACGCCGGCTGAATGGCGCTACGCTTAAACTAGTTATACCTGTGTCGTATCTCACGGGTTAGTTCTGCCGGTTCACCTTCACGAATATGGCGTGTGGGAATTTTAGATGCTACTATGATGAACTGAATACAGCTTGGGAGAGATGCCAGACTCACTCACACGCTGAGTGTTGTCCATACGACCTCTTGTGGTTATCGAAAAGGCACGACAAACTGCGTTAGATGCCTTCCCACCTTTCTACCCTGCGGGTTACATGTTTACGGAAAGGCTTCGGTGGTAACCCTGAGGCAAAATCTGCATCCTATGCTATCTCCAGTCGTCTCGATGAATGTCTTGCCACTGGCAAAAGGTAGCTTAGGCTCTGTGAGTGAGGTTGACAAAAGGCGCAGTTTCTTCCCCACTTTAATCCAAATAACCGCGCAAGTCACCCATTTCAGCGGACACAGCAGGAGATACGACTGTCCACACGGCTGAATAAAGAGAGTGGTCTTCAAAACTTGTGATGGACAAACTATCATGTTAGTTACGGACATGTGAAACATACTGATCTACACCACCATCTCACTTCCGATCAGTTATCCCTGGAAACAGGCTGTATATCTTAGTCTCGTTAATGAGGTGAGGATTGACACTATGATCCCCATACTAAGGAGCCTCGTACTGCAGCACAGCATCTTCTCAGGTACATTTCGGGATGAGAGGAGGGCTACTGTAGCCAATCACCAAACAAAGTCGTAAAGTCTGTTAGAGTGAGGCAGGGTCGTAGCTGAGAGAGGAAGGGTTCAAATGTGACACTAACCGCTTCAATGAGAATGGAAATCGAGACTGTGACTTCGATTTTTATCTGAGATATCTTCACTAAGCGTTGTAATCATCTCTAAATTTCAATTCTTGCTTCAGAAAGTACAGAAGGGCTGGCTTTCACGTGAATGGATAGCAAACATAGAGGCCTCGAATCTTCAGGGTTGTATGTGAATCTGCTTTCCTGGTCATGCGGGTATTTTCGAGAATGAAAGAGCCTATGGCTCCCCTGTTCCACATGGGCATTCACCGGTGTGAGTTCTTTAGTCGGTATAGATGTTCTAGTTCTAGTAGTCTGCAGTGACCAGTTCTCGTGCAAAATAAGGTAGTTTTTTTAGTTTCTTTTGCCAACAATATAAAAGTTATTGCCCATCGCAAGCGATGATGGCCACAACATCAGACTTAATAATGTGATGTGCGCTGTTTTTAGATTATAGTGAGTAAGAGCTGCGCTGGTCATCAATCTCACTCCCTTTTCCCGAGTTACCTTGGATCAGTGGCAAGAGTATTGATCGAGACGACTGGAGGTAACTCAGGATGCAGGCACTCTGGTCTTACCTCTAATGAGACCAGGCGTTGCCTGGTGAAACACCGTTGCCGCTCAACACTGCGAGAGGCGAGTGCTTTAACCTGTTTACTACAGCAACCCCCTCAACTATAGGCTTCAATGGCTACAGACACTACGGAATCACAGGAAACGAGAGAGCTTACGCTCTGGCAAAAGACGGCAGTTAAAAGGCACAATTTAATCATCGAGTACCATACAGATAGATCAAGAACATCAGAAATCAGTATATACACCACTGTGGACAAGACATGAACATAAGCTGATGACCAGACACAATTCACCAACTCAAAAATTATAAAGACAAAAGGTTCTCAAAGATTTGACACATACATTGTATGTATCACACAGTTGTCATAAGGAATTGATCAACACAGTATGGGACTGCCATGGTTACTACATTATTACCATTGGAAGAATAGTTATTCTTCCAAAGATTCTAGAATCATGCTTCAGAGATGACTGCAGCCAGTAGCTCATAGCTGAGCGCTTTCATGAGTGCCAGTGAATCAGAACCATCAAAGCGGCAGCCCTGGAAACAGACTGCCTCTATGCAGCCTGGTTAAGCGAATATGAATTGAAAAGGAAATGCAAATCTTAACATAAATATGACTGGTGTAGAAAGGAGCAAATATCACAGCCCTTGTGAAATACTTTACAAAGTAACAATGTCATTTTCTGAAGAAGAGATATCATGTTTAAAATGTCAGATCTCCTCTAACTATTTCATTTCCCCAGGAGAGCCAGTAATTTACTCTGTATGAAATATGTTGTTTCTAAGAGCTTAAATTGTTATATCAACTCCAGAAGGCTATACTACACGTATCATGCGTCTGGTTTGTGCGTATGGCTGGATGTGCAAAACCATGATTTGGTGAGTCCTCAACCCTAAAGTGGTTTGACCATGCTATTATATCTTACGATTTCTTACAATATGCATATAAAGTTTTCTTTCAAACACATCATAATACGCTACTCCATGCCTGGAAACATTCTTTCATAAGCGAATGGCGAGCGTTGTAAGCAATTCAAAAATAAATAATAGGAAAGGAAACATCTGGAATGTTCCAGAACGTGCATTCCACGCATATCTTTTTGTCTCACTATGCTAAATTAAGTCTACATATATATATATATATATATATACACACATGTATATATATCGTTTACATTTGAAGTTAAGTGTGCAAGGGAAAAGGGGGAGAGAAGAGTAACATCAGGGCCAGGTGAAATATACTGATCCAGACCCCCATCTCTAGGGTGCGACAAGTAACATCAGGGCGAGGTGAAACACACTGATTCAGACCCCCATCTCTAGAGAGCAAAGAGTAACATCAGGGCCAGGTGAAACACTGATTCAGGCCCCCATCTCTAGAGAGCAAAGAGTAGCATCAGGGCCAGGTGAAACACACTGATCAAGACCCCCATCTCTATAGAGCAAAGAGTAGAATCAGGGTCAGGTGAAACACACTGATCCAGACCCCCATCTCTAGAGAGCAAAGAGTAACATCAGGGCCAGGTGAAATATACTGATCCAGACCCCATCTCTAGGGTGCGACAAGTAACATCAGGGCCAGGTGAAACACACTGATTCAGACCCACATCTCTATAGAGCAAAGAGTAACATCAGGGCCAGGTGAAACACACTGATCCAGACCCCCATCTCTAGGGTGCGACAAGTAACATCAGGGCCAGGTGAAACACTGATTCAGACCCCATCTCTAGAGAGTAAAGAGTAACATCAGGGCCTGGTGAAATATACTGATCCAGACCCCCATCTCTAGGGTGCGACAAGTAACATAAGGACCAGGTGAAACACTGATTCAGACCCCATCTCTAGAGAGCAAAGAGTAACATCAGGGCCAGGTGAAACATACTGATCCAGACCCCCATCTCTAGGGAGCGAAAAGTAACATCAGTGTCAGGTGAAACACTGATTCAGACCCCCATCTCTAGAGAGTAAAGAGTAGTTTCAGGGTCAGGTGAAATATACTGATAAAAAAACTCCCATCATGTTCTTGCAGAGTTTCTGAAAAGAGGGTATGTTACAGCACTCTGGTCAAAGAGGTGAGAATCGACGCATATGATCCACATAGTCGCGAGCTTTTTTTTGGAAGCCTCGTATTGCACTACAGCCAGGAGAACCCAGGTCCAATTTCTGATATATGCCACAGGATGTTTGAAAGAGCCACTGAAACCTGCCACCAAAGAAACGTCAAGAATTAAACTTAGTATGCGTGACGCCAAGAGAAACAACACTGGAAGAGAAACTATATGGACCTGTGTGTGAACTGCAGAAGACAGTGAGGTTCATACAAGAGACACCTTTGCAGATGTAAACATTCTCCTAGCAAACGAAAGAAGTATGCCTGACTTCCAGAAATAAGGGAAAAAAGAGTCAGGAGTAGATTTCATATTCTGCCAGAATGCCAGTTGAAGAAAAAGCTGCACAACCCACACACGAGAAAGTGCATATGCACACACACACAATCCGTCACACATACACTATATACGCTTCCACATATATTGACACACACACTCACAATTTCATACTCTCTCTCTCTCCCACACATACAAAGCACACTCTCACACTTCCATCAGCCCTCTCTCATTTACACATTCTCGCTCTCTCTCTCTCTCTCTCTCTCTCTCCTTACAAACAACACACCTCTCATACTACTACAATTCCTATGTCTATCACAATAACACAAGCTAACGCATATTTCCTCTCATACATTCTCACTCTGCCGTGGGGAATGAAGTGTTAGAGACTTCATTGTACCAATCCACAAATTGCGTGAGGTGGGATGGCCAGTTTCCCTTACTACGGGTCGGGTACCCATTCACAAATGAACCCCCTATACAATTAGGCCTGTAGCTGGAGTTGAACCCCGTACCCGTTCCCTGAAAAACGAGTGCTCTACCACTATACTAATCATGCGCGCAAGAACGTTGTTTGATTGAAGGTTTGCCTTTCTGGCTTCTACAGCCGAAGGCATGGACCTTTCCACCCCACCGCCCTTAAACCTGAACATATACCCCGCCGGCCTGCCAGCCAGGCGACGGTGCACACAAATAACATACGTTACACTGAAAATACCAGGGCCTAGAATCACAGCGTGAGTTAAATAGAACAACGAGCGTATCCGGCGTGCGCGCACCAGAAACATGCAAGTCACACCTACAAACATCCAGTCACGTACAAAGTACATGGTCGCGTAACAAGCGATGTTTTTATATAGCTTGGAGAACAATGAAAGTATATATACCGTCGTGGTGCGATTGCGCTGCACTATAAGCCCCATGTTGATGATTCATGTTTTCGGGCAAAGTAAAGTACAGGACCACCGATAAAGTTGACCCTTTACAGAGAGCCCGGATAAGAGCATTCCATATGTGTTTTCTCCGTTCTTCTTGTTTTCTGAGGGGGTTTGCATTGTGTCGTTTTGTGTGCCTTTCGGTCCAGTGTATCCGACTTCGGCAGGCGTAATTTTAATGGATTTACTTCCCGTGGGGTGGGGGTGGGGAAATAGCTTCCGATAAGACATGCTAGTAATGGGTGAGGTAAAACATACTGATATGACTATGTTAGTCAGGGCCAGGCAAAACATACTGATATGACTATGTTAGTCAGGGCCAGGCAAAACATACTGATAAGACTATGTTAGTCAGGGCCAGGCAAAACATACTGATATGACTATGTTAGTCAGGGCCAGGCAAAACATACTGATATGACTATGTTAGTCAGGGCCAGGCAAAACATACTGATCAGACTATGTTAGTCAGGGCCAGGCAAAACATACTGATAAGACTATGTTAGTCAGGGCCAGGCAAAACATACTGATCAGACTACGTTAAGGTCAGGCAAAACATACTGATCAGACTATGTTAGTCAGGGCCAAGGAAAACATACTGATAAGACTACGTTAAGGTCATGCAAAACATACTGATCAGACTATGTTAGTCAGGGCCAGGCAAAGCAGACTAATAAAATTTTGTTAGTCAGGGCCAGGCAAAACATACTGATAAGACTATGTTAGTCAGGGCCAGGCAAAACATACTGATCAGACTACGTTAAGGTCAGGCAAAACATACTGATCAGACTATGTTAGTCAGGGACAGGCAAAACATACTGATAAGACTGTGTTAGTCAGGGCCAGGCAAAACAGACTGATAAGACTATGTTAGTCAGGGCCAGGCAAAACAGACTGATAAGACTGTTAGTCAGGCCAGGCAAAACAGACTGATAAGACTGTGTTAGTCAGGGCCAGGCAAAACAGACTAATAAGACTGTGTTAGTCAGGGCCAGGCAAAACAGACTGATAAGACTGTTAGTCAGGCCAGGGAAAACAGACTGATAAGACTGTGTTAGGGCCAGGCAAAACAGACTGATAAAACTGTGTTAGTCAGGGCCAGGCAAAACAGAACTGATAAGACTGTGTTAGTCAGGGCCAGGCAAAACAGACTGATAAGACTATGTTAGTCAAGTCATCCGTGTAAACAATCAGAGCCCGTCGCGCTAACCATCCATGACCACAACTGATGGTCCCAGGTAGCAGGCAGGACAGATGAAGTGGAAGCGAGGCGCCTCAGCCAGGTGTTGCACTGGCCGCCCCACGGACGACTCCATGAGTGATGCGATCATTTACCCGGCCCTGATTCCCAAGGGCCTGGGTTGAAGATGTCGTGCAAGGGACGCCCTGAGAGAGGCGGGGAACATGGTCGAAGAACGAGAAGTTGCGCGGATCCAACGCTGAGGACATTCTATCGAGTTGTGTCCATCGGGAGACCTCGATGTTATTGACACTGTCATGCCAGTGAACTCCGATGATAGGACGTTGGTTGCGCATGTGGAAGTGCTGAACCAGCAACAATCTCATACAAGAGGATTGTAATGACACATGATCTATACATGCGCAGCCTGGTTTCCAAGGGAAGCCTCTGCTGTGACCAGACTCTGTACAGAGAACTCTTAGATAATGCAGTAGGGCCGATCCTCTCAGTGATTTCCCGGACACTGGGTACTTTAGAAGTCAGTATAATGTACAGGTAGATGACATCCTCAATGAGAATGGCATGATTGTCATTTACAGTAATTCGCGCTGCCGACGGACCAGTATTGAGATTTTGAATCTTGGTCGTCGTCAAGGAAGTAGGCAGCAGTAAAAGTGAAGCTGACTGTTTTAAGTGCTCCATGTCGATGCCTGAAAGTCTGAACTTGGTATGAGGACATCGTCTGTGAAACTGAGATCGATCAAACGCAAGGGTCCAACGGCGGCAACCCGGTTGTACGTTTCCATATATGCAAAGATCAAATTCATAGCGACTGTGCAAAGACACGTCCATGGTTGACGCCAGACGATGTGAGCTCTTGCGCTGATGTTGCGGTGCAGCTCCCCTATGAACCCCATCAAGGTGGATGAGACTCCCACACACCGCAAGGTCTTTCAGATTGCGCATCTATCCACAGAATCAAAGGCGGCTCTAAAGCAAACATAAGCAGCCCGGATAGCTTCATTGCATGTATGGTTATTTCCGCAAGGAGTCGAAGTGGAATGACAGCATCAATAGTGGAACCAATGTGAAATCTGACCTGTGTGTGTTTATTTCTTTTGAGCAGAGATTACATCCTGGAGAGAGGTACACAGGCAAAAACTTTACCGGCGGCAGACAGTTATGTAATAGGCCTGTAGCTGCTGGATTCCGTTATGGTGTTCCATCCCTTTGTAGATAGATATAATTCCGATGAGCTATGCAGTAAGCATATGTAAATTGGTCCAGACTACTGTAAATAATTGGTGCATGGTTGTACACATTTTGGATCTGCTTCTTATTATTCATCAGCTTTCTTAAGCGATTAGCTCTTGGGGATTCTAGTTAATAGTGCTTGGGGAGTTGGGTGTGGGAGAAGGAAGGAAGGAAGGAAGGCAGGCAGGGAGAGGGAGGGAGGGAGGGAGGGAGAGAGAGAGAAAGAGCGAGAGAGAGAGAGAGAGATAGATAGATAGATAGATAGATAGATAGATAGATAGATAGATAGATAGATAGATAGATAGATAGATAGATAGATAGATAGATAGATAGATAGATAGATAGATAGATAGATAGATAGATAGATAGATAGATAGATAGATAGATAGATAGATAGATAGATAGATAGATAGATAGATAGATAGATAGATAGATAGATAGATAGATAGATAGATAGATAGATAGATAGATAGATAGACGGGTTTACCATCTCCACCAACGAGCGGGGACTTGACGAGTCCCGTATCTGTCAGAACCTCCATGTTTCAAGGGCAAGGAGCACGTATGTCGGAGTGCAAGGCTGAATTAGGCATACTGGGTTCTATGAAATACTGAGTTGGGTACCCTCAACGCAGCGAAATACTGAGTTGATTTCACCCGGTGCAGTGCATTGCCGGGCTGATTCCGGAGCCCTGACTAGAGAGTGACGGTTGTGGAAATTGGACAACTGCCTTCTTTAATAATAGACGTAGAGCAGCAATGTTATATTCACTGAAAATTGCTAAAGCCAATGGGACCTTCTGACTGTTAAATGCTAGAAGGGAAAATAGCCTTGTAATTCAGAGTTGGGGCTAGCTTGGCAATATTTAGACGTGCCTTTCTATAACGCTGCTTAAAATGGGAAAACGTTGCAGCTGAAGTGTGGTCAGAACAACAAGCAGATTATGCACGAAGAAGTGATCCACTTGCAGAAGGTTAAATGAATGTTTGCTCTGCACCTTTTAGATTGATCCAATTTCTTCAGATGCATTTCAGCAAGTGCACAGAATCGTACAACAAGAAAATGTTTTTTTTTACAAACATTACTGGGGTTTTCAATGTGGGTGCCTTTTGGTTTCAGAAGATTTGTGTATACTTTTCTGTTGTTGTTTCGAATGCCCACAATGAGTAGGTTACTCTTATGTGCACCCTGAAAAGGGCGCTAAGTGACGGGTTGCAGTAGCTTTCCTCACATCCCGAGCGTGCTGATGAAGATAGACCAACGTCCTCCATGTGGTTGTGCTATGCCTGGCTTCATCTGCGTGTCGTTCACTACTACGGAGATCACATCGAACCTCACCTTGTTAGCCAGACTGTTGTCCTCGACAACAGCCCGTTTCCAGGACGACCAACGAGGAGGTCAGATGAGAGTCTTGGCCAGTATACACTTTTTTGTTAACAGGATATTATCTGCAAGAACTGTGATGACTGTAAAAGCCCAGTCCTGCACAACGTTGATGATCTGCAGTAACTGTGTGCTCAGATGGTCTTATGTCATTCTGTGCATTAGTGCGTTCTACAACTTCCATTTCATTTACAAATACTAAAGAAATTTAAAAAGCCTGCACTGTTGCTGTTTTTTTTAGAGTTTGAAGCAGTACCCAATTATTGACCTGCCGAGTAAGTCACAGCTGATTAAACATAAATCTCATCCATTTGTATGGCTACAATCATTTCTAGCTTATTGAGTTCGCATGCTTTAATCTTCAAGTACCTGGAGATGCTTCCATCATCAGTAGACACTGAAAATGGAGATGTTAAATTTCTCAAGGTGCTTGGATGATGCAAACATAAGAGATGAGATTTTCTAACAAATCTGTAACATGCTGGTGATTTTATGAATTCAAAGCACATTGTAGATCTACTATTGCGCGTTCTGTATTTATCAGTGATAAAAAGCTGCAACTGTTCTGCCATAAACGTTAATTCCGTTTCGTATATTGGCATATTTATCTCTTGAGATGAAAGTAGTAATTCTGTTGCACTTTGTAACATAGTGCATGTTTCCTCTACTAAATCGCTGACACTGCATTGAGGAGTATGAGGTTTATATTCACTGTAATGGATCATTAGATGTTGAAGCTGTGACCACCTTTCCAGTTTACTGTTATTTATAATCCAGTTTAGATGTTTGGCAGCAACCTTTTTATTCCTGAAATAGACTTCTACAGATAGTATTGGAAATAATTTAATGATGACAGTTATGTAAGGTGCAGTGTTTTCTTCGATAGACTTGCAGAACAGTACAATACAGGTATGCGCTCCATCTAGCACAGTAAACGTGCATTGCTTATCTAACAATCCTTTCAATTTCGCACTAACCTGAGACTGAAGAGTGTGGTAGTTTTGTATAACATCTGACGAAAGCCAGTCATTGATTTTTTCTTCATGATTTCTCATAATTTCGAAAGCACGTTTCTCTGGATTTTTGCGAGGTTGATGTAAATCAACTGATAAATAGGAAGGCAATTCTGGAAACAATGATGGATATGCATTTGATTTTAGAGCAGGACACTTTCGTGGAAAAACATGTGTAACTCCAGATTTGTCGGTGTAAGTATCGCTTACAATAACATCACACTGTAGAAAATGCTTGATACTACGTTGATACACACCGCGCTGGCATTAGTTGGTACAAAATCTTTCCTAGGGATGTATTTAATCCACGTTCCCCTCACTTCTGCATTACGTGAAAACTTAAATACACTCACATAACTATAGGTGATTTTTTAATTTGATTTACATCCAGGAACACAACATTTAGAAGGCATTTTTGATGGCAGTCGCCAAATTCCAAATCCTCAACTGTGTTTAAAAACAGAGCCTTGGGAAGTGATGTCACTAAGTAGGTTAAAATGCCTCTTTTAAAGAAGGCCTTGGTTGAACCCCACACCTTTGCCGTGAAAAGTGAGTTCTAACCACTGCACTTCTAATCAGACCGAGCCTCTCAGCGTAAATGTACAGCCTAAAAAGTGGTCTACACATTACCAGCTGGGTAGACTTGTAGTTAACTTGGAAATCTCAACAATGTAAAATATAACAGCGCTTGAGAACCTGAGTCACGCGGGACGCCGACGAGTGGCACGCAGAACCAATTACATTTGTTGAGGATAGAGAATCACTCTGGTTATGAAAGAGGCGTGCCTAGTTACAAGGAGACACCACCTTGATAATGATGATAATAATATTGGAGAGAGAGGATATATATATATATATATATATATATATATAGCCACAACGGAGATATAGTGAGAGAGAGGAGTCAGGGAGAGGGAATGAGGGACGAGTGATAAAGGGAGGTCATTTGAGAAGAGAGGAAGGCAGGAATATATAATACTCTCTCTCTCTCTCTCTCTCTATATATATATATATATATATATATATATATATATATATCACACATTTTATTTCCCTCTCTGCCCCTCTCTTTCTCTGTGTGCGTAGAATGGGATACTGAGAGAAAGACAAAACATCAATTAAGTAAATAATGTTTCAGACTGAACCAGTAGATGTACAATAGGAGATGTATCACAAAATGTTCGTAACTTGTCGACAAGCACATTGGCACGGCAGTGATGTAACATTTCCATGACTACATAGTCTGGCGTAACGACGGGAAAGGGGAGGGTCATAGTCGGATAGAAATAGATGGAAGGTATGTAGACGGGGATACAGAGTAAGTAGAAAGGTAGGTGATGAGGAAGAGGTGCGCAGATGGATAGAGAGAAAGTAGAAACGCAGGTAGATGTTAGAAGGGGGGAGGTGGGGAGGTAGAGAGAAAGTAGAAAGGGAGGAAGAGAAGAGGGGAGACGGAAGAGGTTGGAAGATGGAAGAAAGAAAGTAGAAAGTGAAGACGAGGGCAAGAAAATAAAGGGGGATGGAGAGAAAGAGATAAGAAGATGGATATAGAAAAATTTGAAAGGGAGGAAGAGGTTGGAAGACGAATAGAGAGAAGGTAGAAAGGAAAGAAGAGGTCGGAACAGGGGGAGAAAGTAGAAAGGGAAGAAGGTGGGAGGAAGAGGTAGAAAGAGGAATAGAGAGAAAGTAGAAAGGGAGGAAGAGATCGGAAGAGGAATATAGAGAAAGTATAGCACAACATCCTGGAGCACCCAGGTCCACCTTCATCAGCACGCTCGGGATGTTATTAAAGCTACAGCAACCGCCACCTAACGCCCATTCCAGAGCGCACAAAATAGTACACATACTCATCGTGGGCATTCACCAACATAAACAACCCTAACAAACGTGATGGTCTATCCCAGGTGAGGGTCTCTCTCATCGCCATACAGTTTAACCCGCAATTAGGTTAGAGAGGACCATGGTGTCACTCTAACTCACCTTGAGAAACCGACAGAGCTGGAGAACATGTTCAAAATGTTTGTTTGTTGCCCCGCTTGGGCGGCTCAACATGCATGTATGTGTGTGTGTCCACGTTTTAATTTGTTAAACATAAGTTTTCAGTATGCTGTGGCCTGTTCGCAGTCTTAATATTGTAACCTTACCGCTTAACGGCAAAGAGCAGTACGCTTCTGCTATATTATATTACGGGTGTTATCTGTGCGATTTGCTTTTGAAGTTTAGTTTTACAATTTTCTTTATTTCTTCATACGTAGCTCTGTATTAAGTGAGTTTTGTTTCATCCTCTTTGGTCAGTTTACCTGGCTTCTCATTTAATTGTATCTTAGAGTGTGCAGGAATCCACTTGACTTGTCACATTCGTTGAAATTGTAGAGTAGAGGGTTTTAATCTGTCTATAATGACGTTGCCCTAAAGCCATGTATCTACGGGACGCTTTGACAAATTAATATTGTGAACTCTTTTTCTAACAGTACTTAAGCCAATATAATATCGGTATACCATGCGTTTTCAAATAAAACCGCAACATGTGAACATACGTACAATGCGCACGATGACGTCACTTCTGGTGTAAACAGCACATACCAACCGTCAAGTTTGCAAAATTGCATTATCCTCCAACTCATAGTTTCCTCAGCAGACAGTTGAAAACATGGCGGGTGTGATACGGAATACGTCCAGAGTTGATCAGCGAGCGGTGATTTTGTTTCTAACAGCTGAAGGATGTCGATCAGTTGACATTCATCGCAGAATGCAGGCAGTGTATGGTGACAAAAGTGTGTCGAAGACAACAATGAAGTACTGGACAGCGATGTTTAAAGAAGGACGTGAGTTAATGTAACAATATCCTCCTGACATGGTCTCGGAAGATCTTACGTTAACTCGCGTACATGGTCTCCTCTCACCATAGGTTTACATATTCATAAAAATAAAGTGCGCTTGATCTTGGATTGATGAACGTTCAAAATACACAAGGGCTAAAGTTAAATAAGACATAAGAACATCTAACACACAAGACTAATATACAGTACAAGAAATGTAGATCACTTTGCACAGATAATGCAGTAACACATGTAGGAGCTGAAGTGTACACACAATAACCAAACAACTTTTTCTTCATCTACGTTCGTTCTCAAACCCCCGCTACCAAGCCCTAAACAGAGATTCGCGAGTAGTAGGATGTAGTTCGGAGAACGGAATGCGTTGTGCTGCTAGTTTACAGTTTGACTGCGATATTGCACCTTTCGGTCCGACACATCCGTCTTTGGCGGGACCCAAACAATATTAGGGATACAGTCGTGATACCAATCGGTAAATGATGCCCTAATTATGATGCTGAAATCCAGATAAATCCCGGTGGCAACTCAAACTGTTGGACAGTCATCTCGACCCCAACCTGCAGTATTTCTAACATGTAAAAATCAGCATTCCAAGCACTAAGTCTGGGGAAACTGCCAGGTGTACAGGCTGTACTGTCTGAACTGAGTAAGCAACGCAAGAGAATGGCATACTAGTGTATACCCTCTCAATGTGGAATATATAGACAACGAGAGTAGATCGACTGCTAAAGCAGGGTAATGCAGACGATCAACCGGATGTACCAGTTACATACTAACAGATGAAAAGGGTGTAGAAATCAATCAGAGAGCGCCCAAAATTAACACAAGACGATTACCATAAGATAAACAGACCAGAACAAACTGTTTTGTTGCGCCACAGAACATGACACAATCTACTCCACAGACACATTTGAAGATTGACAACTCCGGCATGTGTACATGCAAAGAGGCGCTCCAGACTGCAGAGCACATAATACAGAACTACTCCAGATATAATGTACAGAGAAAAAGCCTATTGACACATAGAAGCAACACTGAAAGATAAATTTGATGGACATATATGTGAACTACAAACGACAGTTACATGTATACAAACAGACAACAATTGCATTATATTTTCAAGCGCCCCAAGCAACTGTTTTGCGGGGGCGGGGGGGGGGGGGGTTTGAAAAACAAACGCTACAGAGATTCCTTGAATGTGTGTCTTGAACATAATGTCACCTACTGGGAGTTACCTGCACAGAACAATTCTATCTGGCGCGCTTGCAACACCAAAAGTGCACATATCGCAGATCGAAACTCATCAGGGAGGCTCAGAGAACGCGTGCCACCCGAAAGAGCAGGACGCACGGCGACTCAACAACCTCTTCTCCACACATGTGCCCCGACGCGGCAGAGTCTACCGTGCCAGGATTGATCTTTATAGCTATATACAAACCCATCTCTCAGCACAAGTCTGATGCTGTTGCCATCCCTCCCCCCGTGTCCCGTTTGGCTGCAAAGAAACTTTAACCGCAAAATAGTTTGGCGGTTATAAGAAGCGACGTTCCACAAAGGAAATAACGAATGAGAGAAGATCGAAACATACCTTCAGCATCCAACTTGTTAATGGGACACTTGGGCATGAAGCGATTTGCAGACGTATTTCATATAAGCTGTAATATTGGTCAAACATTCGACCAATTATCAAATCTGTCTCTACTGTTTGTAACAATTTTCTTGTGTAACATTCTATGTATGTGAACAGAGAAAATACTAACACACTGGTGAAATGTGGAAAACTAACAGAATTACCAGCCTTCTTCCAACGTGAGGATAGTCATTGTTAATTTATGTCCATAATTCGTTAAGAGATCATTCTTTATGTTCTTATTTCAGAACAAGTAACTGCCCAGCACGCCGGAAACGCATCACAACACTTCGACATACGCAACGGTGTGTACCAAACAAGGCTGCGGAGTCAAGATGTGTAGCAGAGTTAAAGATTTCCACTGGGGTTACTCTATCTGGAATGTTACCACACTTATCGACATCATTTACGACCACACACTGCAAATAACATAGCACACAGCAGGTGTCATATTTATTATATCATACTCATACAACAACTATAAAAGTGAGTGCAATGAAATTACAACAACACAAGAATACAACTTAACTAAATAGATACTCGGATTTTATAAGCACAAGCTATTGATGTTGCTCCCAACTAATCCAACCCAGTTCTGGCCGCCCTTATCTGCACCCTCAACACAGTCTCAAAAACTCGTCCTCACCTTCGTATTCTGTGACACTCAGATCCGCTCAGGCGGGTGATCTGGACATAATACATTCAATATATTCAACTTATACTCATATATGATCACAGAATCAATCGATCTGCGTATACCCACGCTCTGGAACATATATGGTTCCCTCGGTGTCTACACACACCACACACACATATAGATCTTACCTAGTCGATCTGTACACTTGCGTAACTCTTCAGAACATACATCGTTCCCTCGGTGTCTACACACACCACAAATACATCTAGATCTCTCTTAGACACAGGGCGCCCAACACACACCTCATAGAGCGACTGGCCAAGACTCGAAGGCGTATGCTGGTTCAGCGACCCTGTTCTAACACATTCCTAAAAACAGCCTATCAATCACTCTTCTATTGTTGGCGAGCTAAACAGACTCCTAGCTAAATTCTGTATCTCTCTCTCTCTCTCTCTCTCTGGCCAGTCTGCTTGAGCTAAACTTTGTCTAGTATTATATAGTCTCAAGCAGTATCAGAGCTGTCCAATGGCCAGTCTGTGGGATGTCTTGACCCAGTCATTCAGCTGCCATCGGAACGCATCACTCTAACTCATGTCACTCATCCCACACTACCCAAATTGGAACGCCAGTGGTCAGCACCTAACCTCTTACCTGTCTAAACCTCTTCTTTCCCCCAACCCCGTTTTCCTTTGTTGACTTAGTATCAAGACGGTGAGTGACCGTATGGCACACATTCAAGTACCTTTGTTCTCAGAGTCGCCGACCACATTACCCCTGCCCTAAACGCTCATGCTCGGGCTAGAACTGTTAAATATGCAGCAGTACATGAGCTGACGGCAGCCAGCGACTCATAGCTTGCTGCTTGCAACAATGTCAGCGAACTATAGCTGACCAAGACCCTATTCTGCCTCCACGAGACCGCCATGGAAACAGGCTGCACTAGTCACTAGGACAGTCTGGCCAATGGATGGGAATCGCAGTTGAAAGGCAAATCCGGTACTAAAAAATGGGCATCTGAAATCGGAGGATTTGTGCTGAAAGACACAGTCTCGGAGTAAGCTACAAAACAACGTCAATTTCAAGACGAAAGCCGTAAAAGACGAAGAAGAAGAAGCAAGGTTATTTTATATGGTATTTTCGTTCCTGTACTGCCAAATAATGCCTTTGGAGATGCAACTGAAATAATTTGCCTCCAAACTAGATCGGACGGCAGATTGAAGCAGGCTACTCGTAATTAAATTTCAGAGTGCAATCATTACGTATGTTAATAAATAGCTCATCATCTGTAAGATTGAACATAATATGATATTTACAGAAGGTATAAATAGATACGTCTCGTGTGCAGAAGTTTGGATAATAGTTCTGAATTGCTTTCTTTCAGCAAATCAAAATGTCCAGAAATAAGTTTTATGAAAGCATTGTTATCTGCTGAAGTAATAAGTGGGAAGATATTCATGCAGCATGCCTTCACATTAACAATTCTAAATTCGTAACGCATCTCTCAGAACGTTGATTTTGTCAGTGGAAGTTTAAATATTTTCATTTTTGCCAGGTATTTTGGAAATAACCTTGTATAAATGTTGTAGTGGTAGAGTACTCACTTTTCAAAGCAAAGCTACAGAGATCGAATCACTCCACCGGCATGCTTCAGTCGACCCAGATGAGTAGATGGGGGAGGGGTTCAGTGGTAAACGGGTAGCTGACCTACGGTTAGGGGGGGGGGGGGGGGAGAGGTAGCGAGGAAGGGAACTGATCACCCCACCTCAGACAAGATGTGGTTTAATACAATAGTTCAATAAAGTATGTAACACTTCATCTTCGACAACAGTTTCTGCTAAAGGACTTATTTTCTAAATATTATTGAATGATATCCACTAAATAAAATCATTGTCTTTTTAACAAACTTTTCTTGCAACTCGAGGGTAAAAAAAGGTGTACACTTTTTATCACTAAATTCAAAAACTCGAGACAACACGTGTCCTCTCGATATCAATCTTGCCTTTGTATATAGAAGATTCACCTGCGTTGTTCAAGTTCTTCGCATATCTTGGCAAACAATCTAGATGTACGAGAGTTAACCATTTTTACAACTGTGGCTAGTACAGTTTTAAACTCATTGCCGATATTTTTTGTTTTCCCAACCAATACTTCACGATGAATAAATAATGTTTGTTCATGTCAACGATCACAAGACAAGTGTTTATCTGCACTTGGTTAACATAAATAACAAACAACAGAAGAGAAAGTGAAGTAATGGGCATACTTGAAATCGAACGCCAGACCACCAGATGACGGAAGCGCCTTGCCAGAAGTGAGAGAAATGAGTTAAGGACCTTGACGAGCGAGACACCCCCAAAAAATGTGCACAATTGGGCTAGTCTTCTGTCATTCAACACTTGTGACTATGGAATGTAGACCGAGATCGACCCAGACTAATGTATATACTCATTACTATACTTCCTAACTATTATATCATCACACATAGACCCTGCATGCTTTAAATACTTGTGTAGGGGTGAGACGTGATAAATTAACTTGTGTTCTTATGAATGATACAAATTCTTTCATTGATCAAACTTCGTTGTTCCTCTTCAGACTTTGACGACTCTAATAAAGGCAGCAGTCCACTCTAGGCCCTTGACACTTCCATACATATTTTTGTATTGCAAGAACTAAGGTTATTACAATGTCTAATGATTTCACTAGTTCAGGACTGTAACAGGTCTTCCACCGTCATGGGCGATGTGCCAGAGGTGCAAAGACCCGTAGTGCCAAAAGAAGCCCTAAACCTTGATAAATTGACAGAAAATGATGGAGGTCAGTCAAAGCCCTAAAACAACGAGGACTGCTGGATCAATGTCATTGCAGTTCAGGAGAATGGGAAAACTTTGACCAAAAAAAAACACGCAGCAAACGCATTCATATAATTGATCAAACCATTGATGGAACACCATTCATATACAGTATTTCCTGGATGACCCAACATCTCCCACGTACTTACTTATTAATGTAATGTCTGTTGTTTCTTCAAGTTCTTTGCAACAATAAAACTGGTCTACAATGTTGGTGTTAGTAACACAGCGAATGAACGTCAGTAATTTGACCTTTCCTCCAAAACCAGTTGATTCATCGAATTGTAGTGCACAAATTATTTTATTTTCTTTATAGAAGTGGACACAGTTTGTTCGATGTCTACAGAGATATGCACATTGTTTAAATGTACTTTTTGAGATAAATCGTTCTTATTCTTTTTTTATGCTTCACTCTGAAACACAGTTTCTACTACGGTTCTGTAAGCAGGGAGAATAAATGGCTCTGTTTGACTCCCAAGCGTTTTCCTTACTATGGCTCTGTAAGCAGGAAGAATTAAGTGGCTCTACTTTACTACAAAACATTGTCATTTCTAAAACTGACATTGACAGCTAGGAGAACAAGTTCCTTTGTTTCACTTCCAAACCTTGTCCCTTGCTATAGCTCTGTAAGTTGGGAGTATAAATGACTGCTTCATTATGTCATTACTATGGCTCTGTAAGTTGGGAGAATAAGTGGCTCTGCTTCACTCTCAAACATTCTCATTGCTATGTCTCTGTAAGCAGGGAGAATAAGTGGCTCTGCTTCACTGTCATTACTATGGATCTGTAAGCAAGGAGAATCAGTGGCTCTGCTTCGCTGTCATTACTATGACTTTGTTAGCAAGGAGAATCAGTGGCTCTGCTTCGCTGTCATTACTATGACTTTGTTAGCAAGGAGAATCAGTGGCTCTGCTTCGCTGTCATTACTATGACTTTGTTAGCAAGGAGAATCAGTGGCTCTGCTTCGCTGTCATTACTATGACTTTGTTAGCAAGCAGTCAGAAGCAGTGGCTCTGCTTCGACTCCAATCATTGTCATTACTACGGCTCTGTAAGCTGGAGGTATAAGTGTTCTGCTTCACGCCCTTACTATGGTTCTGCTTCACCCCCCAAAATATTGCCCTTATATGGCTCTGTAAGCAGGGAGAATCAGTGGATCTGCTTTATTTCCAAACATTGCCCTTACTATGGCTCTGTAAGCAGGAGGAATAAATGGCTCTGCTTCAGTAACCTATTTCCTATTTCTGAATGTAAATAGTTGTATTTGCTTTATTGGAAACATTGACTTTGAAGCCAGTCTCTGTTGGCATCGTTCTTTAACAGGGTTGTTTTGTTAAATAGACTTTTGTTTGTTAGCGTGAGTGGCACGTTTCTGAGCGAAATATCTTTTTAAATTTGCCGTTATTATGCCAATTTACCTTCTCAAGTAACACATTACGGTGTCAGTTTATCTTAATCCCCACACCATGTCATCTCCAGACCTAAATAACAGCCAAAATATAAACGTGTTTTCTGACTTGTTATATCAGTTATATCCAGAGAAGGAGCTATACTTAACTTAAACTCGTATTTATATCTGCGTTTCTGTCCTCACCAACACAAGTTTCATGTTCTCGTCCTAACCACAATTTCATATTCTCGTCCTCACCACCACACTTTTTATTATCTCGTCCTCACTATCACAAGTTTCATGTTCTCGTCTTCACTACCACAAGTTTCATGTTCTCGTCCTCAATACCACAAGTTTCATGTTCTCGTCTTCACTACCACAAGTTTTATGTTCTGGTCCTCACTACCACAAGTTTCATGTTCTCGTCATCAATAGCACAAGTTTTATGTTCTCGTCCTCACTACCACAAGTTTTATGTTCTCGTCCTCACTACCACAAGTTTTATGTTCTCGTCCTCACTACCACAAGTTTCATGTTCTCGTCCTCACTACCACAAGTTTTATGTTCTCGTCCTCACTACCACAAGTTTCATGTTCTCGTCCTCACTACAGCAAGTTTCATGTTCTCGTCCTCACTACAGAAATTTCATGTTCTCGTCCTCAATAGCACAAGTTTTATGTTCTCGTCCTCACTACCACAAGTTTCATGTTCTCGTCCTCACTACCACAAGTTTCATGTTCTCGTCCTCACTACCACAAGTTTCATGTTCTCGTCCTCACTACCACAAGTTTCATGTTCTCGTCCTCACTACAGCAAGTTTCATGTTCTCGTCCTCACCACCACAAGTTTCATGTTCTCGTCCTCACTACCACAAGTTTCATGTTCTCGTCTTCACTACCACAAGTTTCATGTTCTCGTCCTCACTACCACAAGTTTCATGTTCTCGTCCTCAATAGCACAAGTTTCATGTTCTCGTCCTCACTACCACAAGTTTCATGTTCTCGTCCTCACCACCACAAGTTTCATGTTCTCGTCCTCACCACCACAAGTTTCATGTTCTTGTCCTCACTACCACAAGTTTCATGTTCTTGTCCTCACTACCACAAGTTTCATGTTCTCGTCCTCACTACCACAAGTTTCATGTTCTCGTCCTCAATAGCACAAGTTTCATGTTCTCGTCCTCACTACCACAAGTTTCATGTTCTCGTCCTCACTACCACAAGTTTCATGTTCTCGTCCTCAATAGCACAAGTTTCATGTTCTCGTCCTCACTACCACAAGTTTCATGTTCTCGTCCTCACTACCACAAGTTTCATGTTCTCGTCCTCACTACCACAAGTTTCATGTTCTCGTCCTCAATAGCACAAGTTTCATGTTCTCGTCCTCACCACCACGCTTCATGTTCTCATCCTGACTACCACAAGTTTCATGTTCTCGTCCTCACTACCACACGTTTCATGTTCTCGTCCTCAATAGCACAAGTTTCATGTTCTCGTCCTCACCACCACGCTTCATATTCTCATCCTGACTACCACAAGTTTCATGTTCTCGTCCACACCACCACGCTTCATGTCCTCATCCTGACTACCACAAGTTTCATGTTCTCGTCCTCACCACCACGCTTCATATTCTCATCCTGACTACCACAAGCTTCATGTTCTCGTCCTCACTACCACAAGTTTCATGTTCTTGTCCTCACTATCACAAGTTTCATGTTCTCGTCTTCACCACCACAAGTTTCATGTTCTCGTCCTCACTACCACAAGTTTCATGTTCTCATCCTGACTACCACAAGTTTCATGTTCTCGTCCTACTACCACAAGTTTCATGTTCTCGTCCTCACTATCACAAGCTTCATGTTCTCGTCCTCACCACCACGCTTCATGTTCTCGTCCTCACCACCACAAGTTTCATGTTCTCGTCCTCACCACCACAAGTTTCATGTTCTCGTCCTCACCACCACAAGTTTCATGTTCTCGTCCTCACCACCAAAAGTTTCATGTTCTCGTCCTCACCACCACAAGTTTCATGTTCTCGTCCTCACCACCACAAGTTTCATGTTCTCGTCCTCACCACCACAAGTTTCATGTTCTCGTCCTCACCACCACAAGTTTCATGTTCTCGTCCTCACCACAACGCTTCATGTTCTCGTCCTCACCACCACGCTTCATGTTCTCGTCCTCACCACAAGTTTCATGTTCTCGTCCTCACCACCACGCTTCATGTTCTCGTCTTCACCACCACACATTTCATGTTCTTGTCCTCACCACAAGGTTCATGTTCTCGTCCTCACCACCACAAGTTTCATGTTCTCGTCCTCACTACCACAAGTTTCATGTTCTCGTCCTCACCACCACAAGTTTCATGTTCTCGTCCTCACTATCACAAGTTTCATGTTCTCGTCCTCACCACCACAAGTTTCATGTTCTCATCCTCACTACCACAAGTTTCATGTTCTCGTCCTCACTATCCCAAGTTTCATGTTCTCGTCCTCACTACCACAAGTTTCATGTTCTCGTCCTCACTACCACAAGTTTCATGTTCTTGTCCTCACCACCACAAGTTTCATGTTCTCGTCCTCACTATCACAAGTTTCATGTTCTCGTCCTCACTACCACAAGTTTCATGTTCTCGTCCTCACCACCACAAGTTTCATGTTCTCGTCCTACCAACACAAGTTTCATGTTCTCGTCCTCACCACCACGCTTCATGTTCTCGTCCTCACTACCACAAGTTTCATGTTCTCGTCCTCACCACCACGCTTCATGTTCTCGTCCTCACTACCACAAGTTTCATGTTCTCATTCTCACCACCACGCTTCATGTTCTCGTCCTCACCACCACAAGCTTCATGTTCTCATACTCACTACCACAAGTTTCATGTTCTCATCCTCACTACCACAAGTTTCATGTTCTCGTCCTCACTACCACAAGTTTCATGTTCTCGTCCTCACTACCACAAGTTTCATGTTCTCGTTCTCACTACCACAAGTTTCATGTTCTCATCCTCACTACCACAAGTTTCATGTTCTCGTCCTCACTACCACAAGTTTCATGTTCTCATCCTCACTACCACAAGTTTCATGTTCTCATCCTCACTACCACAAGTTTCATGTTCTCGTCCTCACCACCACAAGTTTCATGTTCTCGTCCTCACCACCCCAAGTTTCATGTTCTCGTCCTCACCACCACATGTTTCATGTTCTCTTCCTCACCACCACAAGTTTCATGTTCTCGTCCTCACCACCACGCTTCATGTTCTCGTCCTCACTACCACAAGTTTCATGTTCTCGTCCTCACTACCACAAGTTTCATGTTCTCGTCCTCACCACCACAAGTTTCATGTTCTCATTCTCACCACCATGCTTCATGTTCTCGTCCTCACCACCACGCTTCATGTTCTCATCCTCACTACCACAAGTTTCATGTTCTCATCCTCACTACCACAAGTTTCATGTTCTCATCCTCACTACCACAAGTTTCATGTTCTCATCCTCACTACCACAAGTTTCATGTTCTCGTCCTCACCACCACAAGTTTCATGTTCTCATCCTCACTACCACAAGCTTCATGTTCTCGTCTTGACCACAAGTTTCATGTTCTCATCCTCACCACCACAAGTTTCATGTTCTCATCCTCACTACCACAAGTTTTATGTTCTCATCCTCACTACCACAAGTTTCATGTTCTCGTCCTCACCACCACGCTTCATGTTCTCGTCCTGACCACAAGTTTCATGTTCTCGTCCTCACCACCACACTTCATGTTCTCGTCCTTACCACCACAAGTTTCATGTTCTCGTCCTCACCACCACAAGTTTCATGTTCTTGTCCTCACCACCACAAGTTTCATGTTCTTGTCCTCAGCACCACGCTTTATGTTCTCGTCCTCAGCACCACAAGTTTCATGTTCTCGTCCTCAGCACCACGCTTTATGTTCTCGTCCTCAGCACCACAAGTTTCATGTTCTTGTCCTCAGCACCACGCTTTATGTTCTCGTCCTCAGCACCACAAGTTTCATGTTCTTGTCCTCAGCACCACGCTTTATGTTCTCATCCTCACCACCACAAGTTTCATTTTCTCGTCCTCGCCACCACAAGTTTCATGTTCTTGTCCTCAGCACCACAAGTGTCATGTTCTCGTCCTCACCACCACAAGTTTCATTTTCTCGTCCTCACCACCACAAGTTTCATGTTCTTGTCCTCAGCACCACAAGTGTCATGTTCTCGTCCTCACCACCACAAGTGTCATGTTCTCGTCCTCACCACCACAAGTTTCATGTTCTCGTCCTCACCACCACAAGTTTCATGTTCTCGTCCTCACCACCACAAGTTTCATGTTCTCGTCCTCACCACCACAAGTGTCATGTTCTCGTCCTCACCACCACAAGTTTCATGTTCTCGTCCTCACCACCACAAGTTTCATTTTCTCGTCCTCACCACCACAAGTTTCATGTTCTCGTCCTCACCACCACAAGTTTCATGTTCTTGTCCTCACCACCACAAGTTTCATGTTCTTGTCCTCACCACCACAAGTTTCATGTTCTTGTCCTCACCACCACAAGTTTCATGTTCTTGTCCTCACCACCACAAGTTTCATGTTCTTGTCCTCACCACCACAAGTTTCATGTTCTTGTCCTCACCACCACAAGTTTCATGTTCTTGTCCTCACCACCACAAGTTTCATGTTCTTGTCCTCACCACCACAAGTTTCATGTTCTTGTCCTCACCACCACAAGTTTCATGTTCTCGTCCTCACTACCACAAGTTTCATGTTCTTGTCCTCACCACCACAAGTTTCATGTTCTTGTCCTCACCACCACAAGTTTCATTATTTCTCTTCTTTACCATAAACGTCATCTTCAGTTCAAGGGAAAGTTAATATTCACATTCTCTAAGTAATTAAAACGATTGCCTATATTCCACGTCTCTAGTGTCGACAACAATACTAACACTCCATAGAACAACACTAAAGTACAAACAAACAATGACTGGAACGATCTAAACTCAGGATTGCCAGTTACATTGAGCATCTAACAGTTTATAATTAACCTTCATTTGATTGATCTTTTAACCCTCAAGCTGGACACATTTTAAACAGAAACTATTACAAATTGGTAACACATAAAACAACAAAACCACTATAAATATATGTGTACGGTGTTACAACATTGAAATATAAAGTTTTGATAATAATATAATATAGTATATATAGATGGTTCTTCTAACAAAGCCACAACCAATGGAGGTGAATAGGTCTATTACAGAATAATTAAAATAAGGCGAGGCTGCAGCGGTTCTGTGGATGTGTATAATGGGAAAAAAACATGAAAAAAAACTAGTAAAAGTTGATTAAGGTTGAGCTTAATCAAAATTTAAAAATGGGTATGGTCAGATACCGCACCGAGACGAGAACACAAACAAAACCTACGTTACGACCAATAGGCCTTCATCAGTTCCATCAGTTCCCCCCTCTCTTATATCAATATCACGCCCTCCCGGCTTATATTGCCTTCTCATTGTTCTCCTATCTGGACCACTATTTGGCCACGCTTGGCTTATCAGGCATATTCCGCCACTTTTTGTTTGACCGCTCCTATTTCAGTTTCTATCGAGTACTTGGCACGACAGGTCGCTTAGACTGAAAGCGTCTCCCACCTGAAACAGATGAGTTGACCATTTTTTCTTATTTGTTGATTTGTTATTACAGAATAAGAAACTATGAAGAAGAAATTGGAGTATTAACAACGGAAACATACTTCAATAACTTCCGCGCAGAAGCAGATGCACTAAGGTCATAACTGAGCTTGTAATTCAAGATGAAGATATCCACCAAGAAAACGTAGTATTCCTGACTGATGCCTCGACAGATATAAGCAGATCTAAAACACACAGATGAAAATCCCGAGCAATGTATGTACTCCCTGACACAGCTCTCAGCAGAAAACAAAGGTCGGTCAAACAATGGATCCAATTCCACTGCAATATTACAGAGAAACTAGCAGAGTGTGGGTGAGCATCCCCACAAACTGATCTGAGCATAATATATGGCGAAGACAAGACCATAATTATAGCCAACTTCGGGGCAAGATGGACTGATCAACACTCCGACTTCCGAAAAGAAGACAGCTACTTTAATTTAAGAAGAGAAGAGCAAGCCATCATCTTCAGACTGAGAACTGGACATACCAGACTAACAAAATAAGGAGAGGAAAACTAGCGTCTGGTCAGGCACAACATACTGATCAGCAGACATGTTAGGGTCAGGCAAAATATACTGAACAAGGCCCTCAACTCGGCTTCCTCGCATCCCTCCCTGGATACGGGCTGTTTCATAGCAGCCTGGCTAACGAGGTGAGGGATCGACGTGACTCCCGTTGTAGTGAGCGATGCGCAGATAAAGCCAACCATAGCACAACCGCCTGGAGGACGCCGGTCCACCTTCATCAACACGCTCGGGATGTGTAGAACGCTACTTAACGTCCTTTTTAGGACGCATAACAGCAACAAAATGAGGATTGGGACAGATGACAGGTGTCCATGTGGGGAGCATTCCATGACCATGGAACACATCATACAAATAGGCATGGTTCCGCAGGAAGAGGGAGAACAATACTAGTCTCGCGAGGCAGAAGTAGATCCAATTCTATCAGATCTGGCATAGAGAGAGCTAGTTATTTTGCTGTGTGTGCAAAATAGCCTCTCTGAAGTCTGCTTCGACCAAATCTCCCCAGTCTTTTTATGGACTGGATGATTTGGGGCCGTTTGAATTTTCTGACATTTGTGGTAATCTGTATCGTATGTTACAAAGACTCTCTGAAATTTCTTCGAACAGTTTCTTCATTGATGCCGCCTCCTAGGAGCTGGTTGCTCCGAAACTCTCAGTCTGGTGCACTGCCATTCCACACGGTGTTCGCATCGCTGAGAAGAGAACCCATAACGAGACGCAGAAAATAGAGCTGCGCGAAGTGCAAGAATTCAAGACGGCAAATTACTAAGCCTGTCAACTTCTGCCTGACGTTTGGTGGAGTTTGTCAAGTTCAGATCGAAATCTACAGCGATATGCTGTCACATCTTTATAAAAAATGTGTGACGTTGCTGCCATAATTGCTTGCGATGAGCAACTACTATTATAATTATTAATCACTCCTGTTAGTCATTAGCTGTAGTTTTATTATTTTCTGAATTTCTTTCATTGTTGTTCATCCATGTAATAATTCTTTTCTGCATCGTTTTGAATGTTGAATGTTTTGTCAAAATTTGGATTTCGAAGCTGTTTCCCAGGCAGGAATTTATTTTTCTAAAGTTGGTTCAACATTTCCTTTGTAGTTGCAGCTATTTTTTCATACTTTTGATGAACACTTTTCAATTTGATTGTTTCTATATTATTCTGCCGGCTAGTGTTATTCCTAGAGATGATCAATTATTTTCCGTGTTCATATAGTTTCAGTGTGGTTTTCTTTGTCTTATTTGAAAGTGTAAATAATATGCATGTTGTTTTCTTCTAATGATAGATACGTCGGTATATAATCTCAAAGTAAGCAAGGGAGTTTAAAATTAACGATTTCTCTGTCCTAGATGCCCGAAGCATGTCTAGTAGAGAGCGAAAGACGCTCGTTCGTCCCGTCGCCTCTGTTTATAAATAGGTCAGGAGTTAAACATTTCTGTCAAAGGCTGTATGAGATAAATTTCGTCTTAGTATTTGATTGAAAATTGATAACGTGTCCTAGCCTCCACTCCCAGCTATGTCAGTATATACTACAGTAATCACCACTGCTAAAACAAATTCATAATTACGTTTCAGGAGTGTAAGGAGGCCAGCTGCATAAGCACACGTTTTTATATTGCAGCAACAACCAATATGAATAGATGAAACTCACTTTTCTTGGACGCAGGCGACGTTGATAGCAACGAAATTGTAAGCTAACCTTGTCTCGATAGTTAGCCAACTTGGAGGAGAGGAAAGGATTATGTACGTGTGTATATGTCTGCCTGTGTGTACGATGACATGAAAAGAATCGAACAGACTAGCGCTGCACTATTGCTGAGGGTGTTCAGAGACATGAGGCATCAAGAATAGATGAGGCCATCCAGAGACGATCGGTCCGCATGTCAACTCACATCAACCCTTCTTCAACCCCGATGGAAGGAGAAGTCGCATTTCCCTGAACAAAGTACAACAGACAATTCAAGGTTCAGATTGGCTTATTTAGCCATCTTCAAACTCATGAGAACAGTGAATTCTGACAAAGTGGTCCTCATCGATTACGATGGACGAACAAAAACCACAAACAAACAATATATATATATAAACTACTACTCGTTACTTCGTAACGTTTTTGTTTTTGTGTGTAAAAGATTTGCCTCTTAGTATACTACTGACGGAGGCACACTCCTTTGCATCACAGACAGTAGTCTTTTAGGCGCTAGCAGGACGTATTTAGCAGTATTTGAATGTGTGTGTGCGTCTGTATGTACTTGTTATAGTTAGGACGATCTCAATGATCAAACTCAACGAAAGTGCAATGGGAGGGTCTCACCCTGAGGGGCGCGTATTAGTGTGTATGTGTGTGTGTGTGCGAAAGGTTATAAACCCTTGTTGTGCGACCCAGAGTTATGTAAGATCTTCGTTACTGTGTTCATTCTCGTTGCTAAGACCCACCAGGGGAGCACAGATAGGGCGGATGTATTTACTATTAAGAGATTATTTAAATAGCTCTTCATCACGTTTCTTTTTTCTGCAGCAGGAACATGGATCCACCCACCAGAGTTGCACTTCTCGCATGAAGCCTACATCAGAGCTATTTTGGGAGTGACGAGGTTTGCCAACCTTGTGCACACATTATAAAGTTACTAGCCCCATTGGTAAATAATGGAGTTGCCAGAGTCTTGCATAACATAGTTTTCAGCCCCTTTTAAAACTGAAACACGTTGCCAGAACTTTCCATAACAATAAAGCTACCGTCCCTTACTTCAATGAGGTTGCCTACCCCTTACGTAAAATTAAAGTTGCCAGACCATTCCATAACAATAAAGCTACCTCCCCCTTGTTTCAATGAGGATGCCTGTCGCTTATATACATGATAAAGTTGCCAGCCCCTTACAAAACTGATAAAATTGTTTGCCCTTTGCATAAATTATAACATTTTCAGACATTCACAAAAATTATAAAGTTGGCGGGCCTTTACAAAAATTAGTTTACGGGCTTTATAAATAAATGAGGTCGTCTGACTTTTACATAAATAAGAAGGTTGTCAGACACATAAATTACAAAGTTGCTAGCCCCTACATATTTGTCTTTTACGACACGAACATTATGGTGCAGTAAGCCTATTCTTTCCTCGCCAGTAAGGGTCTCTGATTCAGCGCTGAGAACACATTTGCTTATGAGCTTCATCAAATCACTGACAAATTCTACCTGGTCTCGGCCCAGACAGATAATAACATGAGGTTGTGGAAAAGTCAAGTGAAAAAGAACAAATTATTCTTTGGTGGGAGGGGGGAAAAGTGGTGAGGGTGAAAGTTGGACAGACAAGGGAAAGGTGAACTAACCTGGAAGCTTCATCTTTATCAAGTGCCATGTCGACTGGCATATTATGAGATCATGGAATTTCGTTTATTTTTTTTGTGTCCACGTGCATGTTTATCAATTATTCCGTGTAATGATATTAAACCATGTAACATTTTCATTGTCTATTTATCCTATAGCTGCTTTTCTGAAAATTGTTCCCGTTGTAGTGAAGCTCTATTTACTCACGCACTTTTGTTGTTTTCGAAGCTACTCGCACTAGTTGCTTACTGTTGCTCTGCTTATATACCGCAGCTTTTTTTAAAGAAAAGGTGGACCTGGGATCTTCTCGCTGTAGTGTTATCCAAAGCTTCTCAGAATGCTCAACACTACTGGGACAGTAGCTTCGATCCTAACCTTTTATTACCATGACCTTAATGTGTTAGATAGAGATGAAAGTGGACAGTTATACGTTAAACGGCGTGGCATACATCCCATGTCTGGCAGAATGTTACTGGCCTCTGCGATACGGGAACAGGAGTGGGGCTAATTTTGTTTTACCGGCGATCGGAAGAAATCTGTGTTTATAACTTCTAAAACATTATTGGTTATCGAAAGGAATCTGTTCATAGAATTCTCAAAATTCATGGTCATTGGAAGAAATCTCATGGCAATAGAATTCTCAAAATTCTACCGTAAAACATTTCTATAGTTGCACATGTGTGTTACCGGGGTCACAGAAGTAAGAACCAGTGAACATTATTGCTGCAACCTGCTATGTATATATAAATGATTTGGACAATGATATCAAAGCATGATTGCAAAATTCGTGGATGGCACAAAACTATGCGGTAGGACCTCATCTCAGGCAGAGAAGGATATTTTAATATCGGATTTGGATAAGATTAAAAAATGGTCTGAGAGCTGCCAGGTAGAGTTTAATGTAGATAAATGTGCAGTCATCCACACAGGAAGATCCAAAAAGGAATATATTTACATATAGAAAAGAAAAGGGGCCTATGAGTTATAATAGGTGTGTGAGTAAGTCCATGTATCGGTGAAAAAGCTTAATGCAATCATTTGTATGATAAAAAGAAACATTACACATAGAAGCAAGGAAGTGATAGTCAAACTATATAAAGTAATAGTGAGACCTAAGTTGGAGTAATGTGGAAGGTGCGGAGTCCTATTCATAGAGTAGATAAAAACATGCTAGAAAGATACAAAGAGTTACAAAACTAATAGTGAGATACAAAATTATAGTTATGGGGAAAGACTCAGATCACACTGGGCTTGAGTGTTTAGAACAGAGAAGAATTCGAGGTGACTTAATACAAGCTTATAAGATAATAAATGGAACTATACATTAGACTACTAAGTTATTCAAGGTAGAAACAGTTGCAAGAACAAGAGGGCATGGCTTCAAATTATTTAAAGACAGGTCCAGATTGAATATTAGGAAAGATTTTATTTTTTATTCAGAGAGTGGTGAATGTTTGGAATGCATACCAAAGAATATAGTGGAGGGTGGGGGTCAGTTAATGCATTCAAAAATAGATTCGGCGCATTTATTTTGAGTGTAGGTAGATTGGAATAAACTGGTTGTACGCTCGCAAACAGACTATGTAGAGCCTTCTAAACCAGTGTAATGTAGTTACGCATGACGTAATATGAGACAAAAGGGGTACGGGGCCGACCACCACATCCTGTAGAAATGAAAAGCCACCTTGAAAGTAGACATCAGGAGCAACAATTTCAAATAAGGTCAAAGCAAAATATATATGGCTTCAAGTAATCTTTCTGTTTTATAATTGTCCACATTCACTTCTACGTGACATTACTAGCTCTGCTTAACAGCTAAAATTGAAAACCTTTCCACACTGAAAAAAATACTTGTTGGTCATCAATAGCTTGGGCTTCCCCGAGGTGTAAAAAAGAAACGCCAGGTAGGAAGGAATGCAGAGGTAAGATAAAGAAAGGTAGCGTTTCAAAGAAACACACAAGAGAAAAACATCAGGGGGAAGGGTGAGTCAGGTAGACTGGAGAATTCGCTCCAGCACGTGCCAAGAGTACAACAGGGGCTTAAATCACCGAAACGTACTGCTCACGCAGGTCGCCGTAACACTGGAGTGAGAGAGATTCGTGGACGAAGTTTGCCGACAGAACTATAATCCTTTGCCTGTCAGCATTGACTAGATTCTCTTATATTCACACATTATCTTCAGCTGTTACCAACGTACTACATTCATCAGCACGCTACTGCAACCCGCTACCTAAAGTCCTTTTCAGGGCGCACAAAAGAGTAACCTACTCATTATGGGCATTCGTAAACAACCAGCGTACTACATGGGCAGCAAAATATAATGTTTGTTTTTATTTTTTTTAAGAGACAGTTTTACAAAAATGTTACGTCTTTATGTTGGTTTAGAAGAATCTGTATACCAACCAGTTTTCTTTACATCCACTTGGTCTAGAAAATACATATGCGCATATAATCTATTCTTGAATGCATTAATTGACCCTGCCTCAATTATTTCCTTATGGCAATGCATTCCAAGCATTCAATACTCTATGACTAGAAAAAAATATGTCGTGATATCTAATCTGGACTTTTCTTTTATTAATTTATAACTGTGCCCTCTTTTTTTTAGACGTTTGTGTTTTGAAAAATTCACCTGGAATTCTTCTCTTTTGTAGACACCGTAGGCCGGTTTGTCTGAGTCTGTCCTCATAACTATAATTCTTAGATTCCACTATCAGTTGTGCGAGTCTTCTTTGTATCCTTTCCAGCATGTTTATATCCCATCTACGATAATGACTCCACACATGTACACAGTACTCCAATCTAGGTCTAACTAATGCGTTATACAGTTTACCTATACCTTACATATGCATAGAGTAGACTAACGTTCGGCCAGGCAAAATATAATGAACAAACTATGTTAGTCAGGGTCAGGTGAACCACTCTGAACAAGTTTTCCGTTCCTTACAAACAGTTCTCCGTATAAACATACTTTTTAAATTGCGGTCTGGCTAACGTGATGGGGATCGGCACTGTGATCCCCAAAGTGGTGAGATTATTCTGGAGCTTCGCATTGGACTATTGCCAGGAGAATCCTGGTCCACCTTCTCAAGAATACCTCGGGATGTGAGGAGAGCCACTGCAATCTACCACCAAAAAGAGTCGTAAAGATTACCTAACTCAAGTATGAGAGGCATTAGCAGCATCAATACCAGTAGTTCTTTCGTATGCCTATCTGTCGACTTTATGAAGCAGTGGTGGACATTGCTACACCATTTGGGATCTCAAAAGGTTAAGGTGTTGCCGAAATTACGGAATAGATGTGTATTGAAATTTCATATCTATATCATTTACTTTTGTCGGTGTGTACAACATGCTGACCAAGACCTCACCTCAAGTCCATGACATGAACCAGGATGTGTTATGTCAGTCTCACCAAAGAGATGGTGATTGACATTATGTTCTCCTAAGTAGTAAGCTGCTGAGAAGCCTAGCATTGCACTAAAAAAAAGTAATGATGACCTTCTTCAGATCACGTCGATACACATATCGTTAACCAGACTGTCTTGAAAACAGCCAGTTTCCATGAAACGTTACAAGGGAAAAGATAGTGGACCTGGTCAGTATGTTGTGAATGACCCTGAATCGACGTCCTTCCAGTTCAGTATGTTGTGCCTGACCCTGAATCGACGTCCTTCCTGGTCAGTATGTTGTGCCTGACCCTGAATGGACGTCCTTCCTGGTCAGCATGTTGTGCCTGACTGGACTAGCGTCTCAGTTTCCTGCACCGAGTGTTACCCGTGTTAAAAATAATACGCTCACTGTCACCTTCCAAGCATGTCATAAAACGAAAATAAAGAGCGGTGTGCTTGCGGCTGGCAATTGGAACTTGTAAAAGAAAACATTGCCATTAAAATCAGCCACTACTTAAGCTCGGATACAGGCTTCTTGTAAAGGTGCAAGTAAAATTGAACAAAAAAGATGATTGATTGCAAATGCTTGGAGGATGGAGTCCTATAAAAGGAGCCAGCTCCAGTGGTGGGTGTAACTGGACTGCAGGCTCGGTTTGTAATTCCAAAGTACCGGATTCTGATTCGTGTTCAGTTTCAATGAATATTTTGGTGGGTTTTATTTTTCTTTTCATATGATGGCTTCTCCGCGTACAGAAAGGATTGGCAAAACTACTGTACTGCAATAGAACATACACAACAACACAATACAAATTGATACACACACGCATTCATATACTGGCCAATTCGTCCTGATATAACCTAAACGACTACGGTCTGAGGTTGAAAAGGGCGAGCCTTCACCATGAGAATCAAGAAAGGCAAGCCTTAATCAAAGTGTCTTTTGCTTCCCGTCGGATCAAAATGGTGAATGAATCAATATAAGAAATGGCATGCTAGACTTACATGTACAGGTTTTGTATGTCTGCTTCCCCATTGTGCACGTGTGGAATGAACGAACAAACTACAGTACATATTTTACATGACTACCCTCCTTATAGCCAGGAAGACTCACGGGATAAATGACTCAACATTCAACTTAAACGTGTGTGGAATTAAAAAGGAGCTCCAGACAACGGGAGAGTTCATCATGTGAACCCGTCCGGTGGTGTAGAAATCATTGAGCGAACACAAAAAGGAAAAGAGGAATATAGCAAGAAACCACTACAACCCGCTACGAGAGAGACAATCCATGAAGAATTATGAACTTAAAACGAATTGTTTTTCACACCAATAATGTGTTGGCATCGAGTCGTGTAAGTCAAATAAGCATTAATGGCAAAGATATCAGATGCATTGGTAATTTGTACTGGGATCAAATAGCAACATCGTCTTATCTTTTCGTTTATCCCGTTTTGCCTTTCAGCGCCAGGCTATGAGGAGATCTATAGAACGAGCCCTACTGTATGCCTCGTGCACAGTGGCATTCACCGCCTGAGATATTTTCATAAGCTAGCTTCGTTCTTGTTCGACCTTGAATTCGAAGTATCTAAACAGCATTCCTTGTTGGGGAGGGAAAAGGGGTGGGGTAGGGTAGGGTTGGGCGGGGTGTGCGTGCGGCTGCGTGGTGGTAGGCTACTTTCTACGTGGCCAAACCATTTGAATTGCTGTAAATATTGTCCATATGTATTGTTTGTACGTAACGGGATTGATATCAGCGACATAAACAAGGCTAATGATAACATAGAAGAAATGAGGACACGGAAAATGGCAATAATGACAGAAGCAGACAAGAAAATCCACCAAGATCCCACACTTATTTACTCAGCAGTTGACATGAAAGTAAATGCAAAACTTCGAGTAAGGTTCATTATAGATCCAGTAACGGCCATATTCAATTTTCAATTTATTTTATTATAATGTATATATATATATATTCAACAAATTATTTGATAGTAAACTACTCGTATCAGTTTCACCGTTCACGCTCAAATTACCACATATATTGTATTCATTCACTTGGTCAATGTGAAGGATAGGTCACTACTGCAGCTCGCCACTTGCGATGCAAGTCTGCTTTCAAAACACTTGCAATCATCGACCTTCCACCCCAAAATAGCAACAATCAAATGTGTAAATGTGGAACCTTTTACATATCTTAGTAATAATATAGGTATACTTGAAAATACAGAACACTGTATTAAGTTAAGAATACTGAAGGCAAGAGGAGCTTTCTTACATTATGGACCTTAAAGAAATCAAAAGAAATTAAAACTAACACCAAATTAGGAATCTTCAACTCCATCATAAAGTCAGTTATATTGTATGGCTCTGAAGCATAGAGGACAATAATGACATTTAAGAAAAAGGCACATACTTTCGTAAATGGTTGTTGGCACAGAATTCAAGGGTGGAAATTGTATATTACGATTTTGATTAAACTTAACTTTAATCAACCGTAACATTTTTTTTTTGTCATTTATTTTTTCCTATAATAAGATCACAATTGGGCCAAAGGGCAGGAGCCTATATGCAACTGGGTCAATAACAATATGATCACAAATGTGGAATTTTTGATAAAAACGGGACAGATACCAGTGGAGCGTGACATACGGAGGTGGCTCTGTGTACGAAAACTAGTTGATGATTCAGTTTGTTCTTAAATGCGCAGGACAAGCTGGATAATGAACGACCGAGAAACTCGTGGAAGAGAAAGACGGATGCCAATATCAGGGTGGCAGGTAAGACGTGGACAGAATTGGCTCGTAAGGCTCATGGAAGGAAGACTTTTCTTGTAGTTGTTGGAGGAGTGGTAAGGTTTTAATCGATTGCTGGAAATGCATAAATAACTAACTACCCACCAAACATTGCTACAAAAATAGGTGTGCTGCAGGTCAGAGAAATGTCTGGACTAAAGGCGAGGGGAATAATAATCGTTATGCTCATCACGCAGTGCTGTAAGCGTAAAGTGAAGAGGAATTACAAAATTGTGTGGACATTCTCTTTACTGAAGACCAAGCAATAATAGCAGCCTCAGGATAGCAACTGCAGAAACATATCAACAATTTTAATAAGGATTGTATGGATTACAGTATGGAAAACAACATAGAGGAAACCGAAGATGACGAATGCAAGAAAAGAAACAAATATATTTATACAAAACCAACAAGTAAAACAGGTTAAAAATTCCACGTACCTGGGTAACATAATCTCAGCAGATGGCAAAGGAGATACTGAAACCCAACACATATGCAATAAAGTAAGTCAAATAATTGGGTAAATGTCCTCGATATTATAATGTAGACACGTGGCAATGGATACAAAAAGAATGCTGTATAACTCGATATCCCCACCTACATTGTGCTATATGTGCCAACATTGGACATCAACAAGCAAAGATAACAGAAACAGTGTAACAACAGAGATGAAATGCCTGCGCAGAATGCTTGAAGTAACATAGATAGATAGAATCAGAAATGAAGATGATAGGAGACAAGTAGGCACACCACCAGTGTTAGACTTTATGAAGAGACAGCAAACCAAACGCGATAAACACCAGGTAGTATCCTTCAGAAAGCAATGCTATACAGATACAATGGACCGACCAAGGACCGACCACGCAGAAGATGAATAGCAGAAATAACAGAAGCAGTAAAGCTCCCCGTGAATGAAACACACACTTGGATCCGGTCAAGAAAACTCTTCATAACATGACGCTGAAAGACACAAACAGGATAAAAGCGAAAAGAAGAAGACGAAGTGGACCAAGGAAAGAATTCATGACTACTGAGTAAAGTACGGATTAGTCCAACCAAAATGTTTCTAATGTCATCAGGAAGAAACGGGCGTACACCGGCACGTGCTCAGGATGAACAATAATATTCTTCCGTTACAGGCGATTATGTGGAAACCTAGCGGCAAAAGGAAGCGGGGTAGACCCAGAGAGAGACTATGCAGAACTATCAGAAGGGAAGGTGCAGTCATTGGGCTAGGGAACATGCAAGAACTACAGAGAGTGACGGGTGACCGATCGAACGGGAGAATTTTGGGTTCTGGCTTATGCGCTGTCTTTGGCACTGAAAATTCCATAGAGAGAATGAGAGCGAGAACACACGATACGTGTTAATGCTTATATCAAACGCAACACACAACAAAGTTATTGATTAGTGCATGTATACGATAGCATCACAAGAGAACGACATGTGTTAATAAACAATCAACCATCATCATGTGTCAACATTGTGGCACCAAAGAATAAGTTTGTGGGCAACCGTCTGTCCCTTGAGCATTTCAGCACTTCACAATTTTTTGTTTCCCCATCTAGATCTTTCTTCCCAGTCATGCTCAGTTTTATTGTCCTAGATCTTTCCAGCTGTACAATTTTTCGGCGCACTACTGTGGCCTGTTGTCTTTTTTATTTTATTTAGCAGAGATCTTTAAACACTGATGATATATATACATTGGATTTATTTCTGCAATACTATGCGTAGCACTATTCTCATCATGAATCACATTTGTGTTGCAAATTTAGTCTCTGTTCATTCATAGTCTAATATCTAAACAATGTTGATTGGACATTACTGAAATACTCTTTCTCACTTCCGCTGCCGACGTTTTTTGTTGTTAATTTTCATGTTTAATTAGAGGGGACGATCTCCATCACAGCACCGGCCATTACCCCGGGGAAGAAAACCCTTAGAAAATGCAGGAGGAAACAGACCCTTACATTAAATGGATGCTGAAGTCGGATGCACTGGGCCGACAGGCGCAAAATAAAAACTACAGTGCAACGTACACCGCCTTGGGGAATAGATAAATAAGGTGAATGCCAAAAAAAAAAAAAAAATGTTTTATTATTTTCGTAAAATACCTGCCTTAAAATCGCTGTGATTATATTCTTGAATCTTTATGATACTGATACATTGTCTGCCTTCTGTTATGATGATTCCCAAGTAGTATAATATTTATTAGTGGTCAATACAAAAGTTGTGCACAAATAGTTGTGATTATATTGCTAGAAGAATGTTGATATGAAAAGGCAAGATGTGTCTTAAGATGCAATGTATGGTATGTGACACTATGTTAGGAATGCAGGGGTCCTTGAATAATGTCATTTGGTTCTATGAAAGTCATGGCTAGTAAACAGTGTACGAAAAAAAAAAACATTGAAACTAATCATTTATAATTAAGTCATCGAGGGTTTAAGACTCCCCACCTCAAGGCATTACACGCAAAGGGCATTCTAGCATGGCCTAGATTACTGTTGAGTGTGAAGTACTCATCTGGGTTAGAAAGCCAACCCTTGACACAATATCCCATATGCATTAAAGACGTGAATAACTGGTTTTCTTGGGGACAGAAGAAGAGTGCTTATACTGACAAATAACCATACTCATTTGTTCTGATCAGTAACATCAGCACCTGAGAGCTGATAACAAACGACATATATTTGTTCATTCTTTTTTTCAAGTTAGTAGTATGTCTTTTACATAACATAGCTCTTACCACTGTAGACCTATTGGGCTGTTACGAGTTCCTTGGCAGACAGGTATAGTGTCAATACTTTCAGTACAATCGAGAAGTGATCATACCAAGGAAAACCATTGTGTCTGTCATATACACATTAATTATATATTTACATATAAATATATAGGATTGGGAGCCGCAGAGAACAGTGGTTAGAGAGCTGGCTTCGCCTCTGAGTGGTCCTGGGTTCATTCCCCAGTTGAGGCAGAAATATTTTTCAGACTGCAGCGGCCCCCGGGTCGACCCAGCATTAAATGGGTACTGGTTCAGTCCTGGAAGTAAAAGGCGGTGAGGGACCCATCACACCCCTACGGCAGTAATGCTATGGGTTTACTTTACTATATATGATTGCATAATTCTCTAGGTTTAGTCTTAATAGGAAAACCCTATATACCTGTGTTGACTGACAAGTGCCAAATATGTTATCAATTATTGTGAATTACTCTCACTACTATATATCACAAATTGTCAACATTGCTAGTACTGACATCATTTAGTAATGCCCCTAGATAGAACATGTGACACGTCACTTTCAGTCAGCTAATATAAGCAAACCCTGAGCCTCAAAATGAAAACAAAGCTTCTTCCATTGAACCATTAAAATTAAATTGTAAGTGTTTGCATCTTCAATGTAATGTTAAGTGTTTGATTGCATATTCAATACAATATTATAATTATTATGGAGGACCGAAATGATAGGATTGCTAAATATGTTGAGCACTACAAAACAGACCGAATGCTATAACGTGGTGTAGATGTAACTATACTTTCTATAGCCATACGAGATCTACATATGAGATCTCATCTAGCCCACAAGTCTGATGCTCTCGCCATCTTCGCTTGTGATGGGCAACCACTATGTTGCAAATCACAACAATTTCTTCCAATCACCTGAAAGACAAATATCACTCTTCTATTCCTGTATCATGTATGAGAAATTGTTTCTAAATCTGCCTTTCTATCCCTGTACAATGAAAAGGTTTTTGGCCTGTGCAAAAATCTCCGGACTGGCTTCCATGCCATGTTAAAAGAAAAATGACAAACTACAACTGTATGAGCACATACACGCTTTGTAGCACGATTGGTTCACCCAATGCTCATATTAGAGCCAAACAAAAAGGATGATGATTGTATAAACCAGTTGAAAATGCATGTGAAGAAGATATTATAATGGGGAAACTAAGGCAGTGAACTGTAAACAAAGTGTGTTTGTTAGTGACAGCGATCATTAAGACAATTATTTTTCTGAACTCAGAAAACATATAACAAATAACAGAAAAGAAAGTGATGTAATAGGCAGCCTGAATTCAATCCACGAACCTCAAAAGGATATTGCCGCAAAAGAAATTTGAATTAAGATATTCTACCAACCCGACATCTCAAAAAAATTGTCCCAACTGGCCAAACATTTTGTCATTCAATACTTGCAACTATGGAATATAGACTGAGTTGGACCCAGACATATTTGTAGACTCCTTGACTTCCTAACTTTCCTATCATCAAATACATAGAGGCCCAGAAGTTAGTGTCATAGGTGATGACTTTGTGATCATTTGTGAAGAATATAAACTTCACAAATAAAATAAAACACTGCTTGTCAAATGCAATGAAGATTAGAGAACAACAAAGTCAATGCTGAGGAAACTTCACCAGTTCGTCACTAAATGTCTAAGGAGGATAATGGATATACACTGGCAAGACATGGTGAGGAATGACGACTATGGGAAAGGAGCCAACAAAATGTGGAGCGACAGATCAAACGAAGGAAATTGGGTTGGATAAACACATGCTACAGAGATCACCATCAGACATAGCCAGAAAGACCTTGACATAGAATCCACAGGAGAAGAGAAAGAGAGGTGGACCAAGAAACACCTGAAGAAGAGACTGTGAAAATGAACTTTGGTCTCTGGACCTCAACTAGAGAGAGCAGAAAGGGCAGCTCAGAAATGAACTTGCTGGAGAAAAATTGTCAATGGATTCTGCCCAGAAAGGGGCGAGGGATAATGAAGATGGATCCAGACATATTTATAGACCTCATTATTTCCTAATTTTCCTATCAACAAGCACAGACCATACAGACCTTAACGCTAGCGCCGCAGGTAAAGCTCTTTGTGATCAGTGTGTGAAGAAGATAAAACTACAAAAATCAAATCAAACACTGCTGGTCAAATATATGATGATTTTCACCGCTAATAATGAAACATAACTTGAAGAATTTAAAACAGGAATAAATTCAAATAAACAAATAGAGAACTAGTCAAGTCACTTTAGTCTTGAACAAGAGTTTTTTTCTGGTCTGAAAGACACAATGTTGCATGAAAGCATTGCCTATTTTGTTAGTCAGTGTTTCCCCGACTTAAGAAGATAAAAAAGAATAATACAAACAAATAAGGACCACTAATTAACAATATTACTCCTGTTGATCCCACAAAGGAAAGAACTGAACCTATGAAGTATTCAAAGAATGTTGGAATAGCTGAATAAAGCGTTGAACAAAGTTGAACCAGCAACCTCATCGTGTAAATTATAATTTCCTGAGAAACCACTAGTGCAAAAATGAACAATAGCTTTCACAAAAACTGTCTGAAAAGGGCCACACTGCAGAGATGGTGGAGGTATTTAAAAAGTTTAGGGTGAAAAGAGAATTAATGTCCGAAATCAGGGTTAGACAGTTATTTTGGTCATATAACAGGACATACCTCCTTGTTGAAGACCATTCTAGAGGGTAAGGTGGAAGGAAGTTGTTGAAGAGTTACACAACGCTTAAGGGGGTGGATAACATCAGGAGATGAACTGGAAAAAGCCTGTCAGATTATACCATTATGGCAAGAGATAGAGTATACTGGAGATCCATTGCAGCTGAGATGGCACTTGAACTGAACCGAAAAGAGCAACCATTGAATATGAAGAAGAAAGAACAATATCCATGAGCTTGTCAGTTAAGATCTTTCACAGGATACTACAATTAATTTTAAAGATAATAATAAAAGTATAAGATGAGAACATCATGCAAAGGTTAAATGAAAAGGCCAAGGTAAGATTTTTTTTTAACCAGGTGAGAGGAGAATGCAGTACAGGTAGAGAGAGTACTGACATTAGACCAGGCAGCTATCCAAACGCCAGATTACACTTAGAGAGATGGAATTGGCCATGGAAGAAAACAAGAAAGCCTGATGTTATCTTATGAACTCTCTGAAGCTTGATGCTGTGGTAGTTGAGGGGGGTTTGAAAGAGATGAAAGAAGAATAAACATGTGAAAGGATGAAATTGGAGAGAATGATGGAAGGCTGACAGTCTACCTACAATATTTTACAAATGCTTCTCTGTTAAGTGATAAAAAAACTAAATGTGCAAATTGTAGGTTACTGGAACGGTAGAAAAAACAAATTTCATTACCTTGAATTACCTTCTTCTTTATAATCGTAAAAACACACACAATCCTGACAATATTTTTTACAAAGGAGAAGAAGAGTTCTGCAGTAATGCATATGGCGGTGATGTGTTTGTAACTTTATTGTAGGAGGTCTCTTCTGTTGCTAGCTTGTGTGAATATTAGCTGCATTTAAACTGGAAAATATTTTATGAACTACTCTAATGTGCTGAAAGTGGACAATTTGACAATTTATTAACTGCTAATGTTCACAACACAGAATCCTTCAGGTAGGAATATCTACTGTCGAAATGTATTAAAAAGAATTTTTTTTAATAAAATACTGCACTGAAGATGATTGCAAGCAATGTATTGTGGGACGAACAGATCATTACACAAGATCAAGGGACCAAAAAATGTTAGCTATGATATATAAATATATATATATATATAGATGTGTGTATGTATATGATTAATTGATACAGGTTCGACAAACGGGTAAATACATAGTTGGAGAGATAGACAGGCAGACTGATAGATAGATAGACAGATATATAGATAGATAACCCAATACAACACTTAGACTGGACAACACTAAAAAATAATGAACCCCAGTTTGCATGGCTCTACCCAGGGGGACTCAGTGGTCTCGAGGTAAGGTGTCCGCCTTGGGAGCTGGAGTCGCGGATTCGTATCACAGTGGTTACAGGGATTATGTTCACATAGATGATCTGGTAAAAATTCCCCTGACGTCTGGGTATTGAGGACAGACTCCAGTGTTGAGCACGTAAAAAATTCCTTGGGAGTTGGAAATCGTAAAGAGTAGGCCTAACTGCCGCTGGCTGGAAAAAATTCAAGTTAAAAATCTACCCAGGTTATTTGTACCTTTCCCCAGGTGGTTTGTTTAGAGCAGCTCTAGATGGGACCTAACTGGCTGAGGGTCTAGTAGGCTCTAGAGTCAAATTATATTTGGTTGTAGCTTCAGTAAATGATAAAAAGGAAAACTACAAAAGTGAAAAACTACTTGGAATCCTAAATTCAAAACAGACATGGTAATCTCTGTTTCCAGGTAGCCAAAGGCTTCAGTTATACTTAGTAGGTATTTTTAAAATTTCCTGCGGCTTACTAGGCTTGAGTATAGGTAAATATAATTTCACAGAAAAACATGATATGAGTGCCAGCACATCCGAAGGCGTCGAACTACAAGGGATTGAAACGACAATCAAAAACCAGGATTGGAGAATGTATAATCTATATGCTCCCTTCGGAAAGTTGCAGAATGGGTGTCTATGACATGAGTGGATAGCAGCGCTGGTGACCTCAAAACTCCAGGGGCTGGTGTGGATCTACTGTCCTGGTCATGCCGGGGTTACGAGTATTGGGCGAGCTGATTTTTTGGCGTCACACGCACTCATAACAGGCACAGCGGACATGGATAAAGGTGACATAGTGAAGGTTATCAAGGATCACCTGCTGGAAAATGACACTGCTTTGGATGAGTCTGCAAGACACAGGCTGCGACACTTTGGAATCAAATTAGGATTCAGTGGATCATAGAATCTGAGAGGACGAAACAGGAAGGTGTACAACAAACAGGCTACAGGCACCATCAGCTTCCACACTTTGTGCCATCTGCTGAGAGAGACTGAGCACCTATGGGTATGCCCGGAGTGCAGTGAAGTTGACTCCTAGTACAGAACAGAACACAGAAAAACAAAACCAGCCTATAAATAAAAATAACAGAGAGAGTGAGATAAACATGAAGTAGCAAGGACAAGCTTCTTGTTTAATTCACCCGAATCTAAATTCATAATGAAAATATGGCAAATGAAATTGCACACATAATTAACCAAATTATTCCCAAAAAGTGGTATTCAACGATTGTTCAAGTTTTAAAAGGTTCAGAATGAAAGTGCATAACAAACACAATTCCAAGCAATACAGACATCTTGTTTTTCACTGAAATTAACAGGGTGGCCAAAAGAAAGCAATTTTCTGTAGTATGGTGTCAAATGTGCTAAACTGACGAACTTTTATACGATTCTATCACATAAATTAGCAAATGTAAGAATCCAATACATGTTGGAGTGATGATGTTTATTGTATTCCTTTGCTGCCTTCCATGACCTCTGAATACTTTGTGAATTGGCTCCCTCTTCTTCTTCTTCTGCATTCGTTCTCAATCTCCCGTGACCTGAACAGAGCTTTGCAAGTAGAAGGATGTAGTCCAGAGATCGGAATGCATTGTGTTGCAAGTTTACAGCTTGACTGTGATATTTGCACCTTTAGGTCTGACACATCCGTCTTCTGCAGAATTGGCTGATAACTGCAATACGTTAATAGCATCTTGGTGCCCAGATAATGACATAGCTTTTTGTTTGGTGTAGAAAAAATAAAAATGTAGGTGAAATAATAGTAAAGTAAAGTAACCCATAGCATTACTGCCATAGGCATGTGAGGTGTTAGCGGTCTCACATTTCAAAGGCTCGTCTTTATGAGGGCGGTAGCCATCTCCTCTCCCTCGCCGCTTTTACTTCCCGGACTGTAGCGGTACCCATTTAAGGTTGGGTCGACCCGGGAGCCATTGCGGTCTGAAAAAACACTACCGCCTCAACTGGGGAATGAACCCAGGACCACTCACATGCGAAGCCAGAGCGCTAACCAAATAATAGACAAGGTACAAAATACATTTTTAGTCAGGTGAATTAAACGACAAGCACAGGACAAGCAATGTTGCCATACCCTTTTTTAATTTCAGTGAGAGCATGGAGCTACCACAACAGTTTGCTTCCTTATCAAAGAAATCACATGCTGTTACAGATGTAGACTCTGTGGCACTTGTATTGTATGTGAGAGGTTATCAGTCTATGAACCACCATATGTGGTCTTCTTTTATGACATGGGCTAACATTTAAGCAATGGTAATGGCAGTTTACACTCACTGTCTTGGCAGGTCACAAAAAAGGGTATTGAATTGATATATTTATATTGACTCTTCACACTAAATAACAAAGCTTGCTGCTGCCAGAAATATCCTTTGTCAGGCAGAAGATTTTGATCTCAATAACATTTAATATCGAACTGAAACTTTGTTTTCTACTGATCAGCACTGTTTGTCTCTAAGTAACACTCATAATGAGTACTCCACTAATTCTATTATACTTTTATTTTTGTAGCAAACTCATGTCAACATCTGCAATGTCAAATCAGAAAGAGAAGTCATAGTTTTGGTCTTAACAATACATGCAAATTCTTATTATGAAGCTAGTAGACAAGCATTTGTATTGAGCATAAAGATGGAATAGTGCCTACATCAGAAAGAACAAATACAGCAGATAAATAAATGTAAATATTGTGAAATGAGTCGTACCTAGTACAATTATCTATGAAGAAAAGAGTATTACTGCCGATAATGGTGAATATTATTAATTTGTAGTGCTAATTATTCTTTAAAATACAGTTTAATTCATTATTTACCAACTGACAAACGAGTTTAGTGATCTAGTATATGACTTCCAGGACTGTCAATACATCCAAGTATGTATCTGTTGTGTTAAGCCGTCAGTTACACTTTTACAAGGATCAACTGTGTTTATAAATGATCTATGCATAACCACTGCACTATTAATAAGCAATAAACTCATATATTCAATGTACTGTTACAGTTTATATTGATGGACAAATAACTACAGAGCAGTCCTATTCAATTGCATTCTTTTAATTTCAGAAGATGTTCACAAAAATAACCTCAGATGCATTGTAAATAATAAGTTTAATCAAAATATTATGTGATGTTTAAATAAAGGTTAGAGAGAGGCGAGGGCTCGACTTCATTGCCATGGGCTTCCCCATACAGCTCAGTCTCTCTCAGCAGAAAGGTATCCCGCCTGCCGAGAGCATCGCACAAAGCACGAACGATGAACCCAGGGATCTTCGGAAAAATTGACATCATGAACCTACCGTCGCAGCTCGAATTTGAACCCCGTCCATCTAAACATGAAGCAAATGGTTTGACCACTTTGCCACAGAAACCCCATTTGTTTAAATACGTTTCACACAATGAACTATATAAAACATTTACAAATTGCATTATTTTGCATCTGCTATGTTGTTCTTTTCATAAAATGAAGTCAAAGTACAAACTACCAGTGTCTTTCCAAAGACCATCATATAAATGGGGGAAGTAAGACCAATGTCTGATTAGGCACAACATACTGATCAAACATGTTAGTCATGATCAGGCAAAATATACTGGCCAAGACCATCACCTCGGCTTCCTTGGAGTCCTTTCTGAAAACGGGCTGTTTTCATGGCAGCCTGGCTAACGAGGTGAGGGACCGATGTGATCCCCGTAGTAGTGGGCGATACGCAGATGAAGCCAAGCATAGCACACAGCCGCCTGGAGGACCACGGTCCACCTCCATTAGCACGCTCAGGATTTGATGAAAGCTACAACAACCCGTCACTTAAACTTTAAGTTAAAGTCCTTTTTAGGGGGCACAAAAAAGTAATCCTGCTCATTGTAGGAATTGAACAACAAATAAATTATATTTTCCAAACTGCATTAACAACATGACTTTAAGCATTTGGTTACTCAAAAGATAACTAAAGAGAAATCAGCAGACACTGTTACATACTTACACACATTATGAAAATCAATCAAAATGTATTCTTTATTTACGTACCTGTTATTCTGCCTGGATCTCATTATCATTGAAATGCACAATACTCCTGTGTATGCCTTCAAACTGTCCGATTTTAATCTACTTTTTAAATATCGTCAATGCTATTCTTTGAAAATAGATCAATAATAATACTATAACTATCCTACCTTTCTTTCTATGATGTTAGTGTTGACGTTAATATAATAATTATTACGATATTGACTCTTAGTAGGCACTTTTATTACGTGATCCCGTGATCCCCGTAAATAGCGAGCGACACACGGATGAAGTAGAGGATAGCACAACCGCTTGGAGGACCCCGATCCACCTTCGTCAATACGCTCGAAATGTGATGAAAGCTACTGCAACTCGCCACTTAACGTCTTTTTCAGGACACACAAAAGAGTAAACTTACTCATTCGAGTCATTGTGGGCATTCACGACAACTTAGCCTATCTTGCGAAGTGATTAGTGATGCCACAAAGTTATCGTTCGTCTCTAATCATAACACAACTAGTCTAAACACAAACTTTCAATAGATTTACAACGATCTATGCATATACACTGCTGCACTGAGAAGTAGGATCACGATAGAAATGTATATACAGGTGCATCTCATAAGGTATAACTAGTTATAAGGCCGGCTGCTGCAGGAATAGTTTCATAACTTGCAGACGAGACGTTGTAAGGTAGGTAGTAAGTAAGGCATGCACGTCGTTGAACCGATTCAACATTCGTTAACGAACTAAAATTCTAAATTCTACAAACACAACGCCTGCTGGAGCACAGAGGAAAGTTGTATATAAATGTTAAACTATTTCTTAATGTGTTTGTTTGAGGTAGTAACTAATTTCTGACATTCCTGTCACTTACCGAAAAGTGTTGCTTGCTGGTCACCGCATCAAACCTGGGCCAGTTTTTACAAAACATAGATTGCTTTAGGTTATTCGTTGATGCGTTGCAACGAAACAAAATAAACCTGTATTGATACCACTAAGTTACCTGAAATTCTTTCACATATAAAGTTTTTACTACATCCTTAACACAACTATTATATTAAATCATAGAAGTTGAGTTTCGTGACATTTGCAACTATCTTTATACAAATGTTACAATTCAGAAAAAAATACCTGTCAAGGCGTTGCGACGAAACAGTTAGTCTACTTGAAATTATTTCACATATTTTCAAGTTGTAACTACAAAATGGATCTACCTGCAATATGAAATCTAAATAAAGAGTTTCACTATATTGACATCGATCTATATACAAATGCTGCAATTCGGAGACAATTACACATCGAGGCGTTGCGACGAAATATAATTTACGTAAATCAAGAACACTAACATCTCATTCCTGCTAGCGGTCTTAATTTTACTAGTAACTTCCCCTACGTCATTTGTGTTTGGATGTGATTTGGTAATACAGAAGTTCAAGAAATGCAATACAATATCATCATCTGCATCATGATCATTATCTTCATAACATTTTAATCTACCATTGGAGCCGAAGTCTTCAACAAATATACGCTTTAACTTTCTGCCTTCAGTACCTTCTAAATGCGTGGGAACACTGGGCAGTTGCCTATGGGCCCTGCGATTCTCGTGGCTTTTTGATGAATTAATCGCAAACTGATAATCAATTTGAATACACCCATAAAATAGTTGAAAAATGGGGACATGTTTCGCAATGTTGAAATCGCTATCAGAGTGTTCAAATACATGCTGGTAACAAAACTACGTGGAGAGGCTCATTTTCAAAATTAAAGCTCATAAGGAATCAATAAGGCAGTATCATGTAGCGGATTCTTTGCAGAATATCGCTCCCATCACACTACGTCTGAAAGAAATTCGATCACTTGTCAATTCTCAGTCAGTTCCAGTCATCTCCAAGCATTCCTTAACGTCTTTGTGCCATCGCCATCTTTGTCTGTCTCTGTCTCTCTTGCCCGGCACCAAACATCCTATCATAACATTGTGTCTTTTGATGTATCCAAAGTATTTTTAATTCTCTGTTCATGACGGAATTTAAGTACCAGTTCTCTTCTATTCCCAACTCTTGCCGAATGGTTACATTCTTCTTTGTTACTGTCCATGGTATTCTGCGACCACTTACATAACATTTCGATTCGGAAGACTGGATTCTTTTCCTTGAGGTTTGGGTAACTGCTGCCATGGAAAAACTCAGGCTCTCAAAATGCTCAATTTTGGTGGTGTGCAAGTATTCCGCCAACGTTTTGTCAGGTTGTGTAGCCTGCATTCCCATTGATCAGCAGAACAGTTATATTTAAACAGACTTTCACTCATTTCAGAATCATCCTTGAAAACGATGCAAAGATAAATGGAATGAACTGACGCAGATTCCATGGATCTAGCTGCGGGAGTAACCTGTACCATGACATCACTTGTCTTGCACGACATAGAAGTCCTTAAATAGACGCTGAGGCAGAAAAGGCTTAAAAAGATGGGGATACAGGGATTATGAGACATGCGACTGTGAAGCAACACAAGGCCAAGACCACCTGATGAGCCGGAGACATTCGCTGAAGTCTGAGAACGAGCTAGAAGTGAGCCGGAGACAGTCGCTGAAGTCTGAGAACGAGCTAGAAGTGAGCCGGAGACAGTCGCTGAAGTCTGAGAACGAGCTAGAAGTGAGCTGGAGACAGTCGCTGATGTCTCTCTGCTACCAAGAAAGAGTTAGAAGTGAGCCAGCGACAGTCGCTGATGTCTTCCCGCTACCAAGAACGAGCTAGAAGTGAGCCGGCGACAGTCGCTGAAGTCTAAGAACGAGTTAGAAGTGAGCCGGCGACAGTCGCTGAAGTCTGAGAACGAGCTAGAAGTGAGCCGGAGACAGTCGCTGAAGTCTAAGAACGAGTTAGAAGTGAGCCGGCGACAGTCGCTGAAGTCTAAGAACGAGTTAGAAGTGAGCCGGCGACAGTCGCTGAAGTCTAAGAACGAGTTAGAAGTGAGCCGGCGACAGTCGCTGAAGTCTGAGAACGAGCTAGAAGTGAGCCGGAGACAGTCGCTGATGTCTTCCCGCTACCAAGAACGAGCTAGAAGTGAGCCGGCGACAGTCGCTGAAGTCTAAGAACGAGTTAGAAGTGAGCCGGCGACAGTCGCTGAAGTCTAAGAACGAGTTAGAAGTGAGCCGGCGACAGTCGCTGAAGTCTAAGAACGAGTTAGAAGTGAGCCGGCGACAGTCGCTGAAGTCTGAGAACGAGCTAGAAGTGAGCCGGAGACAGTCGCTGAAGTCTAAGAACGAGTTAGAAGTGAGCCGGCGACTGTCGCTGAAGTCTACCTGCTACCAAGAACGAGCTAGAGTTGAGCCGGCGACAGTCGCTGATGTCTTCCCGCTACCAAGAACGAGTTAGAAGTGAGCCGGCGACAGTCGCTGATGTCTTCCCGCATCAAGAACGAGTTAGAAGTGAGCCGGCGACAGTCGCTGATGTCTTCCCGCATCAAGAACGAGTTAGAAGTGAGCAAGAAGTCCAACATGGTTCCTAGTCAGCGGAGATCCTAAACTTAATATCTCTGTTTGTACTCACATCACTTTTGTAAATGTTCATCTCTACTTCTTTGATGTATTAGTTGATTTTATGTGTATTGCCTCTTGTTCCTGGGTGAAGACATTTTGATCGTAGTGTCGATTCTGTTCTTGTTTTGTTCCAGCTCGGTAACTGAACTATATGCATGTTTTTATACTCCTAAAGCTACGTAAGAGAGCCCAGACCTCAAGGTGACCAGGAAACGAACTCTGCTAGTTTTACTTTCAAAAGAAAGCACTCTACAAGTTCCACTCTCTGCATCACGACACCGATCTTTAATGCCCTAATTGATTGGCATCCTGTAAGTTTCGAGAGACAATGGACTTAACGCTAGAGAGGGGACAGTCAGTTGTTGCCCTTGCTTTTGCCCTACACGTCTGGAGTCTGCATCTTGACGCATCTTGTCTTCCCCTGCCTGCAGACCAACCTCTAGCCGGGTCTGTCTTTTGCAAATTCCTCCCATTTGCAGGAGTTCATATCCAACACCTCCAGATCACGCTTGCAAACATCTTTGTAGCGAAGGAAGGGTTTACTTTTGTTTCGCTTGCCCGTGATCAGCTCTCCGTATAGGATATCTTTTGGTATTCGCCCATCCTCCATTCTGCACACGTGACCAAGCTACTGCAAGCGGCGCTGGCGGAGGATCGTAACTAAACTGAAAATCTTTGCACGGCTCAACACATGGTTGTTTGTCACTCTGTCACTACATTAAATTCCAAATATGCGCCCCAGGAAACGCATGAGTAAAGCATTTAGTCTTTTTTTCGTGTGAGGCATACAGAGTTCATGTTTCACTGGTATAGAGTAGGGTACTAATCACACATGATCTGTACACAGCAACGTTTATGGAAATTGTCAGCATGTTGTTATCCCCCACTCTATGTGAGATCCTGGCAGGTGCTGATTAGGCCATACCTAATGGCTTTCGCAGCTCTGCATCCAGTTAAAGGATGTCTGTCATGATAGATCCGAGGTAGTTGAAGTGATGTACTACTTCCAGATTTTTATCGTTTAAGACAATGTCTAGAGGATCTGCACCCTAAGCCATCACTTTCGTCTTTTGTACGCTGATGGTGAGTCCGAACAGATTACAGGATATGGCCAACCTATTTATGAGAATCTGTAATTCAGCTTCCGTATGGGCGACTAGGGCAGCATCGTTTGCGAAGACCATATCCCGAATGATAGTCTCCCTTATCTTACTTTTTGCTCGCAGTCTGGCTAGATTGAATAATCTCCCATCTGACCTAGTTTGCAGGAAGACCCCTTCCGTGGCTGTTCCAAAGACGTGTTTAAGCACGAATGGCAAAGAAAATACCGAATAGAATCGGAGCCAGGACACAGCTTTATTTGACTCCACTGTTAATGTCGAAGGCCTCAAATTCCTGACCGTCATGCATCACTGTACCTATGCCCTACATACATTCTTACTATCCCCATTTTAACCCCTCTAACACAGAAGGCGTTCCAATCTTTTGTTTTTTCATACTTCGTTATTGGTCTGTGCGAATGTTTGAGTGGGCAAAAACCATAAATGTGAATTCGCAAAGAATTAGTTTCGGCCACACTATCGAACAGCAGTTTTTTTAAACCAACTGTCACTCACGCACAAGGAAAATGACATCATGAAGACCATTAACTCGGGTCAGGTCATCAGGTCAGGTCATCCTGTAACCGGTGAGGTCGTTGGGGCACACATGAACACATCCTCACAACACTACACCACCCTTCTCTGTCAGCGGCCGCTGCCTGTGACTCTTCTGGCCAGAGATTGGTCCATTCTCTTATGTTGTCCTCCCATATCTTTTTGGGACGGCCTCTTCGTCATCTGCTTTGCACTTTTCCGTACAAGATCGTATTTGCAAGACCATTTGATCTTGATATGTGACCGTACCAAGCGAGTTTCCTTCTTTTGACAGTTGCCAAGAGGTCATCAAAAGGCCCTATTGCTGTTATAATTCTATCTCGTATTTTCTCATTTGTAACTCGATCTTTGTACGTGACTTTGTACATCTCCAAGGCCTGTATCCTGCGTTGAAGGTCAGCTGTAACTGTCCATGTCTCACAAGCATAGAGGCATGTTGACAGGACCAGTGTACGCATAAATATAATTTTCGTGCATAGTGCTAACCGTTTATCTTGCCAGATTTTGTTAAGCCGTGCAAGCGCCGCTATTGTCTGTGCTATTCTGGCCAACACCTCACATTTTGATCCGTCATCACTGACAATCGACCCTAGATATTTAAAACGGTCAACCCCTCCGAGTTCCTGACCGCTAGCCTTTATCCTGCTGTTGAAGCCCTTGACGTTGTTGGTCATTAATTTTGTCTTTCCAGTGTTTATCTCCATACCATAGTCAAGAGCTGTTTCATCGAGTCTTCTGACCCATTCCTGGAGTTCTGCTTCTGAACCCACCAACCCGTCAATGTCATCTGCAAAACGAATGTTGGTAATCGTTCGGCCCCCTATCTTGACAGTACCAACGTGACCTCCAAGTGCCTCACTCATAATGACCTCAATATATTGTGATGTGCAAAACCAGTCCCCTCGCCTCCCATTCACAAGAACTGCGCTGGACGCCTTGTCATACAGGTGTTCAAGGACCATTATAATATTTTTGTTGATTTTATACATCCTCATGGTTGCCCATAGCGCATTATGCCATACCCTATCAAACGCCTTCTTAAAATCAAAACACATGATACAGTGTTTGCTGCTGTTCTAGATATTTCTCGCTTAGCAGCCTTAAATTAAATATCTGTTCTGTAGCGCTTCTTCCTTGTCTGAACCCTGCTTGCTCCTCGGCAATGATGTTCTCTGCTTGGGGTTTCAATCGATCAAGGATTAATCTAAGCATGACTTTGCTAGGGTGGCTAATGAGGCTTATTGTTCTGTAATTTTGACACAACTTTAGGTTTCCATACTTATGTAACGGTATAACCATTGATTTCGTCCATAAGTCCGGCCAGTTTTCTGTCTCCCTTATTTTGATGCAGATGTGTGTCAGGCCTTCCACCACTATCTCTCCACCTGCCTGTAAGAGCTCTGCTGGTATATTGTCCACTCCGGCCGCCTTCCCTCTTCTCAATGTCTTTATCGCTGCAGTTACCTCTTCCTTCGTTATCAGTTGGTTATCCTCTATATTTGTTGATGTTTAGGGGGATTGTTTTCCCAGTTGTAACTACAAGCCACTGATAAAACAATTCTAAAGAAAGACATTTCGCAAACATGTCTATCGATTAATAAAATACAACAGTTAATACATGCTGTACGGTTGACCAATTAATTATCATTTATATGTTGAATTAAATGTTTGTGTTTAAAAAAAGTTTTTTTGGATTAATATTCGTTTCATATCACGGTTTTAATATATAAACATTAGTTTGCTGATTATACCAATAAATATAAAGGTTTAATTGTATTTTGCCACTTCACATTTCTTTCTAGTTAAAGGGCGGGTAGGAGCCTCAGTGCATTGTTTTGTGTTCATTCAGCCCGACCAGGTGTTCTTTAATCTGTGTTCGTACAGCCCGACCAGGTGTCCTTTAATCTGTGTTCATTCAGCCCGACCAGGTGTCCTTTAATCTGTGTTCTTACAGCCCGACAAGGTGTCCTTTAATCTGTGTTCGTACAGCCCGACCAGGTGTCGATTAATTTACTTCATTTTACCCAGTCAGATATTCATTGCAGATGTCTGAACACTATCACGCTCTTAGTCCATTCGCTTGCGTTAATATACCCTTGTACTTAGTCTAACCACATGGTTCACACAATCCTGCCCTTAGTCTAACCACATGGTTAACATAATCCTGCACTTAGTCTAACCACGTGGTTCAGAAAATCCTGCCCTTAGTCTAACCACGTGGTTCACACAATCATGTCCTTAGCTTACCCACATGGTTCACAGAATCGTGCCCTTAGTCCAACCACATGTTTCACATAATCATGCCCTTAGTCCATTCACTAAGGTTCTTTTTACAGTCCTGCACGTAGATTATTAACTTATTTCATTAATTCCTGCATGTAATCCATTCACTTGCTTTCATACAGTCTTCACCGTAGTGCATTCACTTGCGTTTCTACTACAGTCCTGTCTTTAATTCACTTTTTCTTTCGTACAGTCATGTCAGTAGTTTATTCACGTGGGCTTCTATTTCATTCCTGCGCGTAGCCCATTCACTTACTTTCATACAGTCCTCTGCCCGTAGTCCATTTGCTTGATTTCATGCAGTCCTGTCCGTAATCCAGTTACTTGAGTTCCTTCTACATACCTGCGCGTAGTTTATTCACGTTCTTTCATACAGTCCTCTGCCCGTAGTTCATTCACTTGTGTTCCTGCTACAGTCATGCACGTAATCGATTCCTTTGGTTTCATACATCACTACTAGTAGTCCCTTATCTCGGTTTCATACATCACTACTCGTAGTCCCTTCACTTGGCTTCATACATCACTACTCGTAGTCCCTTCAATTGGTTTCATACATCACTACTCGTAGTCTCTTCACTTTGATTCATACATCCCTACTAGTAGTCCATTCACTTGGTTTAATACAGCCTTACTAGTAGTCCATTCACTTGGTTTAATACAGCCTTACTAGTAGTCCATTCACTCGGTTTTATACATCCCTACTAGTAGTCCATTCACTTGGTTTAATACAGCCTTACTAGTAGTCCATTCACTCGGTTTTATACATCCCTACTAGTAGTCCATTCACTTGGTTTAATACAGCCTTACTAGTAGTCCATTCCCTCGGTTTTATACATCCCTACTAATAGTCCATTCTCTTGGTTTCAAATATCCCTACTAGTAGATCATTCACTAGGTTCCATACGGCCACGCCCGAAATTCATTTACTTGCTTTCATACGACCCTACACAAAGTCCATTCACTTGCTTTCACACGGTCTTGCATGTAGTCCATTCACTTGCTTTCATACGGCTCTGCAAGTAGCTCATTCACTTGCTTTCGTTCGGCCGAGCACGTAGCTCTTTCACTTGTGTTCACATATGTGACGCCACTAATATAGCTTTAGAAACACTTTAAAAAAAATGCGCAGCGGATAAAAACATGTATTGTGAATTAGGCAACATTACAGACGACTTCAATAAAAAGCATTAAAAAATAATTTTACAATTTTTTTTACAAACATTTACAAAAAACAAACATACAAAACATTAAATAAAAATAAACATTTAATTAATCTATTGTTTACGTGATTTGTTTGAATAGCTGCAAGTTTGTATAAAATTATTATTTTTATTTAATAAATTTGAAACAAAAATAGCAAATTTTAAAATGTAAAATAATCATACCACTTCTTAAACTTTTAAAAATATGTAATAATAATAGTTGTCCATCGCTAGCAAAGACGCCGCTTTATGTTTACTTCTATAATGTTAATCTTGAGAATAAATCAACAATTACAAAGATTTAAAATGTGGACTTTTTGTCAATGAATCATTTCTCTTGTATAGTTTTAATAATTTTAAGGTAAAGTCAAATGCCCTACCATTGAACGAACGAGCGGACCATTTCTCTCTTGTTTAGCACAATTTATAAGAAGAGATATTCTATCAATTCAACTTGATGTGTAATTGTCTGCAGTCAACTTTGACCATATTTTGTTAAGTTTGTCGATATATTTAAAGTGTATATGCTATATTTCTATGTCAATTGTTTTACCTCGTTGGTGCGTATCATAATAATATAATAATAATAATACGCTTAGTCGACCAGAGCCCTTCGTGTCGAATGGCCGTGTCAGTGATCACGTCTGATGTCCTAGTCCGAGCTGACCTTCAGTTTTGTTGTGGAGACAGCAATTTGTTTCAGTCAGGTGTTTCCAGGGTGACTCCTGGGACGGTTCTAGGTTGAGAACGGCCTCTTCCTACCCCTCGCCCCTATAGCGGGTTGGAACATTTAGTCGACACGGACTTTCCTGCTAAGGCAGGCCAGGTAACCGAAGAGGAAAAGCAGATGGCAATTTTTCGTAAAAGCAATGCCTGCGAGCAAAGTGCGCCGGACTACCTGATTGTTGGAAATCAGGTCGCGCCAATGGATACTGAATAGGCGCCTCTGGTTCAGCAATAATGCTACAATGATGCCCAAGTCTCCAAGCCGTAGAGGAGGATGGGAATGAAGCAGGAGGGAGCTACATATTACTGACTTACTTAGTCGCTTCGCTTCTACGGTGAGGTGTAGAGGTTTGCCAAAGAGAACGCCACACTGCTCTATCCGCCGTCTTTTTCCTGGCCTCTTTCCAATCCAGTCCTCTATCACTTAGGGACTGTCGTATGTTGTCTTCCCAATGTACTTTGGGACGTCCTCGGGGTCTGCCTCCTTGACTTTTGATCTCCCATGACCGCTTTGGTATCCGATCTTCTTCCATTCTACAGACATGGCCAAACCACTGTAGTTGGGACTGCTCCACTCGTGTCTGCAGGGGTTGAACTTCAAGATTGCTACGTATTATCTGGTTACGGATCTTGTCCCTTTTCGTCACATGAACCGTCTTTCTTAGATACCTCATTTCTGAAGTTTGTAATTGCCTTTCATGTGCTGTAGTCATTGCCCATGACTTACATCCATATGTCAGGACAGGCACATAGGTCGAGCAGTATACATCCATCTTTGTTTTCCTGCTTATTTCTCTTCTACTGAGGAAACCTCTGTTTATCGCATGGAACAGTCTACCTGCTGCTGCCCTTCGTGCAGTTAACTTCTCTTTGATTCCTCCCCTGCTGTCTATTACCACTCCTAGATATTTAAAGTTGCTGACCTGCTCTAGTGCTCGTGTTCCCAGGGTTATCTGATGTCTCTTTTCATCTCTGGCGATCACCATGGTTTTTGTTTTGGAGTTGCTGATGTGCATTCCTCTCTTCTTCAACTCTTCTTCCCAGATCTACAAGTTGATCTGGAGATGTGCTTCGGTTTTCGTGATCAGGGCCACATCGCTGGTTCCGATATGTAACTTGGTCTCATCTTCCAGTACCCTACTTCATACTTTTTTGTCCGTTCCTTACAGGCTTTGATGACTTCATCCATGAGGAGTATGAAAAGGTACGGTGATGTAATGTCCCCCTGTCTTACTCCGCTAGTGGTCTTGAAGTCTCCTGACTTTTGATTTGATGTCCGCACTTAATTTCTGCATGTTTTATAGAAACTCTGTATGGCAGAGATCAGGGGTCCTGGGATGGTCTTCCTTGGCAGGCACTCCCAGAGTTTGTCCAAAGGAACTTTATCAAATGCTTTCTCCAAATCCAAAAAGCAGAGATGCATCTTTTTATCATATTCAAGAGCCTTTTCACTTAGCTGTCTGAGTGTAAAGATAAGGTCTTGAGTACTTCTGTTTGCCCTAAACCCACATTGAGTTTCCTGGATATTTGGCTCTGCTAGACCTCTTAATCGCCGTTCTAGAATCCTGGAGCAGACTTTCCCGGGGACACTGAAAATGGAAATACCTCTGTGATTTTCACATTGTCGATTGACACCCTTTTTAAATATTGGTATTATTATTGCAACCTCCCAGTCTCTTTGTATCTTCTTGTGGCGCCAAGCTGCCTTGAGAATCTTCATGAATAGCATCTCTCCTGCCGCTCCCATGTATTTAACCATTTCTGGTGTTATACCATCATGTCCTGCTGCTTTACCAATCTTAATTTTCTCCAATGCTGCCTTTAGTTCTTCCATTGTGATATTATCGTTTCCCTCCATGGCTCCCTCTTCTTGAATTGGGACTGTTACTTCCAGATCTTGGTTTTCCTCCACCCCAAGGAGATCTGAGAAATATTCTTTCAATCTGTTCATTACCTCTTCTGGTGCGGTCAACAGCCCACCTTGTTTATCTTTAACAAATTTCAGGGGGCATTCCTTTTCCTTCCTCATGTTCTTTAAGGTCCTGTAGAACAGTTTCTGGTTTTCTCCAGCATTATTTTCCAGTTTCTCTCCAAATTCTTCCCAGGATTTCTGTTTGGCCTTGAGCACAGTCTTCTTTGCTTCTGTTCTAAAATTTGCATATTCTTTATATTTCTTTGTTTGTTCTTCTGTATTCCTAGCCCCTAGGTATTGCTTCCATGCCTTTTTCTTTTCTCGTATTATTGTTTTCACTTCTTCTGTCCACCATGGTGTACTCTTTTTCTTCCACCCTTCTTTGGTTTGACCGCATGCCTCTGCTGCAGCCTCTTTGAGGATGTCTTTGAATTTTACCAAAAGCATTTCCATATCTTCTTCAGATTCCTCTATCCTTTCTATTGCTGTTGTTATGAGCCCTTGGAATCTCGTCTTAACATCTGGTTCTCGTAGTTTGTAAGCCTTTATTTTATTTTCTCATCGTGTATTATGTTTCTTGCTTGCTGATGGGTGTTGCCTAGCTGGATAGTGTTTTTCAATTTCTCTCTCTATTATAACTAGGTAGTGGTCGCTTCCTATCTCTGGTCCTCTGAACACTCTAGCATCCTTTACATACTTGAAATCAGTTTTCCTCACTATTGCATAGTCAAATATGGATCTTGGATTTCTTGCCGGCTCACATCTTGTGTAGGCATGGATACGCTTGTGTGGAAACCTTGTATTTGTAATAACAAGGTTTTGTTCTCTGCAGAATCTGAGCAGTCGTTTTCCATTGTCATTTAAGACATCTTCTCCATACCTATCGATCACTCCATCCCATCTGGAATAGTCGTTTCCAACTCTTGCGTTGAAGTCTCCAAGGAGAAGTATTTCATTATGGCAATCGTCAATGGTCCTTTGAAGGAGCTCATAAAATTCATCTTTTATGTCAGTGCTCTCATCTTCGTTTGGTGCATACACAGTGACAATATCCATTTGACTATCCTCCTCTTGTAGACTTAGAACCATCAGTCGTTCTGAAATGAACTTCCATCCTTTAATGTTTGCTTTGCTGATACCATTCACTATACAACCAACCCATGTCCTGGCTTGTTCACTCATGGGAACTCCGCTGTAGTATAGCATGTTGCCGTCATGGTCCAGAACGCCCTGTCCCTTTTTTTTTGTTTCTGTAAGTGCCAGGACTGTCAATTTTGCTCTGTTCATCTCCTCTATTAGTTCATGTTCTTTTCCGTTTATAATTCGTACATTCCATGTTCCGTAAATCGTGGTCCTTATTTCTCGCCTGTTCGTCGCCGTTGAGGTCAGTCCGGTTTTCTCTATATTTTGACTTGTAATCGTTTTTAAGACAAACAGGTGATTAGCCTGTTTTGTCTTTGCATGGTGGAGGGGCTGCCTCCTTACAGCCTCCATGCCTCCGACCCGTTTTTGTCCACGGCTGCTTATTTATTCGCAGCTAACCTCCAAATTAGGAGGCCTTTCAGCAATCCGCAACCCTGCTGACGCGCCTGGTAGGTGCCTCCCCCAGGGGGAGCTACATATGCGGAGTCTAATCTCCAGGCATAGCCTTCGTTGGGACCAATCTCTGCGCAGAGAGTGGATCGATGAAACCGCCAGGTCCATCCTGTGGAAGTTGTCGCAACTGGTACAACGCCGGACTCCCTGCTATCAAGATAGACGAAGTCCTCGGTGGCTGCATCAGGGTTGTTGATCACCGTGAAGAGGGACCCTTGTCGAGACTTTGTAGTTTCGTCTTTCCACGGGAAATTTGGAAGTCCAAGTTGGCAGCAGACGGATTCAGTACCTCGAAGTGGCATTCAAAGTCCTGAGAATCAGGGTCCGGCATGAGGACGTCGCGGCGTAGATGAGAATAGTTACAATGAAAACTTTGACAAGGACCCCTGGGTTGTGTGTAGCTGGCTGTGCGAGGATCCAGTCTTTTGGCGCAACAGAAAAGTGCGTGAAAGCAACCCTGCCGGAAGCCAGATAATGTAGATAATTCGTCCGTAAGATCCCGTCCGAGCCGAATTTTGGAGCTGATGTGACTGGGGAGTTTCTCAGTAAGGGTCAGCAGAGTTCGTGGGGTACCGACCAATTGGAAGTTACTCCACAAAGTGAGCCTATTAACGGAATCAGAATCAGTATTTAGGTCAATGTAAGATACCGTTAGCGTTTATAGCTGTTATATTTGTCGTGAGGTGGGTAATATTAATTACTCAATAGCAGCGGTTCTTAATCTGCGGTTCACATATACCTAGGGGTTTCGAAGTTCTCTCAAGGGTTCAGCGAAGGCTTCAAGAAATGTTATACCATTTTACATTAAAATAAAGAAAGATAATAGAAAGATTGGTTTAAATAGTCGATACAATGCGTTTTTTGTATCTTGGATCCCTCATCAACCGCAAGCCCTCTCTAGACTCAGAAATAAACAGTCATATTGGCAAAGCGGCTGCTGCCTTGCTCGCCTCACAACGCGTGTTCGGGAATATCAGAAACTTACAATTAAAACTAAGTCAATGGTGTACAACGTATGTTTCGTCAGCATCTTTCTGTATTGCAGCGAAACTTATAGAAGGTTATGCCAGGCACAAGCAAAGGATTAACACCTTCCATCTACAACGTCTTTGATCCATTCTTAGAATTAAACTCAGGGACAAAGCGACAAATGCATATTAGGCTATCTCATCGGTCCCAAGCATTTACACTTTTCTTAAACATCGAAGCCTACGATGGCTTGCTCATGTTCGTCGCATGAAAATGGTCGAATTCCAAAAGATATAATCTATGGACAGTTAATGGATGGCCAGGGAACAGTCGGTCGTCCACAGTTGAGGTTCAAAGAGCATGCTTGATATGAAGTCCCTGGACATGAGTTTGACATCATTAAAAACACGAAGTTGCAGACCCGTTCAATTTTAGATATGCCATGAAGAGCCAGCTCTCGCTTAGTGGATAAAAGCTCTTGCAACATGGAGAAGTGACACGACAACCCCGCAAGGAGAAAAAAAATAAAACAGATAAGTATAATTTTCTTTACCACTCCAAGGTCTTGTCGTGCTATAGTCAGTCATGACTAAAAGAAGCTACTACTCCATACATATATTTATAAATAGTGAAAATGCACGTTAACATAGTTTTTAATATGGGCATGTCCTGTGTCGGCTGTGTTTCGATGATGTATTATCTTTGGAAAAAAAACATTTCTTATTTGAAAAACAGGAAAAAAATAACGAATAATGAACGTACCAGAAATATATTGCAAAACTAGTTACTCTTCAGAAACGCTGAAAAATACTGCTGAAACTATACTTAAACAGACGCAAAGAAGCACCATCTGACCAAAATTATAACAGTCAACCAAACACAAAATAATCGCCGTCTGAAGACATGCATGAGCTTAACTGCTTTTATTCAACCATGGGATCTATTTACTTACCAGAAAAAGCACCACATTATTCAATCTGCGGTTTTTCTCATGACCTGGTCTACTTCTCTTATTCGTATAGAATGTCTTATATTGTAATCCCCTCGTCTTGTGGGGCTAGATCATTCGTTCTTTGTTTCCCATGACTGGTGTCCTTCCAGCTCTTCTTTCTATCTGCAGAGATGACCAAATCGGCGTAGCAGAGATTGCTTCACTTAAGTCTACAAGGACTAGGTTTCGAGATCGTGTCTATCTTTGTTACTTGGGTCATCTTCCTTAGATAGCACATTTCTGACACTTTCAACTGACTTCTCTGGCCTGTGATCATTGTCCATGACTCACATATGTAAGTCAAAACTGGTACATAAGTGGAGTGGTGTATATCGATCTTAGTAGTATTTTAGATTTCTCTTTTGCCGAGGAGCTTTTTATTTATGACATGAACATGTCAGCCACTTTTTATTCTTCGAGTAGTAAACTCCTTGATATCTACCTTCTTGTCTCTTACATCTTCATTGTTTTTTAACTGCTTGACCTGGTCAGCAGTATGTGCAGTCAACAAAATATTGTGTTTGTTCTCCTCTCACGAGACCACCAGCCTTTTTTGTTTTTGAACTGCTAATGTTCTTCTTTGCCTACGTCCGCTATTATTTCTAGATTTGAGGGTTGGTCTGGAGATGTGCCTCTGATTTGATAATCAGGGCCATATCATTGTTAAACGCGAGCTCAGAAATATAAACTGGTCTCAAGTTCATGTACCACAATGTGTAATTTTTGTTTCTTCCTCTTCTTGAAGGTTTTGATGACATCATTCATGAGTAGTATGAACAGACATGGCCATGAAACGTCGCCATGTCTGTGCTACTGGTGGTCATGAGCTCCTTAGACTTATATGTATCGTAATGTAGTTTCGTGAAGTCTTATAGAAGTTCTGTATGGTGCAGATCAAGGATGCACAGATAGTCTTCCTTTCCAAATATTCACAGAACCTGCTCCAGAGATCTACATCAAAGTCATTTGCAGGCCATAGAAACAAAGCTGCATTTCAGCATCATGTTCCTGAGCTTTTTGTTTTTACTCAATTGTCTGAGTGTGAAAATACAGTTTTGAGTGTTTCGGTTTACTTTGAAACCGCATTGGCTCTCCATCATCTGTGACTCAGCCAGAAGTATTAGTCTATATTCCAGTATACTAGTGTAGGTTTTGCTGGAAACAGTGATGCGGAAATGTCTCTACTGTTTTCATATTGTCGTTTGCCACCTGCTTTTGAATATTGATTTTCTAGATTGCACACTAAATTAATATTTCTAAGATACTGTAAACAATTTAAATGTGTGATCCGTTTACGTACGCTGATTTTTGTTTATCGCAAAGAATCCAGAATTAAAATCTCTTGCTTGTTTCCACTGAAATTTTTTTATTCTTATGGTATGATGACTAGCCTTTTCCATTCCAAATTTTATTTATTTCTGTACAATGATTATTGAGTTATAGGTTTTTAAAGAGAGGCTCATATTTTGAGCCAGACTATATCTCTTAACGTAATCTAACGTCGTTATGTTTTAGATATGTCTTGTATCCACAGAAAGTCAGTTAGAATAACATTTCACCTACAATCCCCATGTGATTGACCATTTCTGGTGGAATAATATCATGTCAAGCTGCTTTGTAAATCTTCATTTTCTCGACTATTGCCTTCTCTCCCTCTGTCGTAATGCCGTTTTCTTGTCACTGATTAACTGTTTTAGAACAGGTCGTACTTAGAACTGGATTGTCCTCATAACGCTTGAGCTCTGAGAAATAGCCTATCCATTATCTCCATCTCTGATTTCGTTATTATTCGATTTATTACTTTTATGATTTGCGAGATATCAATATTCTAATTTTTGTTTTTAATGTTCATTTAAAGTAAGTGTAATGAAGATGGGACTTAACAACTTGGAGAGAAATACAATGTAAAAATCCTCATAGAAATGTTAAATGTGATAACCTGGTTTTCATTACAATTTAAGTAAATAAAGACCAGAAGAAAAAAAAAATACTTAGCTTACAGTTCTCAAAATAAAAATACGAAGAGATCATCAGCACTGAACAAATATAAAGCAATGAATTCGAGAATTGTTATTACATATGCACGAGAAAGAGACAACATGATTCATAATTTCACGTTAAAAATGGGCAAAAATAATCACACCAAAACTAAATGTACACGAACTTCCAGATGGATTGAACCACATATAGAAGAAAATATTGTTCTCTAATGGACTGTTACAGGAACATCGTATTGATAAGTCCCATTCTGAGATCCAGAACCCACGTCATAACATCCTGAACAAACTGGACAAAGACATTTCGCAAACATTTGAATTGATTAATAATACATAACAATTAATACATACTGTAACATTTACCAATGAATTATCATTTGTATGTTGATTGAAATGTTTGTTCTTTTCAAGGCTTTTAATGTTAAAAAATGTGTGTTGATTAATCCTCGTTTTATACTATGTTTTTAATATTTAAACATTGATTGTGTCGATTGTATCAATATATCTAAAGGTTTAATTTAATTCTCTGTTTACATTTCTATCCCAGCAATGGGTGGCCTCATTGCATTGCCCAGGGTCTACATTGCTGTTAAGATGGAACCCCTTGTTCAGAATCATTAGTTGAACTTCTTTGTTTTGATTTATATCTGTCACAATATCTAAAGAAATGATGAAAGCTATAGGCAGCGCTGTTCGTCTGGTACTCCTGGCTCTGTGACTTGTGCGTAAATATATTTTTAAGTCATTAATTTTGCGCTGTCGTAAACCTCATTTTCTCGTCTAGAGCTGCCTTGTTTCAGTGGTATAGCACAGTCGGAACAACTGATTTTTGCAACGTCTACTCATGAAGCACTTTTCCCTGAACAGCGGTGAGCTGCCACAGGTACAGTTATTAATAGCAATAATATGTTAAGACAATGAACAAGTAATCAATGACCGCCTGTTAGTGAAGACAATGCAATAGATGAAGCAGCAATCAACACGTTGCAAAGTTTCGACGTTAAACGGGGTTCGAGCGGAGTCAGGCGCATGAGCGAACGATCAGGACAGTGTACAACCAGCGAGCTACAGGGACCATCAGCATTCATACCATACGCCATTTTCTGACAGAGACTTAGCACCTATGGGTATGCCAGGAGTGCAGTGACGTCGATTACTAGAAACAGAAACACAAATGACTTATCATCTTGAATCGGAACATCAATACTAATAAAGTCGATGACCCTCGAAATGTGAGCTGTAAGTATCGGATATTTGGTCACATCTGTAGTATTTTTATGTTCCAAGATATGAATACTCGTCTGACTTGACCATTCTCTTTGTTCGTCTGTTTAATGCCAAATCTTGTAATTTATGGATCATCAATTGATCTATGACAGTGTGATAATTGAACAGGTGTCCATTTATTGATTTCAAAATGTCTCCGCTGTAGCTGCTTTCATGAGCGGGAGATCAGTTCTTTGATCATCGCAAACTTTTGGATAACTAGGACAGTAGATTCATCCAAGTTCATACGTGTGTGTCCCCTATCTACATGCGCTATAATCATCCCATCTGCACTTTCTGAAACACAGAATTAGAGTCAAACACAACAGATTAATGAGGTCGATTGGAAGTTGAGCGAACGAAGAATACTGCAAAACGTTCGCTTCTGTTTGTCAGTTTTGTTCGTAAATTATCATTTATGTTATCGTCCGCGAGTGTTTTTTTTCTCATTAATTTGTTCGATGTCGTTTCTGTTCTGGGGGAGAATATTACATCTGGCCAGGCAAATATACTGATCAGACATGTTAGTCAAGGTCTGGCAAACATACTGATAAGACATGTTAGTCAAGGTTAGGCAAATATACTGATCAGACATGTTAGTCAAGGTCAGGCAAACATTCTGATAAGACATATTAGTCAAGGTCAGACCAAACATTCTGATAAGAAATGTTAGTCAAGGTCAGGCAAACATACTGATCAGACATGTTAGTCAAGGTTAGGAAAAATATTCTCGGAGCAAGACCCTCACCTTAATTTCCCAGTAGTACTTTCTGGAAACGGTCTGTATTAACATGGCAGTTTGACTAACGAAGTGAGGGATCGACGTGATCCCCTTAGTAGTGAGCAACACCCAAATAAAGTCAAGCAAAGCACAGGCGCCTGCAGGTTTACCGTATACCATCATCAGCATGCTCTGGATGTGAGGAAAGCTACAACAATCCGCTACTGAATGTCTTTTTTAAAGCGCACAAAAGGGTAGATCTATCCGTTGTGGTCATTCAACAACAACAACAGTATTTCGCTTCTGTCCAGTTGTTTATTATTTTCTTTAACTGCCATTTGTGTTGCAGTATAGCGTTTTATTCTATTTTACGTGTCTTTCATTTCTGTTCTCATATCTAGTTTTTCTTGTCGATTGATTGAATGGTTCTTTGATTGATTGAATGAATGATTGATTGATTGATTGATTGATCGAACGGTTGTATGATTGATTGAATTATCGATTTGTTGGTTTGGTGATTTATTGATTGAATAGTTAATTGATTTATTGAATAATTGAATGGCTGATTTATTGATTTAATGAATGATTGAATTAATTAATGATTGATTGGTTGAATTAATGAATGGCTGATTGATTGATTAATTGATAATGTCAAAAATGTGTTTAGGACCTAGACGCCAGGTCAAAACGCGTAGAGCCAGGCATAATGCTGGAAGAAAAGTTCCTCGTAGGTTAACGCAACATACCGGAGTGTATGTGTGAAATGTTCTTGAAAATCTGAGTTCTGAATGTGTACATGTCAATTTACTTTCAAAGTAAAACTGAAATGTTTCTGCTACTTCGTACTTGTGTTATGTCTTTGGTGCTGCGTAACATGAAGCTGGCTGTCTGGCCTTGAAGGTCTGGAAAGCAGATGAAATAACGGGGTTAAATATTACATTTTTAGTCCCCTATGACTGAGGAACTGTGTTTGCAACGGCGGATGCTGCTTACAAGCGATTAGAACACGCTTGGCCGTGGCGATTCAAAAGCTGAACAATATGCACACTATATGGTATAATACTAACAAGCAACTAAAACTGAAGATCCTGAAAACATGCAAACTCATTGTAGAAATGTATGGGTGCGAGACATGGACTATTATAAAAGCAGCAAGGAAGAAATTTGGTGCGATCGAAACAAAATGTTACAGAAGAATCCTAAACATTCCTTGGGCAACGACAATGACAAATAAAACCATCCTAGAAGACCTGAATGTTGAAGAAAACTGGCTCATAAACAATGTTATTCTTCGGAAATTGATTCTTTTCGGCCACATCAAACGTCATGATGGATTGGAAAGAACTGTTATGGAGCGTATGATACCTGGAAGGCGACCAAGGCGAGGGTGGATAGAAGATATCAAGAATACTCTAAATATGAACATGGAATGGGCGGGAAGATTGACTGCAGACCGAGATTCGTTTCGTCTGACTGTGATGAGAGAGACGTTCTACAAAGGGCATGCTACATGATGATGATGATAAGAATGATGAGGAATATTCATTATAAGGGAAATTATGACCCTAACTACGACACTGATCTTGAAATGTTAGGCATCTCGCTACATTTCTAGGCGCCATGGCGAGCTGGCGCCCGGAATGTGTCGTGCGCCGGATTGTTTTCCTTCTATAATGGTTGCTTCTGTGGTTGAAGCACATCATACATGCACGCGAAGGGCTGACGTTGTCTCCCCTTGTTAATTTATCCTGTCTAATAATTTATTTCAAACCCACTTCAGTCACAAGTCCAATGTCACGTGTGATCTGTGCAAGCAAACAATTAATATTAAATTGGACAGCAGCGTGAGCAATATATTTAAAAGACGAAAAATGGAAGCATCCGGCGTGCTTATCGGCAAGTTTAGCGGCTCGCTTTAATGGAAAGATAAACGTATGCATTGCAAGGTCTTCCCTCAAATTGATGGCTTTTTAGTTGCTGTTTGAATTATATTTTATTGCTAGCGATTGGCCACCGTTTCAAAAACTGTCATTCTGTTAAAAGAAAAACAAAATCTTTAACGGTTTGTTTAACACGAGCGTTTAACAAACCTCTGGCATATTGAAGCAGTACCGGAAGACAGCGTCACGTGATCGCATTGTTATGAATCTCCTTAGATGTTTTGTGGCTTGGAGTATATCCGTGACAGCTGTAAGTCTTGTGGAGATCACGTCTAATTTTTTTGACAGCTGATTTTCGATAGGGCTCCAATCTGGTATGAATAAAGGGTCTTGTGTACCCAAGGGTGGCCGAGATTTGTCGGCAGCTCGCGCGTGAAGCATGGCTGTTAAAGCAGTCTAAACAGAGCGCGGCGACAGCTCCGTGAGAGATGCTAAGGGGGCAGAATTATGGGCTATTTTTTACGTATTGGTTCAACGTGATGCCGACAAAACAGCCTAAACTCTTAACAAAGTGATGGGCAATTTTGATATGTCGGCTCTTTTGGAAACTCAAGTTTCGGCAGCAACGAATTCTAAGATACATGAGAAAGAGGAGATCCGTGTACCGAAATCAATCATACTAGTTATCTACCAGTACAACATCATTTATAGATCAACAGAAAGCTTTTGATAGAGTTCATAGGAAAGATTCATCTTTAAATAAAATTAGGCGTCTATGGAATACAAGGAAACACATTTAATACTGTATTGTGGGGACGGCGTGGACTAGTGGTTAAGTGGCGCGGCTCACAACCAGAAGGTGCTGGGTTCGATCTCCATCGGCCGTTACCCCGGGGAAGCAAACTCTTAGAAAATGCAGGAGGAATCAGACCGTTACATACAATAAATGCTGAAGTTGGATGCACTGGGCCGACATGCGCAACATAAAAACCACAGTGCAACGCATACCGCGTTTGGGATTTGAGAAATAAGGCGAACGCAAAACAACATTAAACAAATTATGTATTGTAAAGAATAAATAAAGTCATTCTGCAAGATCTGTGTGTCGAAGAGATCTTGCTTATAAACCACGCCATGTCTCGGAAATTGAGATTGTTCCACCACATCACGCTAAATGACGGACTGGAGAAAACAGTTCTGGAGGACATTGTTTCGGGTCTGACGAAGACGGTTCTTTCGGATCGAAGGTGCACATATCGCAGTCAAACTGTAAACTAACGACACAACGGAAAACCGTTCTTCAGACTACATCCTGCTGCTTACATAGCCCTATTCAGGGCTTGGTAGCGGGAGATTGAGAATGAACGCAGAAGAAGAAGAAGAAGAAGAAGAAGAAGAAGAGGAAGAAGAAGAAGAAGAAGAGGAAGAGGAAGAAGAAGAAGAAGAAGAAGAAGAAGAAGAAGAAGAAGAAGAAGAAGAAGAAGAAGAAGAAGAAGAAGGCAGACGCGCCAGGGGCCGACCAAAACGTAGATAAACACACGACATCAAGGACAACGTAAGCATGATGATGGAACAGGACGGTAGACTGACTGCTGATCGAGATTCCTATCGAATGGCTGTGATAAGAGCGACGTTATGTCAAGGACATGCTACATGATGAGGATGATTGTAAAGTAACGATCCTGATTTCACGCTTGCAGGACATATTGGTAATATCATGTTAGACTCATCTGTTTCTTGACCAACAGCACACTAGGGGTGATGTTAACAATGACTCGGCCCGCTTTTTCTTTTTCAGATTATTCTGGCACCAAAATTGTGAAGCTGTGTGGAGTGGAACCCAAGGCCGTTGTGCGGTCTGGAAAATTCCTACGTCAACTGGGGATCAAACCCCGATCTTCTCTGCCGAGAAGCCAGTGCACTTACTTATTTCTTTACATCGGCTCCGGGGTACATTGCACATTATGAAAAAAAAATGTAGTAACAACAACTAAAAAAATCACAAATGCGTTTGAAATAACCACAGGGGTACGATAAGAATGTGTGCTTTCATCGTTAGAGTTTGACATTTACCTGGACAAAAATTACAGCAGAATTGGCGAGAACAATATTACAAATATAGAAAAAGAAAGTACCTAGAGGTTAAATAGATCTTACAGGTAAAGCTAGTGAGCAAGTTCAGGTAGCAGTGAAAAGGGCAAATGCATTGTTAGAGATGATAACAAGAAATATTAAACATATGAGCATGCTGATACATGAGGAGTATGCTATTGATGTCCATCAAGTCAAAAAGAGGAAGATGAGGAGCTGATTAGTAGCAGAGCAAAGGCAAGTGAAGGGAAATTATTATTAATTTCAACTTTGCAGAAATAAAATGGGAAATAGCAGAAGCACTTGTAGAGTCAAAACCTTTTAAGTTCATAACAGACAATTTATTCAACATGCAGAAGCAGCCACCAAAAGCAAAAAAACACACTCGACCTAGTTTTTACTACAGAGGAAAATATGATTGAAAACGTTACCGTTCGGGAAATGTTTGGCTCAAGTGACCATTAAATCATCTGTTGGGATCTTACTGCAGAGAAAGAAGTAAACATAAACACGCGAACATACGACTACTCTAAGACAGATGTTAAGAGGATGCAAGAGGCAGCGAACCACATAATCTGGAAAGATATTGTCGTAGGAACAGATGGCGAACAGGAGTGGGAGAGTTTTAAAACAGTTCTAAAAACGTTAACAGAGGAATGTGTTCCATGTAGGGAGGTAAACCCCAAGGGTAAAAAGTGGATAACTAGGTTTGTAGTTAAATGTAAAAAAAAGCATGGAAAAAATATATAGGCAGGTAAATCAAAAGAAACATATTTAAAATATCTGGACAAGCAGAACATATCTCAGAAAGTGAATAAAACAACAAAAATAGACTTCGATAAAAAAAACCTGGCTAAGAGGATCAAGGTTGATAGTAAAAGCTTCTTCTCTTATGTTAGAAATAAACAAATAAGGAAAGACAAAGTAGGCCTCCTCATAGACAGTACAGGGAAAATAATAAGTGAGAATAGGGAGGCAGCTAATCTACTCAATCAGTACATTGGCACAGTCTACACAAAAGAGGACTCTTACAAGATCCCAGAGCCTATAGATATTTTTCAAAGAGACACGAATACAGCGGTATTACGATCAATCTGTATTACATAGGAAATGGTTTTTAAAAAATTGGAGGGGTGAAAGTTTATAAATGTCCAGGTCAAGATGGTATTCATCCAAAATTGCTGTTTGAAATTAGAGACCAACTAGCAAAACCATTGACTATATTATGTTCTCAATCACTTGCAAAAGGGATTGTTCCACGGGATTGGAAAGATGCAGGAGTGTTCCTTTTTTTCAAAAATGGTATAAAATCTGATCCAGCGAATTATAGACCGGTGAGTTTAACGAGCATAGTCTGTACATTTTTGGAGTCAACAATCAAAGAAAACATTGTAATGCATTTAGACAAATTTAATCTAATTATAAATATTCAGCATGGATTTACTAGAGAGAGATTATGCTTACCAAATCTATTAGAATTCATGGAGGAGGTTACAAAAATGATAGATAGGGGAGTCAGTGGACGTTATTTATTTAGATTTTGCAAAGGACTTTAAAAGAGTACCTCATAAAAGATTATTTCGAAATCACATGGAATAGGTTGGGAAGATGCCAAATGGATTGAAAATTGGAAGAAGGTAGAGGGTGGGCATAAATAAGGAGTACTCTGAGTGGTGTGAAGTGAAAAGTAGAGTGCCGCAGGGCTCGGTTTTGGGACCAATTTTGTTCTTGATATATATAAATGATTTAGACATTGATTTAGGATCCATGATTGCACAATTTGCTGACAACACAAAACGATGCAGTAGTGTCTCATCTAAAGCAGAAGTGGATATATTTATGTCGGATTTAGATTAAAAAAAGCTGGCAAATGGAGTTTAATGTTGATAAATGTGCAGTCATCCACATGGGTAGATCCAATATGGAACATAATTACTGAATTGTAGAGAACAATATTAGAAAGATAGATAAGGAAAGGGACCTAGGCGTTATAATAGATCATACAGGTAAGGTGAGTGAGCAAGTTCAGATAGCAGTGAAAAAGGCAAATGCAATGTTATGTATGATAAAAAGAAATATTAAACATAGGGACAAGGAAGTGATAGTCAAACTGTAAAAAGCACTAGTTAGACCTAAATTGGAGTACTCTGTACAGGTGTGGAGTCCATATCATAGAGGAGATATAAATTCTTATCATAAACATGCTGGAAAGAATACGAAAAAGAGCGACAAAGCTGATAGTGGGTTTCCAGAATTACAGTTATGAGGAAAGACTCCGAAAAACCGACCTACAGTGCCTAGAAGAGAGAAAAATTCGTGGTGGCTTAATACAGGTTTATAAGATGATCAGAGGAATGAATACATTAGACTATAGCAAGTTTTTTTTTTAAATACAGCCTCCCACAAGAACAAGAGGACATAGCTACAAATTAACTAACGAGAGGTCCAGCTTAGATATTAGGAAATTATTTTTTAGTCAGAGAGTGGTGAATGCTTGGAATGCATTGCCATGGGAGGTAGTGGAGGCAGTGACAGTTAATGCATTTAATAATAAAATAGTTGCCCAAGCTTTTAAAGCAAGGTGATGTAAATGAAACTGGTTGTATACAGACTCTGTAGAGTCTTCTAAACCAGTATAAAGTTAAGTTAATAGAACAATGGCGGATATAATAATGTGGTGCTTTTTCTGATAATTAAATAAATTCCATAGTTGAATAAAAGCAGCTAAGCTCATGCTTGTCTTTAGACGGCTATTGTTTTGTGTTTGGTTGGCTGTTATAATTTTGGTCAGTTAGATGTTGCTTCAATGCGCTTGTTTAAGTAAAGTTTCAGCAGCATTTTATAGCGTCTCTGAAGAGAAACATGTTTTGCAATTTATTGCTGGTACGTTCACTATTCGATATTTTTTTCATGTTTTTCAAATAACAAACGTTTTTCTCCAAAAATAATACATCATCGAAACACAGACGACACAGAACGTGCCCATATTAAAAACGGTGTTAATGTGTGCATTTTCACTATATATATATATGTATAGAGTAGTTGCTCCTTTCAGTCATGACTGATTATAGCATGAAAAGACCTTGGAGTGTTAAAGAAAATGATCGTTTTTATTGTTTTTCTCCTTGCGGGGTTGTCGTGTCACTTCTCCGTGTTGCAAGAGCTTTTATCCACTAAGCGTGAGCCGGCTCTTTATGGCATATCTAAAATTGGACGGGTCTGCAACTTCGTCTTCCCATAATGCCAAACTCTTGTCCAGGGCCTTCATATCAAACATACTCTTTGAACCTCAACTGTGGACGACCGACTGTTCCCTGGCCATCCGTCAACTGTCCATAGATTATATCTTTGGGAATTCGACCATCTTTCATGCGACGAACATGAGCAAGCCAGCGTAGTCTTTGCTGTCTAAGAAAAGTGTAAATGCTTGGGACCGATGCGATAGCGCAATATGCGTTTTATCATTTTGTCCTTGAATTTAATTTTAAGAATGGATCAAAGACGCTATAGATGGAAGGAGTTACGCCTCTGCGCGTGCCTGCCATTTCCACGGAATGCAGAATGCGTTGCCAGGAGAGGTAGTGGAGGCAGCGACAGTTAATGCATGTAAGAATAAATTGGATGCGCATAGCTTTTAGAGCAAGGGGATGTAATTGAAATTGGTTGTATACAGACTCTGCGAGTCTTCTAAACCAGTATTAAGACGATAAGTTAAGTTAAGGTACAGTTTTATTTGAACACGCCTTGTGTATATATATATATATTATTTTTAATCGAACGAGGATGAACACGAACATTGGCGCTCAGCTGAATAGATTTAAAGGTAAAGATAGTCCCATAGCAGTAACTACTGTCGGGGAAGAAGTGTTGACACTTCACCAAACTAGCATGTAGTTTGTTAATAAGGTGGGATGACCAATTTTTTTCTTCGATGACCTTTCTTCCCTAACAGTTACCAATTTATAGTTGGGTCGATTTGAACACAAAGAAAACAATAGTCGAACCCGATATCTTTACCTGATTCCGATAACAATGAAGATTATGGGCACATTTTACGGTTGAAATCCTTGTAAAATCAGTCTTGTGATCTGTGACTGAAAATTGTTCGCAGGGTTCATTGTTGTTATGGATCTGTCAGCGATAGACCCCTTGCCCATCAACCCTCTGGGTTAATTAAACCAATGTTCATTCCGAGTACAGCAACTATAATTAGCGATTTAAAAATTCTGACTGACCTCTTTGAAGTTCAAAGGTCGAGATTTCCGATATTTATAATTACAGGTGAGAAACGGTGACCCAATTCAAGACCAGGACGCCCGTGTAGAATGAACTAGTATGCAGGCAGGCCTGTTTTACTAGTATGAGCTGATTAAAAACTAAAACTCCTTGCCCAAAAACACATGCATATTTGATGGATGTGTCATTGACAGGTTGAAACATCTGGTAGTAACATTTAGTCGTATGAAAAAGGTACATACTTTCGTAAATGGTTGTCTGCGCAAAATACAGGAGTGAACATGAATGGAACAAGCTCACCAACTTAGAGCTGATGGGAAAAACGCGTCAAATACCAGTGGAGCATGACATATGGAGATGTCTGTCTGTGCTTATACATTACTAAACTGTTCCTGCTATCTGAACCAAATTTAGAATAATTGCCTTCTACGACACTTAGTTCATTTCTAGCGTACCTACTCCTATGTTCAGATTTCAATTTCCTAGACACTTGAGACAGTTGTTTAAAATTGGCAGACGATGTTTCGAAATATTTACAGAGACACCGTAGAGAGATATGTACTGTGTCCCATAACTCAAATCGAAATTTAGTGCGTATGCGTTCTACTTCTACTACTACTACTACTACTATTACTACTACCCCTACTACTACTACTACTACTACTACTACCATTACTTTTTCTTCTTCGGATTTCTTCCTGAAAAATAAAATCGCTTGCGACGTTGTGTCGTATTTATAGCTAGGAAATTCATCTGCACCTTTCCGTCCGATATATTTATTTCAGCATGACAAAGCTGGGACAAGGATTTTCTCTTCGAACTGAAATCTCTTAGCCAGGCTACATGCTTTAAGTCTGTTTCCAGGGTCGCCATTTACAGGTGAAATAGGGTCTTGGTTAATTATGGGTCACTGCTCGGATGCAAGCAGTCAGTTATGTGGTACTGTTGCAGCTTCGGCCCATCATGCATTCAACGGAGGAAGTGGGCTGGTTGAACGAGAGTGAGATTGGAGGGGTGATGAGGTTATGAACAGGGTTGGCGGTTGATAGGGTACGGAACAGATACGTGAAATGAAGTGGGAAGGAGGGATGGCGGGTTGGGATGAAGGAATGGCGGACTGAGGTGGGAGATAAATAGGCTATTGAAAATAGAGATGAAAGGACGGGTTGTAGAGAGACGACAAAGTCGGGTTGGACGGCAAAGAAGGAAAGCAATATGGATGGGAGTAGATGAGTGCAGAAAGAGGGCTTTAACAACTATCATAAAATAATACTGCACATCGGAAAAGGCGGTGTGACCCGTTAGAATCCGCACGAAATGTGAGGCTTGTTCGATCAACAGGCAATCGACATATCTGCAGTCCGCTTTCTCTGCTGATAGTCTCTCAAAGGACTGACCTGGACGTCCGAATGTTTCCATAGAGGGACCACTGTGTCCTTTCTCGAAGTTTGTTACGGTAGACTAGAAAGGGGTTTGTTTGGGTTGGCAACCACACTATGTGAAAATCATTCCCACGTAAACTACACTGCAAATATATGTTGTAATCAGGATTCCCTATAATCTGATTATGATCAACTAAATACATCTCTGGACCTATACTTCGTCATCTGTATTGGCATGTCAATCACTCAATCAATTATTCAATGATCGTCGTTCTTTCGATACATATGTCATTGACAACCCTCCTCCAGCAAGTTCGTTCTTGAACTGCACTTTCTTCTAATCTAGATTTGAAATTCAGGGACCGAAATTCATTTTCATTTTCTTCTTCATGAGTATTTAAAAGAAAATGTACCTCTCTTCTTTTTCCTCATTAGGTTCCATCTCAGGGCCTGTCTGGTCACAATTGATGGTGCTTTCCTCAGCCTGTGTCCTATCCGACCCAATTTCCTATCTATGATTTGTTGCTCCACAGATGTTGTTGGCTCCTTTCCACCATGTCTTCCCTCCTCACCATGTCTTCCCTCCTCATCATGTTTTCCCTCCTCACCATGTCTTCCCTCCTCACCATGTCTTCCCTCCTCACCATGTCTTCCCTCCTCACCATGTCTTCCCTCCTCACCATGTCTTCCCTCCTCACCATGTCTTCCCTCCTCACCATGTCTTCCTTCCTCACCATGTCTTGCCTCCTCACCATGTCTTACCTCCTCACCATGTCTTCCCTCCTCATCGTGTCTTCCCTCCTCACCCTGTCTTCCCTCCTCACCATGTCTTCCCTCCTCACCATGTCTTCCCTCCTCACCGTGTCTTCCCTCCTCACCATGTCTTCCCTCCTCACCATGTCTTCCCTCCTCACCATGTCTTCCCTCCTCACCGTGTCGTCCCTCCTCACCATGTCTTCCCTCCTCACCATGTCTTGCCAGCCTACACCCATTATCCATCGCAGATATTTACTGACGAGCGACTGCAGTTTTATCTGTATTGCTTTCGTCGTTCTCCTTCTCCTTGTTGCTCTTCGATCAACTGATGCTGTGCTTCTAGCCCTCTGAGGTTAACGAAATGGACTTCGTGTCGGGTCTTCACCAGTTCTACCACAGCTTTCCGAGCATGGTTGCTTCCCCGGGCCAGCCTGTCTGTGATCTGCATAAGCGGAACAGTTCTGCACAATTTGTTCTCGTGTTTTATTGGGTGCTCCACAATTGCACGTGGCAGTGTCTATGAGACCCATTCTGTGAAGGCGGGCCTTGAGTCTGTAATGTTCCGTTCTGAGTCTGAAGGTTTTTGTCTGTTCATCTCTACCAAATGTGTCTATACTGTCCCTCTCTGGGTTGCATTCTTTGTGCTGGTCTCTCCATTCCGTCCTCATGGATCGTTTGATATCTGTTCTTTCAAGCTTTGTGGCTGGCGAGTCTATATGTCGCCACTTCCCGTTCTTGCGAGTTCATGTGCCTTATCGACCCCAAGGATCCCACAGTGGACCGAATCCACTTTAGGGCTAAATATGTTGGTTATTTTGAGAGAGGGGTGGGGAAAGAGGGGAGGGGGGGGCGGAGGGGACAGCAATCCGATGTTGTATTTTATTTTTTGTGAGAGCCTATCTTGTTTGCGGCTGAGACGACTTGGAGTATGTATGCTCCTGAAGTCTGTTAGAATCACAGTTGTTCTTGTAGTTATGTTTTGGGTGATACAAATCTGAGTTGTGTTCTTTAGGGGTCTGCACCACAGAGAAGCAGATTGACATAAATTTGGTGATAATGATAACATGTAATCTTCTAGTTATTAAAAAGTTTTCGTTAGTGGAACAATTATCAAAGATGTTATTTTGTTGTAGCTGTAGACCGCAGTCCACCTTTATGAACACGCTCGGGATGTGAGGAAAGCTATTACAACCCGGCACTTACCGCCTTTTTTCGGTCACGCGAAAGAGCAAACTTACTCATTGTGGGCATTCAACAACAAACAACTACACTCAAAAATCGAGTGTCTGCCTCTATTCCTTGTTCTACACTAAAAAATCGAGTGTCTGCCTCTATTCCTTGTTCTACACTAAAAAATCGAGTGTCTGCCTCTATTCCTTGTTCTACACTAAAAAATCTAGTGTCTGCCTCTATTCTTTGTTCTACACTAAAAAATCTAGTGTCTGCCTCTATTCCTTGTTCTCCACTAAAAAATCTAGTGTCTGCCTCTATTCCTTGTTCTACACTCAAAAATCTAGTGTCTGCCTCTATTCCTTGTTCTACACTCAAAAATCTAGTGTCTGCCTCTATTGCTTATTCTAAACGAAATAATCTAGTTTCTGCCTCTATTCCTTGTTCTACACTAAATAATATAGTTTCTGCCTTTATTCGTTTTTCTACACTAAATAATATAGTTTCTTCCTCTATTCATTGTTCTACACTAAATAATCTAGTTTCTGCCTCTATTCCTTGTTCAACACTAAATAATCTAGTTTCTGCTATTCCTTGTTCTACACTAAATAATATAGTTTCTGCCAATATTCCTTGTTCTATATTAATTAATCTAGTTTCTGCAACTATTTCTATCTGAATTTATATTCTATCTTTAAAACAGCACAATTGTGTACTTGTTAATGTTTTATTACATACAGAGGCATATCCCTACTTAGCCACACTGATAAAATGTATGCCGAAGTCCTGGAACATAGAATAAGAATAAGAATTATTGTTGAACCTCAAATATCCAGAGCTCAATTTGGATTCTGCCAAGGTATGAGCTGCACGGACGTTCACCTTAAGGCAAATAAGCGAAAGATCAATTTAATATAACGAAAATCTATGTGTTGCTTTCATTGATCAGGGAAAAGCGTTTGATAGGGTAGACAGGATTCAACTTTGGAAGACATTGGAAGATTATGGTGTACAAGACAAGCTTCTTGATAATATCAGAGCACTGTATCGTTCGAGTACAAACGTGCCAGAACGACTGATGGTGTCACAAATGCTTTGGAAATCACTACAGACGTGAGACAAGTGTATGTGCTCTCCTCTGTTGTTTAACATCTACAGGGACAAAATAGCACCAGAGACTGGTCAAGTTGAGACATCTAAAGCAGAACATAACTCAAATTCACGAATTACTCTTCGTAGATGATCAGTGCTTGCTGAACGACGATGCAAACAAACTGCAAAACCACATGAACGTGCTTGCGACTACCTATGCTAAACACAATTTGTGAATTAGCGAGAACGAACAAAACTATGATCATCAGTAGAACAAATGGCCACTCAAAGTAAATGTAAATAATATTGCTCTTAAACTGGTCCTTGAGTTCAAGTATTAGGGCAGTATTTTTTCTACAGACGGTAGGATCGATAGGGAAATTGAGACTAGGTGTCAGAAAGCATCTGTCTACCTTCAACTCTTCCCTTCCAGAAATGTTTTCAATAAATAATGTTGTCTTTTTATATGACCAAAACATTTGACTTGCCTAATTTTAATATCTGTCAACAGTTACGTATGCCTACTGTCGTCAGGACGTCGCTATTTGTTTGTTTCTCTTTCCATAAAATGCGACACATTCTTATGTATACTTACAGTTCGAGGACCTCTGTTTTGTTTTCCAACTGTTTGTTTATAGTCCACGTTTCTACACCGTATAATAATGATTAATATATATAACACTTGATCAGTCTCATTTTTAATGTATAGTAGATTTGACTGAATACCAATATATTCCTCATCAAATTAAATCCACTTTCGGTCATTCCTATACCCTTCGTCACTTCTCTATCATATCTGCCATTACTTGTAATAATCTGTCCCACAGACAACTGTTTAAGCCAATATATCAGATTTACCGTATTGCGAGAAAGTTTGTGATCCGATATATCGGCTTCCCCGGGTAAATCAGTTAAATTAATTCTTTGTTAACTTCATTGTTTCCTAGTATCAGACTTTAAACTCTTGATTTTATTGCATTAGTTTTGTCTTGTGCATTCCGGAATGTAAGCATAACGAATAAACAGCTTCAGACGTTTTCTATATTTCCTGGAAATCCATTTGCATACATCTATTAACTGGCGACCATGTGAACCTCGAATTGAGATAGGTTGGTATTCCCTGTTTCCGCAAGGTATGAGGCGTGTTCAAATGAAACCGGACCTAACTGTACTAAGTGAACATACGTACCATGTCCATAATGACGTCAATTCTGGTGTAAACAGCAGATACCAACCGTTAAGTTTGCTAAATTATACTGTCCTCCTATTCGTCCTTATGGCGAGTGTGATATGGAATTCGTCCAGAGCTGATCAGCGAGCGATGATTCGGTTTCTAGCAGCTGAAGGAGGTAAACCAGTTGACATTCACCGCAGAATGCAGGCAGTGTATGGTGACAAAAGTGTGCCGAAGACAACAGTGAAGAACTGGACAACGATGTGTAAAGAAGGTAGGGAAATGTTATCCAGGGTCAAGAGAAATATACTGGCCAAAACTCTCACCTGACGAGACGATGAGGCTAACGTCTGGTCAGGCAAAACACACTGATCAGACAATGTTAGCCAGGGTCAGGAGAAATATACTGACCAAGACCCTTACCTGACGGGACGATGAGGCTAACGTCTGGTCGGGCAAAACATACTGATCAGACAATGTTAGCCAGGGTCAGGCAAAACACACTGATCAGACAATGTTAGCCAGGGTCAGGAGAAATATACTGGCCAAGACCCTCACCTGACCTCCCTCCTTGTTGGTCGTCCTGGAAACGGGCTGTTGTTCAACGTTATCCCCGTAGTAGTGAGTGGCACGAAAATGAAGCAAAGCATTGCATAACCGACGGGACGACGCCGGTCCACTTCATCAGCACGCTCGTGATGTCAGGAAAGCTACGCAATCTGTCACAAGTTCCGTCATTTTTAGGGCGCATAAAAGATTTACCAACCCATTATAGGCATTAGCAAGCAAGCAACAAACCAACCAACCAACGAAACATCTTCCGAGACATGGTCAGGAGCAAATTGTTCCGTTAACTCGAGTCCTTCTTTAAACATCGTTGCCCAGTTATTCACTGTTGTTTTCGACACACTTTTGTCACCATACACTGCCTGCATTCTGCGATAAATGTCAACTGGTAAATAGGGATCAAGAAGCTGAGCAGCGCATGAGCTGCAGTGGTCAGCGACCCATAGCTGCCTGCTAGCGTCAGGGCCAGCGAACCAGAGCTGCCAAGACCCTTCTACACCTCCACGCGGTGATCCTGGATAACAGGCTGCAGCAGGGCAGACTGGCTAAGGAGAAGGGATCGACGAGAGAATGCTAACCCGGTACTCAAAAAATGTTTGCTGAAGTCGGATGTGTTGGATCGAAAGGTGCAAATATCGCAGTAAAACTGTAAACTACGGCACAACACATTCCATTCTCTGGACTACATTCTGCTACTTAAGCCCTTTTAGGGTTTGGTAGCGGGAGATTGAGAACGAACGCAGAAGAAGAAGAAGAAGAACTGGTCGACATCCTTCACCTGCTAGAAACAAAATCAGCTATAAACGGATCACACCAGCTCTTCTTTCAACGGTCTGCTGAGGAAACTATTAGTCGGAGGATAATTATATTTTGCAAACTTGACGATTGGTATGGGCTGGTTACATCAGAAGTGACGTCATCATGCGCATTGTACGTATGTTCACTTGTTTCAATTTGGTCCGGTTTCATTTTCGATGCCATCGGCCCCGGAAGTAATAACCCGTTCTACCAACTACGGACGATGTTTCCGATTAACGCCATCAACAGAAACAATGGTGCATGTCCATTTCCTGAATGGGATGCACACTTTCTCTACTATCATTTCACCGTGGTAGTAGGAAAAGTGATGACTGACGACACCTCGAGTCTAAAATTGGTTGTGTGCCTAACCCAATACGCACGTGGGTTAACTGCTCTGTGATGAACAACTGGTCTGTGCTTGGCGTTTGGAGCGTGCTCTTCCAGGAAGACAGGAAGCCAATTGTATAGCATGAATGAATTGAAATTACCCCTGGAGAAATAAGATAACGTTTAATGGCTCTGGCATAGCAGCCACTGCTGTCGGGGATTGGGTGGTAGAGACTTTACTGTACGAGGCTCATCTTGTTAGTGAGCAGCGGTTGCCAGCTGCTCTCGCTGCTGCCTGTTTTTTCTTAACTGTGAAACATGATACTTGCGTTTTAATTCACCCCAGACAGAGATCATTGGGTTCCCATGATACGTAAAGGGACATTCTATTTCTATGTATGTATGTATGTATGTATGTATGTATGTATGTATGTATGTATGTATGTATGTATGTATGTATGTATGTATGTATGTATGTATGTATGTATGTATGTATGTATGTATGTATGTATGTATGTATGTATGTATGTATGTATGTATGTATGTATGTATGTATGTATGTACGTACGTATGTATGTATGTATATATGTATGTATGTACGTATGTATGTATGTATGTATGTATGTATGTATATATGTATGTATGTATGTATGTATGTATGTATGTACGTATGTATGTATGTATGTATATATGTATGTATGTACGTATGTATGTATGTATGTATGTATGTACGTACGTATGTATGTATGTACGTACGTATGTATGTATGTATGTATGTATGTATGTACGTATGTATGTATGTATGTATGTATGTATGTATGTATGTATGTATGTATGTATGTATGTATGTATGTATGTACGTATGTATGTATGTATGTATATATGTATGTATGTACGTATGTATGTATGTACGTATGTATGTATGTATGTATGTATGTATGTACGTACGTACGTATGTATGTATGTATGTATGTATGTATGTATGTATGTGTGTATGTATGCACATTATTTCATATTACTAAAATGCAATGGAAGAAATAGCCATTAAATGGCGCGCCTTGATAACATATTTTATGTTCCAAATAATTACTCATCTGTTTTCTGTAAGCTGGTCCCTAAAAAGAAGAAAGTAAGTAGCATGTCCTTTACAGAACGTCGCTTCCTACAACCGCCATCCTTTTTGGTTGTTATAAGTTTCTTTGCACGTGTGCAGCTCGGTAGGTTGTCATTACTTTCCGTACGTGTAGTACCGGGGGAAAAAAAAAAAACCATGTCTTCCAAACCTGACGCGAGCGTGATTTGAACCTGGTACTTTGGGATTATGGAACGGACGCTTCCCCCTTAGGCCAAGCAGCCTCTAAATTGCTCCTTAGAGAAAAGAAATTCTCAAGAAAAAATGTCCTAGCTCTCCATGAGGTGGCTACTCAAAAATAAAGAAAAGATTCACTATCAAATTCAAGTATACTATATATGTCCTCAAATGAGATGGGTGCTGTGAACTTCATTATGTAAAATAAATTGCTACATAAACCATCAAATACGCACTTGGATTGACGCTTGATGTATGATTGAAAAGCTGTTGTGGTGGCTACCCGTTTTTTTTTGGTCGTAATAACGAAAAAGTATACAAGAACAGAAATCGACAGTTGGGCGCTAGTTATGTGCACTTTACCCAGGTTTGGTTTCTCCAAATGTCAAGAGAAATCAACGTGTGTGGGGTAATGAAGGCAGTGCGTGGAAGCAAATTGGAAGGCATGTACAAAGTACATTATCAATGGAGACATAAGGTACAGTGCAAAAACTCACCTTCAACAGACAAAGCTGTCATTACCAAAATGTCACCATCTGGTAATTTTTAGCGACACATTTTACCGCTGGTTGCATTCTATTTTCTGTTTAAATCTGCGCACGTGCGCACTAGCTTCCTAGGTAGTTCGCATGCGGCAGCTCTAGCCACGTGACCTCACGGAAATTGCTGTGACAAGAAAGTGGCTCAGGCGGAAGCGGAAACAGTAGAGCGCACGTGCGATGAGTCTATTTGCAGAGAATTACTTCCCCTTCACTCCACAGGGCGTGAAGGACGAGCTGCTCAAAGGAAACGCCCTCCCGCTCATTTTGAGTACATAATATTAGGGTGTCGTCACTCCAGATGAGGTACTGGGCAAACATATGATTCACTCCAGATGAGGTAGTAGACAATCGGAGGACTTGCAGTTGGCCTGTCACAATAATCGCCGAAAAGATGTTTTTTATATATCCTTGAATACGCAATTAAGAAATCTTCATCTTATTTAGAATTGTCTGAAAGGCAGAGTGGATAAAATGATTGCTTACCGGATTAAAAGGCACATATTTGATCCTAGGTCTCGAAACACTTCAGCCTACCCAGCTTGGTGGGGAAATGAGATAAACGTCTGGTCAGACTAACATTCTGTTAGACAATGTTAGTCAGGGTCAGGTGAAATGTACCGAAATTAACGTCTGGTCATGCTAACATTCTGTTAGACAATGTAATCAGGATCAGGTGAAATGTACTGAGATTAACGTCTGGTCAGGCTAACATTCTGTTGGACAATGTTAGTCAGGGTCAGGTGAAATGTACTGACCAAGACTCCCCAGCTCACCTGAATGTAGTTCTCCCTGGAAACTGGCTGTTTTATGGCAGCCTTACTAGCGAGGTGGAGGAATTAACATGCTCCCTGTAGTAGTGAGCGACACGCAGATGAAGCTAAACATAGCACAACATATATATATATATTTGTATCTTTATTTTGCGTTCGTCTGAGACCATAAAGATGAAAGACTTTGTATCGAGCTAAACACTTGCTGATACCACTAAATGACAAGGCAGGAACCCACCGCCTGCTGGATCAACAACCAACAAACCAACTAAACTTCTAACGACAATAAAAACCAAAGGCAAAGGCCGCCGTCCATCGTAGACATATTTTTTTCATTCCTATTGCGATGTGCGTTATTTTGTATTTTGCGACTAATGACCGTATGAGTCCGACTAAATAAGGCATTGTTATGGGTTTATTCTCATTAGTAAATGACTTTGTTGTTTCGTGAATCCGAATCTTGCAGATTCTGACTGCGAGCAGTCACTACCACTTCGCCACGCCGCTCCCACCCCCAACCTCTTTAAACAAACCTTTCACGCAAATATGAAAAAAATACAATTGTCTCCAGGCAAAGAGACTGGTACCCTCTTCGCATTGAAATAGGACAATAATAATAATAATAATAATAATAATAGCAACATTTATAATAATAATAGCAGTACTCATAATAACGACAACGACAGCAGTATTCTTAAGAATAGTATTAATAATAATACTAGTAATACAAACAATAACATTAGTTACTCAATTTTTTTTTTTAAACACTTGAAACAATAATTATAAGACAATAATGATAACAACGATAATAGTAATAACAAAAACATTTATTATATAAGTCAGAATAATACAAGCAACAGTAACAACAATAAATAACAACAACACGAACAACAGCTTACCAATATCATAAATTAGAGCAAGAGAATAATAACGACAAAAATAATAATAATAATAACTAAAATAGCAATAAAAATAACAACTCTAACAGTAACAATAATACCAATAGCAATAATAATAATCATTGCTGTTATAGCTAAATAAACAATAACAACAATATTAATGAGCATAACAACAATCATAATAATAAATAAAACAGTAATAATAATATTAACTACAGTATCAATAATATTAATATTACCAATCATAACAGTATCTACAGAAGAAATAACACTAATAATAATATCCCCAATATTAATGATAATACAACAACAATATAGATACCGATAACAATGATAGTTATAATCGCAATGACAATATACATTATAATAACAACTAACAATACTAATAATAATAACAACCAACAGTGAAAGTTAGTGCAACAGCAATAAATAATAATACATACAATAGTAAAATGAATAATATTAAAGACTACAATAGCATTACTAATAATAATAACAAATAATAGTATTAGAAGAATAATATTAACACAGCAACAATAATATTAACACAGCAACAACATTATTAACACAGCAACAATAATATTAACACAGCAACAATAATATTAACACAGCAACAATAATATTAACACAGCAACAATAATATTAAAATCAACAACAACAAAATAAAAATACAAATAGCAATTACAAAACTGATAAAAGAATCTTTTTTTTTCTTATTTAGATTTTAGTCAACCTGTACTTCTACAAGGGAAATTGTCCCTGTGCAGGCCCCAGTTCTGGTATGAGCTGGATGTAGCCGGGAGAATGGTTTCCTAGGCTCGAGCAGCTTAATACTCCGCTGCATTGGGACAAGTGCTTACGGAGGGTGGTTAACCAATGTGCGAGTCCATCTCTAAAGACTCAAACACTAGAGCAAAGTAGACCTACAGCCTGTTAGGTCCCTTCTATGCTGCTCTAAACAAACCACCTAACCATGGTCGGTGTTATGCCATGTCACACAGTTAGTCGCCTCTTTCGGCATGCACTCTGTAAGACAGTGGTGCTATTCTTGTCCTTGTCATACACAAAGACCCCAGCAAACTAATTTATAACAACGTTTCCACCTCATCCGTAGGACACTATTTTGAGTGCATTTGTTCCAAACACATTCTCCTTCCATTGTCTCCGGCACAAATATTAGTCGTTACAACCAATCACTCAGACAAACCCTCATACATGATATCCTTACTTACTTAGTCGCTCCTCTTCTACCGTGAGGTGTAGAGGTTTGCCAAAGTGAACGCCACACTGCTCTATCCGCCGTCCTTTTCCTGGCCTCTTTCCAATCCAGCCCTCTTTCACTTAGGGACTGTCGTATGTTGTCTTCCCAACGTACTTTGGGACGTCCTCGGGGTCTGCGTCCTTGACTTTTGATCTCCCATGACCGCTTTGGTATCCGATCTTCTTCCATTCTACAGACATGGCCAAACCACTGTAGTTGGGACTGCTCCACTCGTGTCTGCGGGGGTGGAACTTCAAGACTGCTACGTATTGTCTGGTTACGGATCTTGTCATTTTCGTCACCTGAATCGCCTTTCTTAGGTACCTCATTTATGAAGTTTGTAATTGCCTTTCTTGGGTTGTAGTCATTGCCCATGACTCACATCCATATGTCAGGACAGGCACATAGGTCGAGCGGTATACATCCATCTTTGTTTTCCTGCTTATTTCTCTTCTGCTGAGGAAACCTCTGTTTATTGCATGGAACAGTCTACCTGCTGCTGCCCTTCGTGCATTTAACTTCTCTTTCAGACATAACCATGGGTAATAACAACAATAGCAAATTGAACTGGCGTGAATATAGAAACACTAGCATTTAATTAATGAGATTCACCTATATTTCGAGCGCACACATCGAATATTGAAAGAATAAGCTCGTATTTAGTATGATAAGCCTCTTTCAATAAATGTTCACATTCATTTTTATTTCAATTAAAACATGAAGAAGCATAAACAATCTTTAGATCAGCGTTTTTTAATATGGCAGAAAAAACTGACACATTGACAAGTATTTGCTAACTGTGCAGATCTCTTCATAAAAACTGTTACTTATAAAGCAGCTTTGACACAAAAATGGAGGTTACGAGACTCACTCAATGGCAGCAGTTAGACACGAAATCGTTGCAGAATTGAAGAGACACATTTGAATCTCTTAATAATGTCAATTGCTGTGTTGCAGCACTTAAGGTGGGGATTGATACTGTGATCCCCATAGTGCTGAACCTGCTGAAACGCCTTGCATTGTACTACATTGAGGATGACTCATGCAAATATTGTAGTCAAGCTTTAAAATAGCGACATTGCGCATTCCGTTCTCTGGACTATATTCTGCTATATGCAAAGCCCTGTTCAAGGAGATTAAGAACGAACGCAGAAGAAGAAGGAGGTTTGTGCAGAACAACACTCTTACCTCACACCATGGGGGAGGGATGTGTGTGGTGTGCGTTTGGTTTGTTTCTTGTATCTCGAGTAACGGAGAACTGAAACAGTAGTTCGGCCTGGCACAACATACTGACCAGGATGTCGTATCAGGGTCAGGCACAACATGCTGACCAGGATGTCGTATCAGGGTCAGGCACAATATACTGACCAGGCCCAATATACTGACCGAGACCACTATCTCGCTTCCAAGCAACATTCTCTGGAAACAGGTTGTTTTCAAGGCAGCCTAACTGACGACATGTAGATCGAGGTGATCCTCGTAGTAGTGAGCGCCAAGCAGATATGCCAAACTAATATCTCTTCATTAAATTTATGAGTACAAACAATACATCTGACCTCATATAACTAAAAATCACCTCTCCCAGGAGCAGCCAGTTTTAAACACGTACGGGGATTTCCCAATCTTAATACTGTGAGCTCGAATGCAACTGTGCCCGGGAAATTCCAGTGTACCACGACGGTCTAATCTATCCCAGATGTTACATCGATCGATTGGTTTTTAGCATGTTTCTTTTTGAAAAAAAATGGCATTAATTTGTAAATACATTAATTAAACAATGAAAATTGCTTCTGGATCCTGGTTACTCCAATCAAAATTGCGGAAGCAAGTTTCCTTTATATTAAAAATGACATTTAAAAATGAGATGGGGTAAAAAATGTAAACAAAAATAAATTTTTTTATGGGTGGCCCGGGGGTGGGATGGGTATGGGGGATTTGGGGGGTGGGGGTAATTCAAAAGTTATAGTCTGACCTTCCTGATCAATCTCACTGTAACATTCAAGGCAACCAGGAGGCTGATAAACTGGAACGTGGAAGGTTATCTCCTAACCAAATTTAAATATGACCTAAGAAGAATCCAAACGTTTTATTAAGGCCAGATACTTGGACAAATGGAAAACAGAGCATACTGGCTACCCACACACAAAATTATGTTTATTACTAGTTGAACAGAATTGAGCAAGCGGTAGTGGTCACTACGCTCAGGCCATAACAGACTGAGGTACCATCTATTCAATAAACTGAAGATAGGTGCTACTAACGTATGCCCCTGTGGCACTACAAAAATTACCCCGTGAAGATCTGCTGCAAAATTGCCGGACATACAAAGACTAGAGAAAGCACATGTGCCCATCAACCAGTGCCAACACTAGACAAGCTCTATGGCAGTGTCGACAGCCTCAGCATGACCGCTGCTGTCTTTGAACAAACTCAAGTTGACGTCAGACAGCGTACAAAGAAGAAGTAGAAGAAGAAGAAGAAGAATACGAAGAAGAAGAAGAAGAAGAAGAAGAAGAAGAAGAAGAAGAAGAAGAAGAAGAAGAAGATACACTTTAGCAAGTAATTAACCCATCTGTCAAGACTGACAACAGGTTAATGTGTCATTGGAATTGTAACTGTTGAGTTTTGGATGTTACTTTTGTATACGGGAGTTGTCGTTTTGAATTGTCGTCCTGCAGGGGCTTTTTTTCGCCAATCTGAGGCGGCTCCCCAGATAGTACTTGCACGTAGATTGGTCTACAGTTTCGTCTTCCCAGTATGACACATTTATGTCCAGTACGTTCATGTCCCATTTATACAAGTCTTTGAACCTAAATAGTGTTCAGCCGACTGTTCTTTTACCATCATCTACGCTGAGGAACGAGTCATCAAGATCACGATATATCATCATCATCATCATCATCATTATCATCATAAGCGATCAGTTCCTCGACTTGGTAATCAATCTTGGGCGGGTTGGAAACTTTTTTCAATCGTGTTGTCTCACAAAGTGACCAGTGGACGATTTGATTATTTAGGCCCACTGAAATGCGACGAGGTCATGCTTGTGATGTAAGGGCATGGGCTGTTGGTTCTGGGGTTGCTATTGGCCATCTCTTTCCATCTCTTTTGAGGGTCGCTGTAGTCACAGTGATGAACCGAAATGGTGGGCGATCGAATCCTGCAAGTTTCAAGTCTGACGGGAGGTAAGACCAGAGTCCCTGCATCCCGAGTTACCTCTAGTCGTCTTGACCAATAGTCTTGCCACTAATCCAAGCTAACTCGAGATAAGAGTAAGATTGATGACCAGCGCATATGCTTCCTCCCTATGATCCTCATACAGCGCATATCACATTATTAAAACAAAACTGTCTGATGTTGTGGCCATCATCGCTTCGCGATGGGCAATAACTTTCCAGATCAGCAGGCCAGACTTGAACAGGGTCATTGGTTTCACTCCTTTTGTCCGGCTACTGCACCGCTCCCTCTGCCTCCGTTACCGTCTTGTTTACTTTTAATCGGTTGCCCCTTAGGCAAGTTTTCAGAAATTGCACTAAGGAGAAAGCAAAGAACAAGACATTCTGCATGATATTTCCATATAATCGGGATGTCTAGTTCAACTGTCGGCTGGGTAAGTGTAGTTGACGAGGTCACAGTGACCTACAGCATTCAGTAACGTTGACCTCGACTCCGGTGTGAAGGCACGATGTGGAGCGTTGGATAGAATTAAATTTAGTGTTTGAAAGAACTAGCGCATCTCAGAATGAACAAGTTGGGGAATGTCAAGGTGCAAGTCCGTCTCTGGTTGGTTGGTTACTAAGGCCCACAATGGGTTGGTAACTCTTTTGTGCGCCCTGAAAAGGACGGAATTTGTGGCAGAATGTAGTCGCTTTTCTGACATTCCAAGCGTAGTGACGAAGTGGGCCAGGTCCTCCAGGCGGTAGTGCAATGCTTGGCTTCATCTGCGTGTCACTCTCTATTACGGGGATCACATCGAACCTCACCTTGTTAGCCAGACTGTTGTCCTCAACAACAGCCCGTTTCCAGGACGACCAACAAGGTGGACAGGTGAGGGTCTTGGTCAATATATTTCTCCTGACCCTGGCTAACATTATTTGATCAGTGCGTTTTGTCAGTCTCTAATATGTTCATGGAGAAATATGTCATACACATATTGTGTTAGCTTGATGGAGAGGTCAAAACACAGTGAACTGTCGGTTCTACAATGATGAGATCAATGTCTGTAAGTTCCCCAATTTTCGATAACTCAATAATTGGAAACAAAATATTTGGTTCGATATAATTAAAACACATAACAGAAGGATAGGAACTGTGCACATACTTTATCCTAATATGATCAACTAACTTTCCTTTGACATACGAGGGGGATTCAAATAAATACCTTAAGAGTGGGATCGAATTTGGAAAAAAAACTATGCCTATGTACAGGAACTTGTTAGTAT
>JAVGWX010000007.1:48191054-48221054 GCA_036924085.1 Ariolimax columbianus
TTCCATTTGAAGTTAGACATTATGTCAGCAAGTATTTAGGTGTAACAGATCAAGCAAAAGAGATTAGGGCCGGGGACTTATTCTCTGGGGCAAAAAAATTACTGTGGAGGTATTGGCGATGGTGGATAAAGCTAGGATCAACACAAGACCATTTAGGTGATGCCTATGTATATATCAATCATCATCAGTCCTGTAATCTAGAAGGCCGTTTAGGCACCGTTATTTTAGTTTGTCGAGCCAGTTCCCGCCGTACGTCTCGATTTTTCTCCAGGGTATTAGTTTCAGCTATATATTTTCTCGCCCACTCTTTTATATTGTCCTCCCATCTATTTTTTTTAGTTTTTCTTTCCCACGCTTCCCAGGCACTGTGCCTTGCACGACGGTCTTGGTCAGCCCCACCGATCGTGACATATCTCCATACCATGTCAATTTTCGTACTTTTACTATAGCCAGTAGATTTTTATATTGACCTAGCTCATTCCCAACAATTTTGAGAACACTTTCGTTTGTAACGCGATCCAGATATGAAATGCCAAGAATTCTTCGCAAGTATCTCATTTCCATTGCGCAAATTGTACGTTCTAGTGTAGTCATCAGTCCAAGTAACACGCGCGTTTAGGTATACCGAGGTGACCATTGTATACGTTAAAGTCAGCATTTAAGATACATTTTGTTGTCTTTCCAGATTATTTGCAGTCTTGTCAGGACGACCATGGCCATCGCCGTTCTTGACTGAATTTTCACTCTCGGCATTCATAAATATATATATACATATATATATATATATATATATATATATATATATATATATATATATATATATATATGTAACTATGAGACGAAAAAATATTGCATATAGACATGTTGATCCAAGAGCATGGTCATATGTGCTTGGGATTGCCACCTTACAATTCACACTTAAATCCAATTGAACTCGTTTGGGCAAAAGATAAGGAGAGTGCCACCTAGAAACTGGTCAAAATTTGTTTTGTTCGATAAATTGAATTTTGTTGGGCTGTTGGGAAGGTACCAATCGTCTTACAAATACAACTTGAATTTGATGTCTAGCATCTGCAGGTTTTAGTATATAGACTGTCAAACAGGCATGTTGTCCTTCCCAAAAATTGAAGAAAATGTTTTTTTATTCCCTGCCAGTTACTAGTTTCAAATTATTACTCCCCTTGAATTTTCCCATCACAACAAACAATGAGGGGTTTTCTAGATCCTTTAAAAAATATAATGTAATGAGTACTCCCCACTTAATGCATCTGGCAAGATATGTTAGTCACAATTTTAGCTCATACAAATTGTAATTTTCAAAGAAGAACAGTTTTGTGAGAATGTTTAGAAATAAAATGTCCTGACGTGATTATAAGAAATAAAGTTAATAGGAAACGTAAGTTCTATGGTGATAGGTCTACCACAGGAGCAGGTGTCCAATTATGTGACACTTTAATTAGTGGACAGTAGATTAGGCCTGTGATTACGTTCTGGTAAACGTAACATCAACAGTGAATCTTTTAAAAGTTCACTGACCACGTCAACTCGGTCAGAAAAAAAGATGAAAATTGTATGACCTTGTGAATCAAATTTTATTAGAAAATCGAAAATGCCGGAGGAAGCAGACCATTACATAAAATGCATGCCGAAGTCGGAGGGAAAATAAAAACCGTAGTGCAACGCACACCGCCTTGAGGAATAGAAAAATAAAAGTAAAGATCCCGTCACGCCATGCGGCGCATTATAAATATTGTGTTAGGCCCTTAATATTTTGTAAGCCACGGCACTTTGTGGATAGAAAGATAAGGGGATCACAAGATACAAAAAATTATTAGGTGTAATTATTATTACGCAGACGACACAGTGATACTATCGAGAAGTGCAGAAGGGATAGAGCAGCTGATTTCAGCGGTAAATGGACATAGTCAAGATCAAAACCTGTTTATAAACAGGCATAAAACAAAGATAATGACCACCGACAAAACACAATGTCCACATAAATTTACAGACGATGGTGAGGAAATAGATCAGGTCACACATTTTGAATATCTGGGCTCCAGAATTGACACAAATGGCGACTGCTCGAAAGAAATCAGAAGAAGACTAGCCATGGCAATGCAGAGACTGAACGGCCGGAAGAAATTATGGCAGAGAACCAATAATATGATAAAAGTAAAAGTCTTGAGAGCCTGTGTTTTTCCTGTGGCAGCTTCTGGTTGCGAATCATAGACCATTACCAAAACTTCCAGACAAAGAATCGAATCCTTCGAGTCAAAACGTTACAGAACAATCCTCAGAATACCATGTACAGAGAAAAAGACAAATTTAGACATTCGGCAAGAGTTGAGCATTGAGAAGAACTGGTTTATCAATTCTATTTTGGCTAGAAAATGCAAATACTTAGGTCACATCAAGAGATACAACGGTCTCGAGAGAACAGTAATGGAAGGTATGGTGCCAGTCAACCGTGAAAGGGGTAGTCCAAGAAGACGATGGCACCAAGATATTCAGGAATGTCTGGGTATGACTATGGCGGAGACTGGAGTTTTGGCAAGGGGACGGGTTTATTTCAGACACAATATTATGGTATCGACTTTCTATAAAGAACATGCTACATGATGATGATGAATTATTATTTGTTGTACACCGTGCCCTTCTATCAATCAGGCAAAACATGTGTGTTCCCTGTGTAGCATAGGTGTTCAATAAATATACACCAAGTGTTTCTACTCTAAGCATTCAATTCAAACTCTATCCACGTCTTTCCAGTTAGCTGTGCAAGTCTCGAGCTCTCTTCTTCGTGTTGTTTTGTTCTGCCCCTACTTCTTTTGCCTTGTGTATGCCAGACCAGAAACTCCTTTGTAATGTTATCAATTGATGTCCTTAATGCATATCAAATCCAACGCTGTCGTTTTGTGCTGATGGAGGATGTCTGGTACTTTCAAACCGTTCTCTTTTTCTTGTTCTTCTTATTGTTGTTGTTGTTGTTCTTGTTTTTGTGCTTCTTTTTCTTCTTCTTCTTCATCTTCTTCTTCTTCTTCTCCTAGTTCTTCTTGTTTTTCTTCTTATTGTTGTTCTTCTTGTTCTTGTTCTTCTTGATCTTGTTCTTCTTGTTGTTTTTCATGTTTTTCCTTCGTTCTCACTACCGATATCGCACTGAAAAGGGCTTTGGCAGTTATAGGAACCAGTCGGGAAAATGGAATACGTTGTGTCAGAATTTACAGATTGACTCCGATATTTGCACCTTTCGGTCCGACACTTTTCACTTCAGCACAACATTTTGGGGCAATTGGCTAGTTTTCAGCCTTTGATCCCTCTCCTTGGCTAGTCTGTCCTGCTGCATCTTGTTTTCCAGGATCACCACGTGGAGGCGTAGAAAGGTCTTGGCAGCTTTGGATCGCTGGCACTATCGACGAAATGTTGGTCCCTGACCGCTACAGTGCATGCACTGCTCAGTATCTTGATCCCCAGTTCTACATTAGTGATTTTATCATGACATTTCAATCCATCTTTTTCGTGCAGTCTGCAATGCATAAAAGTATGTACCATATGGTTGCTATTTGTGTTATTCCCCTTGTGCCAGTCATGCAATTGAATGGAATTTACTTTGAGATTGGCGATTTTTATTTTTGTGTTGGTCTTAATGTCTTTTGATTTTCATGCAGTTAAAGTTCATCTAGTCTTTAACATTTTTACTGCGATATCGTTATCTGTTATTTCTTCCTTGTCTCTATTGTGGCAAAGAAATTGTATTGATTTTACAACTTAAATGAATGTGTTTTCCCAAAACAACGTTAATGTCGTTAGTTACATTTATTTTTGTAATCTTTGTTGAAATCTTTTTCATTACGTTTATTCTCAGTTTAAATTTAAGTGACCTGTCATTAATTATGCTTATTTTATGTTGTATCTCATTACTGTTATGGGACAGAAGTCATTGGCAAAGTCCAGATTATCAAACTTTTTTGTCAGAGTTTATTGAATTCCCTCTTTGCTGATTGAATTTGTCAGGTAAAATACACTGATCAGACATGTTAGTCAGGGTTATGCAAAACATACCGGGCAAGACTCTCACCTCGGCTTCCTAGTAGACATTCCTGGAAACGCACTGTTTTTATGGCAGCCTGGTTAACGAGATGAAGGATTGACGCAATCCTCGTACTAGTGAGCGACATGCAGATGAAGCCAAGCATAACACAGCCACCCGAAGGACCCTGTCCATCTTCATCAGCACGCTCGGGATGTGAGGAAAGCTACTGTAACCCGTCACTTAACGTCCTCTTTAGAGTAGACCTACTCATTATGGGCATTTGAAACAACAACAACAACCAGCAGACAGAGAGAGAGAGAGACAGAGAGAGAGAGAGAAAGAGAGACGGAGAGAGACGGAGATAGAGAGAAATGGGGATACGCGACGTCAATGTCGTTCATCACTTATTATCTCAAAGGACTCAGAACACTTACCTCCTTGTAAAACTCCACATTTCATACGCTGATACTTTTTCTTAATGATTTGAGTGAACTATAGAAAAACATCGTGATGTATTAGAAACTTTCAGAGTGATTCTCTGTCTAAGCTTTCAAATGCTTTTTTACATGGTTTTATTTAACTTGACATGACGGCTTGTCGCTTTGCATATTGACTTCTATTTCTTCTATTTTAACCAACATCCCCATAAACGAGAGGACTGACATTGTGTGCCCAGACTCCACTAGTACGACCTGTTAATCCATACAATTTTAACGGATCCTCGAATGATGTACCGACAACGCCAATAAACCAATTCACTAATTAACAAAGAAAAACACAAATTTAAAAACATACACTCATGTAGTCCTAAAAACAGAAAAATAAATTTTAGTATAAAATGCCACCGAAGACGGATGTGTCGGGCCAAAAGGTGCAAATCTCGCAGCCAAGCTGTAAACTAGCGACACAACGCATTCTGTTCTCCGGACTACATGCTACTACTTGCGAAGACCTATGCAGGGCTTGACAGCGGGAGAAGGAGAACGAACGCAGAAAAAGAAGAAGAAGTATAAAGAAAGGGTTTTTACCGAAAAGGTACTTTTTTATACTCATTTGTTCCAACAAACAGTTGTAGAACACAAAAGAGGATCTCGAAATGAAGTCATGCAGAAAAATGTGTTTTTTCTCTCGTGTAAAGAGAACCAAACAAATACCGACGTCTTAACGAGAGTAGGTATGAATAGAGAACTTTTGACAGACAGTACAATTAGACAAGTCTAGTATTTTATACATATAATAAAGCATGATACTTCTTAGAAAACAATACTAAAGATGAAGGTTGAAGGTAGACAGACAAGAGGCTGGCAGCGCTATAAGCCGGAGAATAACATCGAAATATGGACTAACGTCAAGACAAGAGGCAGTGGATATTGGAGATTACTTCAATTACATTGAACTGAATTAAAGTGTAACCAATATGATGTAGCTATCAGCGACGCAAAGCTGACTGCTAACACCAGGGTCGGTGAGCCAGAGCTACCGAGGCCCTTCTCCACCTACACATGATGATATTGGACAACAGTCTGCAACATGCCAGACTGGCTAAGGAGAAGGGATCGAAGCGGGACGGCTAACCATGTACAGACTGGCTAAGGAGAAGGGATCGAAGCGGGACGGCTGACCCTGTACCGACTGGCTAAGGACAAGGGATCGAAGCGGGACGGCTAACCCTGTACAGACTGGCTAAGGAGAAGGGATCGAAGCGGGACGGCTGACCCTGTACCGACTGGCTAAGGACAAGGGATCGAAGCGGGACGGCTGACCCTGTAAAGACTGGCTAAGGAGAAGGGATCGAAGTGGGACGGCTGACCCTGTACAGACTGGCTAAGGAGAAGGGATCGAAGCGGGACGGCTGACCCTGTACCGACTGGCTAAGGACAAGCGATCGAAGCGGGACGGCTGACCCTGTACAGACTGGCTAAGGAGAAGGGATCGAAGAGGGACGGCTGACCCTATACCCAAAAAATGCCATGCTGATGTCGTGTATGTCGGACCAAAAGGTGCAAATATTGTAGTCAATCTGTAAACTACGATACACCGCATTCTTTTATCCGGACTACATCCTGCTACTTGCAAAGTAATTTTCATGGCTTTGAAGCCTAAGTTTCAGAACCAACGACGACGACAAAGAAGACGAAGAAGAAGAAGGTTAAGAAGAAGAAGAAGAAGAAGAAGAAGAAGAAGAAGAAGAAGAAAAAGAAGAAGAAGAAGAAGTAGAAACAGTAGAAGACGAAGAAGAAGAAGGTTAAGAAGAAGAAGAAGAAGAAGAAGAAGAAGAAGAAGAAGAAGAAGAAGAAGAAGAAGAAGAAGAAGAAGAAGAAGTAGAAACAGTAGAAGACGAAGAAGAAGAAGGTTAAGAAGAAGAAGAAGAAGACGAAGTAGAAGAAAAAGAAGAATTGAATTGATCAAATAAAGTGATGAGTTTCATTTCATAAGTTGTCTAACTATTATTTTCAGAACATTCAACTCATCTTTCACCTGTCCTATTTTCTCGAATGTTTGTTTGTTCTTCACTCAACAGTTTGTCCACGGCTTTTTAAAATCTCTCTAGTATGAGCATGTACATGTGTCATCATAATCAAGTCTGGTAACCTGAAAGGTCATTGGGGCATCAATACTTCAGATTGTTGGACCAGTTCCCGCCACTCTACTCGGTTTTGTGCCAGGATATTTATTCTGGCTATGGACATTCCCGTCCACTCTCTGATGTTGTCTTCCCATTTCTTTTTCTGCCTCTCTCTCTCTCTCTCTCTCTCTCTCTCTCTCTCTCTCTCTCTAACGCTTCCCAGGCACAGTACCTTGCAGAATCGTCTTGATCAACTCAGGCGATCTTGAAACATGCCTATACCACGTGAGCTAGCGTGTTGTTATTGTAATCAATAGGTCTTTTTATTGGCCGACCTCTCTCTCAACGCTGTCCCGAACTGCCTTATTCGTGACGTGGGCTAGATACGAAATGTCGAGAATTCGACGCAGACATCTTATCTCCATTACATACATTCTTCATTCAAAAACCGCTCTCAGAGTCCAAGTTTGCACACGTAAAGGTCGACTAAGGTGACAAATGCATATATTAAACTCAACTTGGATTTCAGGTTGATTTTTTTGTCACTCTACAACGGCTTCAGTTTGGTCAGGGCAGCCATAGTCATCGCTGTTCTTGCCTGAATCTCAGTTCTGGAACCTTCTGCATCCATCATATCTTCCTAGTATTTAAACTGCATACGAACTTGCAATAGTTCGCCTTTGATCGCAATCGTAGTTGTGAGGCCCTCTATAACGTTGACCATGATTTTTCTAATCTCTGCACTAATTTCCATTTCAAACTTTTGAGCACGTTTTAGCTCCGCTCCACCCAGTCCGGAAACGTCATCAGGAAACTTGAGATTAGTGAGTAAACGACCACCTATGCTGACAGTACCAACATGAGCATCCAGATCTTCAGACATTCAAGAAAGTGTACATTGATAATAACATGATTTCTCATGAAGGAGAGTAGCGTGCTGGTTCAGCTTGAATCCCACCAGATCTACCTTTCGGCGGTTTCGAGTAACTCAACCGGCGATGGAGCGTTGAAGGTTGTCAATAAGAGACAGCATCACCATCATCAAGGTTCAAACTTGCATCAGTTCCGTTCTAGATTCAGCGTTCCTAAAAAAGTACATGCTAGTCGTCTACGTAGTTCTTTTGCATGATAATGGCTTAACACGTAAAGTGACATAACTATGGTTATTCACCTTGAATCGTTTACCCCGACATCCAATAATGAGATGGAGGGATGATCTGCGACAAGACCTTGGTCAGGCAGGGTACTTCAAAACAAAGCCTTTATTTAGCTATCAGGCATATGGCGTATACTGTATCTGCAAGCAGGTCAGAATTGCCGTATTGTGTTATTACAGTACATGATGTAGTAGGTTTCCCTTCTTTGTTAACAACCATTTATCATTCTTTCCAATTTGCAAGTATTTCTTCTTTTTACGAAACCTTATCATATAGTCTATACAATTTATGTGATGAAGTACCAATGTCTGTTTTGAATGACTCTACATTTCACACAATCAGATCGTATGTTGTCTGACATGGGCTGGAAAAGCTCTATTCCCAAGTACAATCCTACGAGTTGGATGTGCTGGTGTATTTATTTAAAAAAGGTGGGAGAAAAAGAAGAGAGAGGTAAAGGGGGATAGGAGGAGAGAGAGAAAAGAAAGAGAAAAAGGAAGGGGGGGGGGGAGTGGTATGTTAGGAAATATCAGGAGATTCATCTTCATCTACTACTTCGTTCTCTTATTACCTGAAAAACGGATTACTCTCTCGCCTATTTCCTCTCATAGTACTTAGCCATTTGTCGAGTTGTCGGTCACCGTTCCAAATATAGCACCTTAACATAATTATTGTCTATAAATATGTTTTGAACCCGTTATTGAGCTCTGGTATGAGCTGGAAGTAATCAAAATACATTTAAAGAAATGTTTTTCTACATCGCTAATAGCAGTTGATTCCCGTAGTAGTGAGTGACACCCAAATGAAGCGAAGCATAGCACAACCGTCTGGAGGACCTCGGTTCACCCTTATCAGCACGCTCAGGATGTTAGGAAAGCTGCTGCAATTCACAACTTAATGTCTTTTTCAGGGCGCACAAAAGAGCAACCTACACATTGTGGGCATTCGCTAACAACTTGTTGAACATCTTCTTAGTTCTTAGTTGACCCGTACTTCTACAAGAACAGATACCCCTGTGCAAGTCCCTGCTCTGGTATGAGCTGGATGTAACCGGCTGTAGAATTAATTGCTTAGCGGGCTAGGCCCGAGCAGCTTAGTACTCCGCTGCGTTGGGACAATCGCTTACGGAGGGTGGTTAACCGATGTGCAAGTTCATCTTAATAGACTCAAACACTAGAGCAAAGTAGACACGCATCCTGTTAAGCGATATTTATGCTGCTCTAAACAAACAACTTAATCTTGGCCGATGGTATGCCATGTCACACATTTAGTCGCCTCTTACGACATGTTTTCTGCAAGACAGTGGTGCTAATTTGATTAGGAAATTAATTTTACATTGACGTCTATGTTTTTTTCAATTGTTTCCTGAAGACAATGCGTTTTGCATCTAACAAAAGAAATGCATCCGATTTCAGTACGAATTTTTGTAAAGTAACCTTCCATAATGAATTTACCTTGCTAATTCATGAATCCGAACACATGTAAGTTTTGGCTGTGGGCTGTGTCACTAAGCACTTCACTACACCCCCACCAACCCTCCCCCCACCCGATTCACCCCTCCCGACGTAGTCTGACTTGGTTTACTATCTACACTTTTACCAGTGTGTAAAGAAGTCTTTTATTTTCTCGTAGCTTATAGTCCCTACACGATGGAAATGTCAACTCTATGCACAACCCTCATCAATCGTCACTTACGACATTTCTCACAGGTTACACTGATGCTATTATTTGATCTGTTAAGAAAACACACACACAAAAGCGTAAAGGGAAAGGGAGTCTGATAGCAGACACTGCTGTCGGGGATAATGTGTTAGAGCCTTCCTTGTACTAGGTCACATCCCTGTTTACGGTCCCGTTCGTCATCTCCTTTCCTACACTTACATTTAGCCAAGTGCCCATTTACAGCTGAATTGATTATAACACGCCAGTAACGGGAGTTAACCCAGTACCATTAATGTGATTAGCGAGTCCTCTACCACTACGGTAATCAGAACTCCACCCCCTCCCCCTCCCCCTAATTTTAAATAACTTCCAAAAAATATTTCAAGTACAAATTCAATTGTTCAAACGTCTGGTCTCAGACATATTCTTGACGTATACATAGGAAACATTTTCGTAGAGACATTACTGGACATTTTGTCGCTTACTCCTGCAGAACACGACCTGGTAGCATAATCCCAAACCCGCATTGCTACTCCCCTGCTTTTCCAGTATATTTGGAAGAAACTCATATTTAATACTACAGGTATGTCATATGCTTTCAGATGTCAACCAAAATAAAAAAATAGAAAATACTTTTATCAAAGAACTTTGAATGCAATAAATAAGCTGGCTATGAAATGCTGCAGTACACAATGTATAATATTAATACTGATTTGATTAACATATCACTCTCACTCCCTTTATGCCGCACTTTTTGCAGAATAATAAAAAAGAAGCGAAAATAAATTGTTGCATAACATATTTTGTGTATACATATTAAATTCTGGAATTTCGAAATCAAATACACACCTTCCATTAAAGGTTTTCAAAATGAAATTGAAAGAAATATTCTTCTACATCACTAATAGCAGTTGATCCCCGTAGTAGTCAGTGACATCCAAATGAAGCGAAGCATAGCACAACTGTCTGGAGGACTTTGGTCCACCCTCATCAGCACGCTCGGGATGTGAGGAAAGCTGCTGCAATCCACCACTTAATGCTTTTTTTTCATGGGCGCACAAAAGAGAAACCTACCCATTGTGGACATCCGAAAAACAACAACAACATAGCTGCTAGCAAATGTGTGAAAATAATTATGTTTTTTGAAACTGTGACCGACAAACGGCTAGTATTTTACTAGACTATATATATATATAGGGATTCCGTGGTGAAGTGGTTAGGCAGTCGGCCTCGTGATCAGGTGGTGTGAGTTCGACTCCTGACTCCGCCGTCTTTTTCACGGGTGCTTGATGCGGAGTCCCCTGCATCTTGTAGTCGCCCCCTAGACGTCTTGTCCTTGACTTGCCACTGGGGTTGGGCGGCTCGAGACGAGGGAGTGAGGATAACAAGTAGCGCAGTTAATCCTTACTGAAAAGAGCGCTAGCAAAATTAATTATGCCATCATCGCCCATGATGGACGGCGGCCTTTGACTATATATATATATATAGAGAGAGGGAGAGCGAGAGAGAGAGATGGAGATTGAGAGCGTGAGAAGAGAGAGGGATGGACAGAGATAGAGTGAGAGGCAAGGAGTGATTAATTCGTTTTTCAGGTAATCGGAAAATGATGTAGCACATGAAAATTCTTCTGATGACCTATGGACCGCTCCCCCCTGTCCCCTCCTTTCTACTCCCCCTGAGCTGTAACCAGTACACGAAAACATTCAACTCGCCACATTGTCCTCTTCGCACATTATCGTAAGATCCCCCGCTTAATTCCTTAGCACCCCAACAACGATTCACTTTGTGTGCCCAAAATCTTGCCAGATTGTCAAGCACGCTTCCTCACTACCACCACCAGCAGCAGCAACCGGCTCAGCTGCTGTCAGGATTATCACCAAGGCGGAGAATAAGCTGCACATGAATGAACGAAGACGGGGATGCACGTGCGGTGTCCTCGAAGCAGCAGGGGGCGCCTGGGGGTGGAAATATGGTGCGGATAACTGACAAGCTCGAAGGTTTGTTTCGGCCTGATTTCATGCCAGCTTTTGTTGATTTCGTATTTACGTATTTATTTATTTGAGGTGAGGGATGGTATGGGGTGGGGGTGGGTGAAAGAGGGAAGGGAGTGGGGGAGGGGAAGTTGGAAGAGGAGAAAGGAGTGGGTGGGGGTAGGGAATGGGGTTTAGCAGGGAGTAGAGACATGAGATGGGTAGGGTTGGAGCAGGGATGGGTCCCACGTGAGTAGCTGATTATTAGAGTTATGGTAGAACTCACGCCTCTCGCAGAAAAGATACCTGGTTCAAACCTCTTATCGACACACTCTCCAGTAGATGGTTATCAGGCATATATTCGAGAAAGTAAAATAAGAGAGAGAAAAGGGAGTGAACGCGGCCATCTCATAAAAAGCAGGAGATCTCGCACAACAATCTTTCAAACACTTCATCCCAAAGTAGTGTCTTATATGGAACTAGCTTTACAGTTGTGTGTGTCTCAAGGCTGGATGCATCCCAGGACTCTACACTGAGGAAGATGGAATAAAGCCATTGTAGTTTACTGTTTAATGACGCACATGTAAAAGAAAACATGTGTGCCATAATAGTGCACAAATGTCGGGGAATGAAGTTGTCAGGGACTTCAGTAAAGGTTTGCCCAATAGTAGTACACTACTGTCAGGGAATGAAGTTGTTAGGGACTTCAGTAAAGGTTTGCCCAATAGTAGTACACTACTGTCAGGGAATGAAGTTGTTAGGGACTTCAGTAAAGGTTTGCCCAATAGTAGTACACTACTGTCAGGGAATGAAGTTGTTAGGGACTTCAGTAAAGGTTTGCCCAATAGTAGTACACTACTGTCAGGGAAGGAAGTTGTTAGGGACTTCAGTAAAGGTTTGCCCAATAGTAGCACACTACTGTCAGGGAATGAAGTTGCTATGGACTTCAGTAAAGGTTTGCCCAATAGTAGCACACTACTGTCAGGGAATGAAGTTGTTAGGGACTTCAGTAAAGGTTTGCCCAATAGTAGCACACTACTGTCAGGGAATGAAGTTGTTAGGGACTTCAGTAAAGGTTTGCCCAATAGTAGCACACTACTGTCAGGGAATGAAGTTGCTATGGACTTCAGTAAAGGTTTGCCCAATAGTAGCACACTACTGTCAGGGAATGAAGTTGTTAGGGACTTCAGTAAAGGTTTGCCCAATAGTAGCACACTACTGTCAGGGAATGAAGTTGTTAGGGACTTCAATAAAGGTTTGCCCAATAGTAGTACACTACTGTCGGGGAATGAAGTTGTTAGAGACTTCAGTAAAGGTTTGCCCAATAGTAGCACACTACTGTCAGGGAATGAAGTTGTTAGGGACTTCAGTAAAGGTTTGCCCAATTGTAGCACATTACTGTCAGGCAATGAAGTTGTTAGGGACTTCAGTAAAAGTTTGCCCAATAGTAGTAAACTACTATCGGAGAATAACGCTGTTAGAGACTTCATGGAATGTTTGCCCAGTAAAATATTGTCCCATGGCAGTACACTGCCGTGAGGGAATTAGATTGTGAGAGACTTCAGTAAAGGTTTGCTCCATAGCACTACACTACTGTCGGGCAATGAAGTTGTTAGAGAGTTCAGTAAATGTTTGCCCAATAGTACTACACTTCCGCCGTGGAATAAATTTATTAGTGATTTCAGTGAAAAGTTGTTCCATAGTACTATACTTCTTCTTCTTTTTCTTCTTCTTCTTCTTCTTCTTCTTCTTCTTCTTCTTCTTCTTCTTCTTCTTCTTCGGACGCTGTCATACGTCAACCTGTATTTGTTCGAAGAAAGCAGCGATCATCCTGAGGCTGTCGACACTGCCATAGAGCTTGTCAAGTGTCGTCACAGGTGATGCCACATGTGCTTTCTCTGGTCCTCGTATGTCGGGCAGTTTTGCAGCAGATGTTCTCGGTCATTTTCCCGGTACCACAAGTGTATTCGTCAGTGACACCTATCTTCAGTTTATTGAATAGGTGGTACCTCTGTCTGTTGTGGCCTATGTGGAGTCTGAAGACCAGGACCTGCTCTCTTCTGTTCAACTGGTAATAGGCATCATTTTTTGTGTAGCCAGTATATTCTGTTTCCCATTTGGCCATGTATCTGGCCCTAATAAGCCTTTTGGACTCTTCGTAGGTCACACTAGAATCTATTTGTGGTAGTCTTGCACCTTCTTTTGCCAGTCTGTCTGCCTCCTCGTTGCCTTGGATGTTACTGTGGGATGGAACCCACTCTACCACTACTCTTTTTGGTGCGGACTGCTGGCATAGTTGACAGAGTACTGCTCTTAAATCAGTAAGTTCAGTATTTTTCTGACTTTTTAGTGCTGTAACTACGGCCAGGGCATCTGTAAACAGGACTATCTGACTTTCATTCCTTTCGCCTGTCAGCATTGCTTCTACTGCAGCCCTCAGTGCCTCTGCCTCCGCTCTGAAATTGCTTGTGTATTTTCCAGTTGCCACTGACAGTGTTATCTTTCTTGAAATAGCTTCAGTATTTTTCTACCAATTGGTAGGCTCAGGAATACCCCTGCCCCTCTGTTCTGTGTTGTGTTTGTTACAGAACCGTCGGTGTTTGCATGCATCCAGTCCATGTTTGGGTAGTTTTCCGTTATGTACCTCAGGGTTATGTCTCTTCTTTCTTTTTCAGACTGGCTGTTCTTGTTTCCAATACCTGGTATATTTTCTACTACCTCCGGAATGATATGCTGCTTCCAGGTAGGTTTGCGTACAGTAGGGATGGGCTTTGGTGTTGTTACGGTGTTAATAGGGTCTTCGCTCATCTTTGCTTTGGCTATTTCTGCAAAGTTTCTCCGCATTTAGTTTCCCATTTCCAAATCTATTTAGTCTCTTATGCACTGTCAGTCTTCTAAGTTTCTCTGCTTGCTGTTGGGCTCTGCAGTCTCTTCTGTCGGTCATGGATTGCAGATTTATAATCTTTTCAAGTTCTACAATTGGCGTTGACTTCATGCCTCCTGTTATAACTCTCATGGCTTGGTTTTGAAGTTAGCTGATTTTTATCAAAGTTCGCTTTTGGTGCTGTTGTCCATGCCGCAATGCCATACTCGAGAACCGGTCTCAATCTTCCAGTGTACAGTTTCTTTAGTATTCTTTCGTCTGCTCCCCAGCTTGTGTTAGCAAGTTTTCTCATGATTGCCATTCTTTGTCTGGCTCTCATTCGGTTTCTATCGATCTGACTTTTCCATGTCATGCGCCGATCAAATGTGACACCCAAGTTGTTTGCCGCAGATATTTGCCGTTAAGACTTATTTTGGTGTTCTGTAGTTTATTTGAAAGCGAGAATATCGTACATGTTGTTTTTTCCTCGTTTTTTTTTACCAGCCATGAGTTCGCCCACTCCTCCAACGATGTTAGGGCCTGCTGCATCCGATTGCTTGCAAGGGTGAGATTTATTTCAGAGGTCCACATAGTCAGATCGTCTGCAAACTTGGAGCTGTGGACTCTTCTTGGTATATTCTCGGTGATGTTGTTTATATACACCAGGAAAAGTGTGGGTGACAGTACCCCCCCCCCCCCCCCACTCCCCTCTTGGGGTACTCCTTGCTCCAGTGTCACCTTTCGCTCATCTGCCCTTGTACTTGAACTCTGGCTGTTCTGGTTTCGAGGTAGTGGCTGATCCATCTGTACATTTTTCCAGATACTTCACTTCTTTGTAGCTTGACTTTAATTCCCTCTTTCCACACGTTGTCAAATGCCTTCTCTAGATCCACCCAAACCGCTACTGTATGCTTTTTCTCTTGGTAAGCATCCTCTATTTCCTGTGCTATGAGAGTGATCTGGTCCTCAATGGATCTGTGTTGTCTAAATCCTGCTTGCTGTGGAATTAATATGTGTTTTTCTTCCAGGTGCCACATCAGTCTGGTGTTTATCATACACTGCATAAGTTTGCCTACACAGCTCAGTAGACTGATGGGCCTGTATCCATTTGGATCTGTTCTATCTTTTTCTTTCTTTGGTACTGGTATAAGTACAGCATCTTTCCATGACTGCGGTACAATTCCCCTTTTTCAGCTTTGGTTCAGAACTGATAGTAACGTACTATACTACTGTCGGGGAATGAAATTGTTAGAGACTTCAATATACTAAGACACAGCTTGTATGAGGTAGGGTGACAATCATTTCTTCCCTAGTAGTATGCTAGGTATCCCTTTACATCTGGGTCAACATGTGCGTACCGATACCGGGATTCGTACGGGTGCCTTTGTCATGAATGCGAGTGCTCTACAATTTCTATAAGTGTACACACTTAGGGAACAACATAAACAAAACAGGATGTGCAGATGTGGATGGAAAAACTACAGTGCACAAGATAATAGAGACTATGGTAATGTTAAAAACCATTTGAACATCTTCTCCTTCTGCAATTTTTATGAATAGAACTAGGAACGGTGTGTCCTAGTTTACAGCGAGGCTGCGATATCTGCACCTTTCGGTCTGACACATCCAATTTGAAATTTGGTTTTTGACTTCGATACAGATTTTCCTAGCATAGCTGCGTGGTTGCAGCCTGTTTGAAGCCTGGAGATGATCAGAATGCATACTGAGCTCAGGATGTTGAGCGGAAACAAGCAGGATGACTAGATTCAATATTAAGAGATTACAGGGGCGTATCAACAATTCCATGAGAAAGATTCTGGGCCTGCAGTGGGTGAACACGTTTACAGACAGATGCTTTTGAAAGAGAGCAGAGAAAAGACAAGTGGATGAAGGAATATTAGAAAGAAGATGACATGCCCTAGTGGTCCGCGGAGGTCTTTGTGTATGACAATGGCAAGAAAAGCACCACTGCCCCACAGAGAACAAGTCGTAAGATGCGACTTACTCTGTGGCATGCATAACACCGGTTTGTTTAGAGCAGCATAGATGGCGTCTAACAGGCTGCGTGTCTACTTTGCTTTAGTGTTTAAGTCTATTAAGATGGACTTGCACATCGTTTAACCATCCTCCTTAAGAGCTTGTCCCAACGCTGCAGAGTATTAAGCTGCTCGAGCCTAGTCTGCTAAGTAGGAAATCTTTCTCCCGGCTACATCCAGCTCATACCAGAGATGTGACATGTATAGGAGCATCTGTTCTTATAGAAGTACAGGTCGACTAAGAACTAAGATGACATTCCATTGGCAAAACACTTTGAAAACCCAATTCCAGTCTCTCCATGCAGTCTCTGACATCAAAGACGTTAAACTGAAGACATGAAAAAGAGGTCTAGAGAAAACAGAAACAAAAAGAAAACAAAAGAATCTGGAAAGAACCAGAGACAATAGTATAGATCGTCTGTTTAAAGAAATGTACAAGTGGATCAACCACTACCTCAAACAAAGAACGGCCAGAGTCCAAGTACAAGGTCAGATGAGCAAAAAGGTGACACTCGAGCAGGGAGTACCCCAAGGGGGAGTACTGTCACCCACACTCTTCCTGGTATATATAAACGACATTACAGAGAATATACCAAGGAGAGTCCATAGCTCAATGTTTGCAGACGATCTGGCTATGTGGACCTCTGAAAAGAATCTCACCATAGCAAGAAATCGGATGCAGCAGGCCCTAACATCGCTGGAAGAGTGGGCGAACTCATGGCTGGTCAAAATAAACGAGGAGACAACCACATGCACAATATTCTCGCTTTCAATAAAACCCCAAAATACCAAATTAAGTTTAAATGGCAAATTCCTGCAGCCAAACGACAACCCAACTTATCTGGGAGTCACATTTGATCAGCGCATGACATGGAAAAGTCAGATCGAGAGAAACCGAATGAGAGCCAGAGAAAGAATGGTAATCATGAGGAAACTTGCTGGCACAAGCTGGGGAGCAGACGAAGGCATACTAAAGAAACTGTACACTGGAAGAGTGAGACCAGTTCTCGAGTATGGCATTGCGGCATGGACAACAGCAGCAAAGGCGAACTTCGATAAAGTTAGCAAACTTCAAAACCAAGCCATGAGAGTTATAACAGGAGGCATGAAGTCAACGCCAATTGTAGAACTTGAAAAGATTACAAAACTGCAATCCATGACCGATAGAAGAGACTGCAGAGCCCAGCTGCAGTCAGAGAAACTCCGAAGACTGACTTACCATCCAATGCACCAGAGGCTAAACAATTTGGGAAATGGGAAACCAAAGCGGAGAAACTTTGCAGAAATAGCCAAAGCAAAGATGCACGAAAATCCCATAAACGCACTAACAACACCAAAACCCATCACTACTGTACGAAAACCTACCTGGAGGCAGGATATATTTCCTGAGGTGGTAGAAAATATACCAGGTATTAGAAACAAAAACTGCCATACTGAAAAAGAAAGGAGAGATACTACCCTAAGCTTTATATCGAAAAGCTACCCAAGCATGGACTGGACCCATGCATACCCTGACGGTTATGTAACAAACACTACACAGAACGGAGGGGCAGGAGCATTCCAGAACCTACCAAATGGCAGAAAAATAACACTGTCATTCGCTACTGGTAAGTACACAAGCAATTTCAGAGCGGAGGCAGAGGCACTGAGGGCGGCAGTGGAAGAAATGGTGACACACAAAGAAAATGAAAGCCATATAGTCCTGCTTACAGATGCTCTCGCCGTAGTCACAGCGCTAAAAAGCCAGAAAAACACTGAGCTTAATGACTTAAGAGCAGCACTCTGCAAACTGTGCCAGCAGTCCGCACCAAAAAGGGTAGTGTTACAGTGGGTCCCATCACACTGCAACATCCAAGGCAACGAGGAGGCAGACAGACTGGCAAAAGAAGGCGCAAGACTACCACAAACAGATACTAGTATGACGTACGAAGAGTCAAAACGGCTTATCAAAGCCAGATACATGACCAAATGGGAAACCGAACATACTGGTTACACCAAAAACGATGCCTATTACCAGTTGAACCGAAGAGAGTAGGTCGTTGTCTTCAGACTTCGCACTGGCCACAATAGACTGAGGTACCACCTATTCAACAAATTGAAGATAGGTGGTACCGACGAATGCCCGTGCGGTACCGGTAAAATGACCGCTGAACATCTGCTGCAGAACTGCCCGACATACGAGGATCAGAGAGAGCAGATGTGGCCATCACCAGTGGAACTGCAAGACAAGCTCTATGGCAGCGGCGACAGCCTCAGGATGACCGCCGCTTTTTTCGAAAAAATAATGGTTACTGTCTGACTGCGTACGAAGAAGAAGAAGTCTGTTTAAAGAAGGTTACTTTAAGGTATTTGCATTCTAAGGTGATAAGAAAGATGTTCACTTTGTGATTGGACAAACGCGGATCATTATGCAAGTACTGCCGGTGTTCCGGATATGGTCTCTTTTTGAGATATTTAGGGCTCTATGGTCCATTTCTCTTCCGGTAATTCTGAGCTGATCTGCGTCTGATTTATGTAGACCCCAAACTTTACACATGTATACCACTGCCAGAATGTCCATGCTATTGGAGGTACGAGCCCTGGCATTCGCGTCCGTCATCTGCTGCAGTATTGGTTTAATGCGGTTGAAGGAAAGGTAGCCCGCTGCTTTCCTGCGTGAGGTCTCCTTTCCAATGCTGTTAGACATTCGCATTGACATTTCCGATGAGCTCATCTCCATCCCCTCTTAGGATATTATAGGTTTATATTCACCAGGCACTGACGAGGATGTAGAATAATATTAATAACAGCGTTATACATTATTGGTAAAAAATTAAACTGTGAAAATTATATCTCATAAACTAAAAATGAGAACCGTTAAATAATATGCGCATTCAGTTTTATTGTTTGCAGTAGAAACCTGGGGGTAGCGAGGTCTGGACTGGACGTCCACTCGTTAAAGGAAAGTGAAGCGTCTGATATTGCATCTCCTTTCCAGGTGTAGAGATCGCCGCTGGATTCACTGTTCGGCTTGCCGTTCAGGAGTTTCCATGCCAATGGTCTCTCCTACATAATTTTGTCCCCATCAGCACCTTTATGAGGGGCCCCCTGTTTCTTAGAGAGCCTGCTGTGGGGCGCGACCGAGTACCCAGCGGTATAACTGGGGGGGGGGGGGGGGTAGATTGGGCTCATTAGCCTTGGTTGGCAGCCAGTCTACGAGTAGGTAAACTCTTAATCTAAACCCGGGTAGACGAAACTTGTTAGCCTATTCAGGCAGTTCGCCTAGGAGAGGAGGAACTTTGATTTTAAACCAACAGGTCACAGTGAATGCTGGCTAGTCTTGGGACGATAAGAGTGTCAACGACTCCACTTCCTTTTGGAAACCTTGAGAGAGGGTAGGGCTACGGGAGTAAACCCAGACTGAAAATCCAGAGTGGTTGCACCTAAGGCGGTAGGTTTAAAAATTGCGAACTCATTCCAGCAGCCCCTGCAGCTGAGGTGGTGCCAAATTGTCATTCTTCGCATTCCTTTGGATTACATAAGAGAGGCCGAGAGGGGGATCGCAGTTTGGGCAACTCATGGTCTCCATTTTCAGCGCCCAGATTTCGGCCCTGCGAGACTACTCACAAGGTGCCCCGCGCATGGTCTGCAAAGAGACGCCCATGGATGAATTAATAGAAACCTTGTTCCTGATAAAGAAAATGTAGAAGAGAATTGAAGCGTTTGAAATTAAGGTCGTCAGAAGACTTGAATGAGTTTCTTGGAGAGATATGAAATCAAATAGGGAGGTCCTGAAAGAACTTAAGGAGGAGACGTCGCTTCTGAAGGAATAGTAAAAACAAAATAGTTTGGTCAAGTCAAGAGGCATGACAGTTTGCTGAAGATTATATTGGAAGGAAGAGTGGAAGGCAAGAGAGACAGTTGGTGGCAGAGGTAAAGATGGACAGACAACATCAAGATGTGGTAGGGACACAGTTTGACTGAGTGTACAAGCCTGGCACGGGGCAGAGGGAGATGGGGAGCCATTACCGTCAACCTCAAATGCGGAGACGGCACTTGATGATGATGATATACACCAAGGAACAATCTATATCATTCTTTTCATAAAATTGTTATCATCAGTGACACAAACTGTAGATGCCGAATCAATGTTGGCCGCCTTTCCCTGTAGGAGTCACTTACTAATGCCCCTACCTCGTTACGCCACTGATACAGGGAACACCCCCGCCCCTACCTCCCTCGCCACACTCATCATATACTACTACGGAAAGATGGACACAACAAATTAAGGCGACACAGCAAATTAAACCCTAGTCATTTGTGCCCAGGTGAGCAGTTTGTAGGATTAAACTGTCGCAGAAGGTGAGCACGTGCGTCGGAAACTTTGTCGCTAATTGGCATAGCGCAGTCATACCTGATTAAGGTCTAATCACCCTCATAGCGGATGAATCCCAGGACTTCTGTCTCCGGATAGTTTCCTTTTATACAGACACACGATAAGGACGGGACTATTCACAGTTGCTATGGCTATTACTAAATTAATATCTTACAGCAGGGGAAGAGCTCAACTCGACTTGTAAGGATGTTTGTTCAAGGTGAGCATCGCAAGGTCGTTGTACTTGGAACTAGCTCAGAATGTTTGCTGGTCTTATGGATGACAAAGACATATCAAATACTGAGCAGAGAAGATGACATTTTCAGTGGAGAGATGTCGGGGTTTCGGTAGGTTTAATAATAATAAATTAAAGTAAATGTTTGTCGGATGTAAGGCTGTTTTTATAAAGGAGGGGATTGGGTGTAAGGGAGAGTTAGATGTAGAAGAAGCAGGTGGAGAATAGATGAGGAAGAAGAGAGAAAGAAGGAGAGAGAAAGACTGAGAGTAAACTAGAGTGATAAAGAGAAAATAATAAGTGAGAGAGAGAGAAAAAAGATAGTGAGCGGGAGACATAGGTAAAGAGATGTAAAGAGAGACGGGATGAAGTGAAGGAGAGACAGAGAGAGAGAAAGCGAAAAGGGAAATGAACAGAAGAAAGAGAGATAGTGAGAGACAGAAGCAGCGAGAGGAAGAGAGAACGAGAAGAGAAATAAAGTGAGAAATTTAAAACGGGAGAGAGAAATAGATAGTGAACAAGAATGAGAGAAAGAGTGACATGTGAGAGGGAAAAAAAGGTACAGAACAAGAAATAGAGAAAGAGAGAAAAAATGTAGAGTGAACAAGAGAGAAAGAGAGAAGGAGAGAACAATAGAGCGAGAGAGAATGAGATTTAAAGCTAGAAAGAAAGAGAGAACATAAGAGGAAATGAAAGAGACAGAAAAGGACAAAGAGTGAATACATATTGAGAACAGGGGAAAGGCCATTTCAGATTACCAAGCGTTCAACAATTAACACCTTTTCTGCTTCCTATGGAGCATTGGTTTTCAACAAATACATGACAAGTCATCAACGATTAACCTTCCTATACCTGTTGAAGCTTATATGGCTTAGATTCCAGCGCCATGGACATCTTTCATAAATCACCTCTCGTGCCTGGCAGGTAAAAAATTATATTACTTGCTAATGAAAGGAATTTTGCGCAAAAACATCTTGCACCTGGAACTGTGAAAGGGAGTTCTTGAATGTTACGTGGGACCAGTACTGACATGGCAGTGAATCATGGACAATCGACATGGAATTGCATATATATTTGGAGACAGCGGAGATGGGGTTTTACAAAAGAATCCTGCTGATCCCATGGACTGCAAAGAAGACTAATAATACTGTACTCAAAGAGGCACAAACAACAAGACAACTATTTGCAAGGATCAGAACAAGACAGTAATCCTGTTTCTGGCATGTTACGACAAAAGACTCTTCCCCTTCTCTCTCTTCTCACCTCACTCTGTTTCATTTGACTCTGTCCTACAGTCACACTCTTGCACAACTTTCATACGCGCCCTCATGGTGAGGTCCTTCCCTTGCACTTTGGCTGGGCTAGCTTCTGAGGGCGCACAAACCAAGCATAGGTACATACAGACGCACACATGCATCCAAGCACTGGTTTATGCGTCCTGATATCGCCCAATGGACTAAGGTCTGGGGTGGAAAATGGCGCGCCTGCGTCAGTAGAAACTAGTGAAGTAAACATCTAAGCAAACAAAAAAACAAACAAAAACGAGAAAAGGTGGCTTGGAGCACCTAGGGACAACGGGAAAGATAGCAGGAAAGAGAGCGAGGAAGGCCGAGAGAGCGAAGATATTGGACAGCCTGGGAGAATGGCATGGGAGACGGTCAACAACAGAGTTGGTAAACGACAAGTGACAGAAGTGGATGGAGGTTCATGATTGCCAGCGCCAACTGGCTGGACACGTGATGATGATGATTCTTTGCTCTCGTTTCTAATTCGGCAACACTCGAGCAGGCTAAGATAAAAGATAAGATACAATGAGAAGGATAAGGTAGATAATTGCAGCAACTAGTCAAAGATAGAGGACCCAAAACAATGCCGTACATCAACCACTCATTCAGGCCAGAAAACATGTAGAATGCGCGTTTGCTTCTGTTTTTTAATGAGAGCATTAAGGGCAGTGCCACAACTAATCATCAAAGTATTCTACCTGGGTCTTTGCGTATGCCAAGGGCAAGAATATCACATCTGCTCTGCAGACAACATGTGGTCAGAGGCGACTAACTGTGTGACATGGCGTAACACCGGTCATTGTTAGGTGGTTTGTTAAGAGCAGCATAGATGGCGCTTAACAGGTGCGGGTCTACTTTGCTCTAGTGTTTGAGTCTATTAAGATGGAATCGCACATCTGTTAACCACCCTTCTAGGGACTTCCAACGCAGCGGAGTAATAATCTGGAAATGCTGCTCTGGTCTATATCTAGCTCATCCAAATCTGGGATCTGCCCCTGGAGAAGTACATGTCGACTAAGAGTAAGACCATAAAAAAAGATACAGAAACTCAAAAATCCAAGAGTGCGTATCAGGTTTTGTCGTAGATCAACGGGAAAGATTAAAAGATAATAAAAATTGGATAACGAGTCATACTTGTGAAACCCACTTCATTGTATCAGGACGCCCTCATGTGTGCCGGTCTTCATTGATGAAAGTGTAAACGACAGAGCACTAACTCCTACATTGTTTTCCTTACTTCGTCATGTACCAATTCACGGCTGGGTCTACTGGAAGAAGCAGTTATACCATGAAGACAATTCACTACATGTCAGGTTTGTCGAACTGAGCATGGCGAGAATCGAACTTGGTACGTTGGGATTATAATCCAAGCTCACTACCTTTGGACCACTACTTTTCTCTATGGAAAGTTGATGAAAATATAGGTTGCAATCTTTACACCCACACATCGAGGCCGAAGGTGGAGCTGAGTGAATGACCTGACAGCAGCCAGGTAATTATTAATTATAACTATAAAAGCTGCTTTCGTCAGGTTCAGGAAACCAGACCTTGTCAAGGCCTTATTCTGCTTCCAAGCTACTGTCCTGGAAACAGGCTGCACTAATGCAGTCTGGCTACGAGAATTGGAATCGCAGTGGGAAGGCAAACTTGATACCCCAACAAAAGCCAGCTGACCAAATCCCTGTTCCGCCTCCAATTTGCAGCCCTGGAAACAGACCTGACCCGTGCAGTATGGTTCAGAGAAATAGAAATCGAAGAGAGAATAGAAACCCGGTAGCAGACATGTGGTGCTGACAGGGAATGCGCCGGGCCGAATGGTGCTCATATCACAGCGTTGTTGTAAAATTCGAGACATCGTGTTCTGAGAACGAACACTTAAGAAAAAGTAGACGACGAAGATGAAGAGAAAGAAGTACAACAAAAACGGAAGTAAGCACATATGAGAATATGAAGAAGAAGAGGAAGAAGAAGAAGCAGAAAAACTAATAAAATGAAAAATAGATGAAAATAAGCAAAAGAAGAAGAAGATGAAGAAGAAGTAGAAGTAGAGAGGAAACAGAGGAGAAAGAAAAAGTAGAAAAAGAAAAAAAAAAGAAGAAACTGAAGAACAAAAGAAGAAAAAGAAGAAGACAAATAAAAAGGAATAAAGTAACAAATTAGAATATGAAGAAGAAGAATAAGCAGAGAAAGAGAAAGAAGAAGAAGAAGTAGAATAAATAAAGGAGAAGATAACAAAGGAGGAACAAAGAAAAGGTAGAAGAAAAAGAAAAAGAAGAAAAAGAAAAAGAAGAAGAAAAAGAAAAAGAAGAAGAAGAAGAAGAAGAAGAAGAATATTTAGAAACGAAGACAATCTACGTTCGTATATATACGTTTTATTAGTTGTATGCACCGGAAAATCAATATGACATCTTGTCATGACGAGGGCAAGGCAAGAGGGTCAACAACCCGTCCATTGCAGACTATCAATCCACCGGTTAGTACAGCAGCCGTTTGTTCTCTAGGCACCTACAGATGCAACTAAGGTTGTGCTAACTGCCCGTTATTTGCCTCAAGCATCCATAAAGGATTGTGTCCCTGTAGTTATTCACACTAAAAAGGTGATTGGAAATTAATCCAGTCACTGCCCACGTTTGTGCTACTCTGTCCTAATTAATCCAGGCCGACGCCTCTACATCTTCTTTTAGCCGCAAGCTGAAAATGGAGTATCGGGTTCTTACCCCCTCCCCTCCCCCAAATCACCCGTCCACCAGCCTCTCCCCCACCCTCCTTTCTTCTCCCACTTAGACCTCATGTAAAAAGACCTTATGAGAGAAAAAAAGGGGAGGGGAGTTTCTCTATCAGGTTATGAATATGGGCGGTCGCTATAGATGAGAGTGAGGTCACTATAAATGAGAGTGATGTCACTATAGATGAGAGTGAGGTATAGTAGATGAGAGTGAGGTCACTATAGATGAGAGTGAGGTCACTATAAATGAGAGTGAGGTCAGTCTAAATGGGAGTGGTGTCACTATAGATGAGAGTGAGGTCACTATAAATGAGAGTGATGTCACTATAGATGACAGTGATGTCACTATAGATGAGAGTGAGGTATAGTAGATGAGAGTGAGGTCACTATAGAGGAGAGTGAGGTCACTATAAATGAGAGTGAGGTCAGTCTAAATGGGAGTGGTGTCACTATAGATGAGAGTGAGGTCACTATAAATGAGAGTGAGGTCACTCTAAATGGGAGTGTTGTCACTATAGATGAGAGTGAGGTACAGTAGATGAGAGTGAAGTCACTATAGATGAGAGTGAGGTCACTATAAATGAGAGTGATGTCACTATAGATGAGTGAGGTCACTATAGATGAGAGTGATGTCACTATAGATGAGAGTGAGGTCACTATAGATGAAAGTGAGGCGGTCTCTTTATATGAGAGTGAAACAGTCGCTCTAAGTGAGAATGACGCGTTCGCTATAAATCATATAAATCACAAACACGTTGTAAAATATAACACAACATCAAACGTCGTTTTCAGGTCTAACTCCGAAAATGAAAAAGAAGAAGCAGACATTTACCTCTCATATCGTCAAGGAAACGGTGGACGATCAACTCCCAACAGTTTCAAGAGACCCCTGGTCTCACAGATTGTACGACCTGAATGTCTGCATCTTCAGCTACTTCCAGTCGTCTTCTTGTATGTCTTGCCACTGGTTCCGGGTAACTCAAGACGAGAGAGTGAGATAAGATGTCCAGCGCAGCTACTCTCTCACTATAATCCATATTAAGCGCGTTACATCTTCAGTACGAAGACATTCTGATAATGTCGTCATCTTTGCTTGCATTTTATATTAGTGTTTCAGTGATGCTAAATGTTTCTGCGTGGTTCAAACCAAACAGAATGTTCTAGTACGCTGAAGTATGGTTCCTTAATGCTGTGTGTGTGTATGAAAGGTTATGAACTTCATTCTCATGTTTTGGGTGTTTTTTTTTTTCTGTTCGGTAAAAGGGTTGTCTCTCTATATTCTATTGTCGGAGCCACACCCCTTTCCACCTCTGGGATCGTAGTATTTCAGCGATATCAGGACGTATTAACCAGTGCTTGTGTGTGTCTCTATGGAAATATTATATTTAGGATGATATTAGTGGCCAAACTCAACTAAAGTGCAATGAAAGATCGTCACCCGGGGGACGCGTGTTTGTGTGTGTGTGAAAGATTATAAACCTTGTGGATCATTGTTTAGGGTAAACGGTTTGCCTCTCTATATTTTTCTGGCGAAAGCACGCCTTTTTCACCCCAGATCGCAGTCAATTAGGTGATATCAGAACATATTAATCAGTGCTTGGATGCGTGTGTGCGTCTGTATGTCAATGGAAGGTTCTCATTCTGTGAGCGCATGTTAGAGTTTTGCAAAAGAGTGTCATTGTTGGACAGAGTCAAATGAAACAAGAGTGTCATTGTTGGACAGAGTCAAATGAAATGTAGTGTGGGATAAGAAGAGGTAGTTCCTTTTTTTTTTTTTTTAGCTTAGATGTTTGCCTCACTAGTTTCTACTGGCGGAGGCGCGCCATTTTCTACCCCATACCGTAGTCCATTGGGCGATATCAGGACGCATAAACCAGTGCTTGGATGCATGTGTGCGTCTGTATGTACCTATGCTAGGTTTGTGCGCCCTCAGAAGCTAGCCCAACCAAAGTGCAAGGGAAGGGCTTTACTACGAGGGCGCGTGTGAAAGTTGTGCAAGGGTGTGACTGTAGGACAGAGTCAAATGAAACAGAGTGTCATTGTTGGACAGAGTCAAATGAAACAAGAGTGTCATTGTTGGACAGAGTCAAATGAAACAAGAGTGTGACTGTAGGACAGAGTCAAATGAAACAGAGTGAGGTGAGAGAAGAGAGAGAAGAGTGGTCAGTCCCTCGATGTTCACTTTACATTTTGTTAGTTTTCTTGGGAAGATTTTGTTCTCACAATTTTTACGATGTCCTAATTTCTCATTCTATTTTTGTCTGGTATAAGGCTACGGGCCAGCTATGTGTAGTGATTATTGTATTCCAAATATCAATGTTGATGTTGTACCAGACCCACTCAATCCAACTAACTATCATGAACACCGAGACCAATTATTATTGAGACATGTAGCAGAATTATCTGCCTTAAAAATAATTACTTCCCCTCTTAAATAAAATAAAACTGCATTTACTTCTTAAAGAAAAATAAAATCAAAACGTTTATTTTTATAACTTGATAGGATCACATCAATAGTCAAAGCTTTCATTATCAAAGCACTGTTATCAGGGGGTATAAACATCTAGCAATATGTTTTCTTTGTGCTATAAGCCCGGTCGCTGGTCAATTCTAGTATATTTAAATCCCTAAGGACAAATTTTAATTGAATACTATTTACTTGTCCGTGTTTCGCTTCTCCTGTAGCATATCTAGCCTCTGAAGTTCTGGCAGTTTTAATCTTTCCAGTTATGTTGTAGAAAAAAAAATCACATATTTTTAATAAGTGAATTCGTGCAATGGGATGCGATCCCTTATGTTCAGCCTGCACCTGTTTCGGACCTGGGTTTTACATGTCTTTTATGAAAACCTAGCGATTTCTGTCAAGGTCATTTTAGTGCAACCCTTTAACTTCACCAACTGTAAGTACGGTCATATTCTCCGAAGAACACCACTCATAGAGTTAACGAAGTGAACTCTACAAGCTCATCAACTTTGACTTCCTGTTAATTCTGATCTACAATTTCTGCAGTCACTTGTCATCTGCCTTCTTAACATCCGCATCCTTTCATGGCTGCTACTGAGAACAAATCAGGTAGTCAAACACTTTCGTATGACAACTTTCGTATCCTGTTCACTTACACTAGAGCTCCAATTCTGGATTCCCCTTTTTCTTAAAAAGTACACCCACCACATTTACTTGGGCAACTCGATTTTGTTCGAAATGTCCAATGCATTTAAACTCTGTCTGAACTTTGGATAGTCTTTGCTTCTCAACCATCTCCTTGCTTCCTAGTTACAATTAGTTTTCAATGACCCCTTGATTCGGCCCTGCCACAATGTTATTTGTTGTCAGAAGTGTTTGTTTCTCACGGAACGTCTTTGTGCCTCACATATTGTTCAACTTTGCAGCATGCATAGTCTGTAATGTTGTTGTTTTTTTGTGATATTTTTTGTTGTTGGTGTTTGTTTTATTTCTCTAAAACACAAGGCGGGGTGGTGTGCATTGCACTTTGTTTTATTTTGCTCCTGTCGCTTCAACATACCCGACTTCGTCGTGCATTTTATGTAAGACTCTGCGTCCGCCTTCATTTTCTAAGTGTTTGCTTCCCAGGGATAACGGCCTGAGCTGTGATTGGAGAGCAAACCCAGGACCTTCGGACTATGATCCGTGTCACTTAACCACTATCCACGCCGCCTCTCATCCGTCCGTAATAATTTGGTCCAAATATGGAAACCTCTACACTTGTTCTATACATTTCGGTTTTATTTATTGAACCAGAGCATTAAGTGCAGTACCACAACTAATCATCCGAGTAGTCTGCCAGGGTCTTTGTGTATGGACAAGAATAGCACCACTGCCTCACAGAGAGCATGTTGTAAGAGACGATTAACTGTGACATGACATAACACCAACCATGGTTAGGTGGTTTGTTTCGAGCAGCATAATTGCACCTAACAGGCTGCTGATCTACTTTGATCTCGTGTTTAAGTCTATTAAGATGGACTCTCATACCAGTTAACCACCCTCCGAGACACTTGTCCCAACGCAGCGGAGTAATAAGCTGCTCGAGCTTAGTTCGCGAAGCAGCACATCCTCCCCCCGGCTACATCCAGCTCACGCTAGAGCTGGGACCTGCAAAGGGGCATCTACTACTGTAGAAGTACAGGTGGTTGGTTGGTTGGTTGGTTGGTTGGGGGCTAATGCCAACAATGGGTTGGTAACCTTTTTGTGCGCCCTGAACAGGACCTTACTTGTGGCAGAGTAGTAGCTTTTCGGACATCCCGAGCGTACTGATGAAGTGGGCCGGAGTCCTCCAGGCGGTTGTGCAATGCTTGGCTTAATCTACTAAGGGGATTACATCAAACCTCACCTTATTAACCAGACTGTTCTCCTCGACAACACCCCGTTTCTAGGACGACCAACAAGGAGGTCCGGTGAGGGTCTTGGTCAGTATATGTCTCTTAACCCTGGCTAACATTGTTTGATCAGTGTGTTTTGCCTGACCAGACGTTAGCCTCATCGTCCCGCCAGGTGAGGGTCTTGGCCAGTATATGTCTTCTGACCCTGGCTAACATTGTTTGATCAGTGTGTTTTGCCTGACCAGACGTTAGCCTCATCGTCCAGCCAGGTGAGGGTCTTGGCCAGTATATGTCTCCTGACCCTGGCTAACATTGTTTGAGCAGTATGTTTTGCTTGAACATACGTTAGCCTCATCGTCCCGTGAAAGTACAGGCCTACTAAGACAAGATTTATTCGCCCATTGCATTTACAGAAAAACATTACATGTCGATTGTAAAGCCTCATATTATGTAAAGTCAACAACAACAACAACAATAGCAGTAGCAACATCAGCAACAACTAAGCAGCAACAACAACAACACCAGGAGCAACAACAACAACACCAGCAGCAACAACAACACAAACAGCAACAACGGCGGCAGCAAAAACAACCCCAGCAGCAACAACAAGAGCAGCAGCAACAACAACACCAGCACCAACAACAACAGCAGTAACAACAACCGCAGCAGCAACAACAGCAGCAACAACTGCAGCAGCAACAACAACACCAGCAGCAACAACAACAGCAACAACAACACCAGCACCAACAACAACAGCAGTAACAACAACCGCAGC
>JAVGWX010000007.1:48223554-48228554 GCA_036924085.1 Ariolimax columbianus
AGATCGAACCTCATGGCCACCTCGTGTTTTTTGGCAACTGGCTATGCATCAGCAGCACAACAATCTAGGTGGGGTTCAAACACTGTTATCCCACAGTGGTAAACTTACAGAGTAAAATAGCTTTCCTCTTTAGTAAGAAGGATATGGGACTATCTTCTTAAGTTCCCCTTTTGATGTTTTAATTTTAATGTGTATTTAGTCGAAGAATCAACGTCACTGCACACGGTTTAAGTGCTCTGTTCTTCTTCTGGAGAACCTCAACGCAATGCACGAGCTCCGTAGCACCGGCGAGGATCCTGTTAGAGATTGGGCCGATTTTTAAAATAGTTTTGAATTTTGCCTGGACAGCTTCCGTTAAGTCTTTTCTTTTCGATTGCCAACCGCCGAGGGATTTTAAACGTGCGTGAACCCGCACAAGAGCGTCCAATCTCTACTTTCCAGAGATCTGGGGAAAATACCAGGAAGTCCACATGAAATAATCTCGGTCTCCTCCGTGCATTGAACCCGCGACGTCCAGCACCTGAGGCCGACGTCTAACCTCGAGACCACTCAGTCCTCTTGGTATAAGAAGTGCCCCTGTAACTTACAACTACAGGAACGTCGTTAAGAGTTATCTTACCTCAGTGTATGTGGCGTCCACATCAACATTAGCACAACAGTATATCGTAACAGGCAACTGCGATGGTAGCAGACTGCCAAACTCGTGGTTTTTCACACCCCGGCGCATTCAAACAGGCATAAAGTCCTCTAAGTGTGGAATAGACTCTGATATCAGATGTCACCACTGCTTAGACACCCGAGCATTAGTTTGGCAACAAAGCAGCATCTGATAAACATTTTATTAATGTCGACTCTGTGCTACCAGTGCCAAACCAAGCCTCTGCCCAGGGCGCGTGAGAGCAGAATTTCGATGTGGGAAAGGAATTGTTTGAGAAAGGTCCTCGGTGTTACCAGGAGAGGTAGAATGCGAAACGACGACATTCGAACTAGGTCTTGTGCAGAATATACAGGCTGTAATGAGGCTTATTCGGTTATCTCACGAAAATGTACCCTCATAAACTTCCACTGATGGCTTACAGCGCTGGTAGATCTGGCTACAGAGTAAGGCGGCGGTAGCCAAGCAGGTGGGTAGATGACATAAGAATGATTGTGCAGCGACACGGACTCACATTAACCGACGCAACGCACTTGGCGCAGGGCAGCTCCCCGCTTAACGGCATAAGTGGAAGGGAAACTAACTAACCGGCATCTACATTTGCGTACATCCTACTTCCCAATCCCGTCATATCACGTCACACGTTAAAGGATGTACTGATGTTATGGATCTTTCTTCTTCTTTTCTTCATTGGAAAGAAGAAATGGCAGCTATCTTGCCAGTCCAAGTGTTTATGATAACAACCACTACTGCTAGTCTGTACTGCTCTGTTAAGAATCGATGTCATTGAACTCTGGGCAGATCCATAGGTGCTCAGTTTATCTCATTAAATGACTAAGATTGTTGATAATGAGGGTTTTAGTACCTCGCTAGATATACACGCTTCCGCTCCGTCCTCCCAGGAGCCCGTCTTTATTAGTCTTTATTGTTACCCGCACATTACTGGATGATCGACTGCCGTGTCTTCATCAAAAAGGCTGTCGAAGATACAATTTCAAAATGTCATCTCCATACGTTTCCAATGCACCGAATGAGGGTGCCACTGACGTCAGGATGTCAGATATTTCATTCCATCAAACTACAACATCGCCAGGACCATTTTAAATACACATATATTCCCGAAGGTTCGAACCAGCAATGCACGCTATCCACTCAGTATATAACTAATGACTGGGATCAAGATGCTGAGCAGTGAATGATCTGTCAGCGACCTAAACTGACTGCTAGCGTTAGAGTCACCGGCCCAAAGCTTCTCCAACTCCATGTGGTGAACCTAGATAACAGGCTGTAATAAGATAGACTGGCTAAGGAGAAGGGATCGAAAAGGGAAGGCTAACCCAGTACTCAAAAAGGCCATGCTGAAGTCGGATGTTATGAACCAAATACCGTTAATATCGTATTCAAGCTGTAAAATAAGACACAACGTAATTTATTCTCCGGACAACATATCCTGGTACTTTCAGGGAGTTTAATTATCTGAACTTAACGTTTTTATACTGGTATAGAAAACGCTTCAGAGTATGTATAGAACCATTTTCTTTAACATTCAAATGATTAAAAAGAGGGATCAAGATGATGAGCAGCGCATGAGCTGCAATGGTCAGCGACCCATAGCTGACTGCTAGCGTCAGGGCCAGCGACCCATAGCTGACTGCTAGCGTCAGGGCCAGCGACCCATAGCTGACTGCTAGCGTCAGGGCCACCGACCCATAGCTGACTGCTAGCGTCAGGGACAGCGACCCATAGCTGACTGCTAGCGTCAGGGCCAGCGACCCATAGCTGACTGCTAGCGTCAGGGCCACCGACCCATAGCTGACTGCTAGCGTCAGGGCCAGCGAGCCAGAGCCGCCAAGACCCTTCTACACCTCCACGCGGTGTTCCTGGATATCAGGCTGCAGCAGAGCAGACTGGCTAAGGAGAAGAACGAATGCTAACCCGGTACTCACAAAATGCTTGCTGAAGTCGGATGTGTTGTACCGAAAGGTACAAATATCACAGTTAAGCTGTAAACTACGACACAACGCATTCCGTTCTCTGGACTACATTCTGCTACTTAAGCCCTTTCAGGGTTTGGTAGCGGGAGATTGAGAACGAACGAAGCCAAGCCAAGCCAAATGATTAAAAATGCATATGCGCATTCAATCTATTTCTTAAATGCATTAATTGACCCTGCATCCACTATTCAATATGATAATGCATTCCAAGCATTCACCACTCTCTGACTAAAAAAGTATTTCCTGGCATCTAATCTGGAACTTCCATTAATTAATTTGGGACTTTCCCAACTTATTCTTCTAGAAGGCTGTATTTTGAAGAAAAAAAACATCTAATTTATTCTTTCATTAACTTATACACCTCAATTAAATCACCTCAAATTCTTCTGTTTTCTAGTCAAAGGAGGCCGGATTGAGAACAAACGACAACGAAGAAGAAAAAGAATGAATGTATCATCCAGCGGTCTTGAAAATAAAACTAAGAATGTTCCTAATCGTTTACCTATAAAATAAAAATCAACTCAAACGAAAAAAGCAATTTAATTTTACGACCACTCAACCACGAACAGAAATCATAAAATTACTAACAAAAACATAAGTTCAGATACGTTTATTATGGAAACACGTGCACTCGAAGCAATATATATATATATATATTTATATCCGGTTTTAGAATTATTGAAAAAACATGAAACCAAGCATGCTAAGAGTTTAATACCTGGGATAAAAAGGTGTTTAAGTTTACACAGACTCCATCTTGTAATATTTTGTTCAGTTCAATTTTTTTATATATCTGATTTTGTAACTTTTCTATTTATTTTATTATTTTTTCTTTTGTATCTTTGTTGATGCCTTTTACTTGAAGAAACATTATGTTTTTATTAATTGCTTTTACAAATACTAATATTCTGACAGAAACACTATAATGCAAAATAATGAAGCTATTAGTAGGGGCTAACACAGACCGGCTGTCACATTCATTAGGATGACAAACATGAACTAATATAACCAGCCAGAACTGTGTATGTGGGTGAAAGTGACTTGAAACACCGATGGAAATAAACGGCTAAATGATTGTTAATAATAGTTAGGCCTACTTTCTGATTGTTCACTAAAGGTCAAGGTAGGTCCCAGGGCAACAGTTGCCGTCGGGGATGAAGATAACTTTACATGTACTAACCCGCAGCCTATGTGAGGTGGGGTGACCAGCTCCCTTCCTTGCTGTTTATACTTTCTATAATCCATACTCATTTCAGCTGGATCGACTGGAATAGCGGTCGTACCAGAAACGATCCACGCCTGAATTATTTCGTCCGTGATTTCGAAACCCTGGTGCGGTGTACTCCCAGTCTTAGCAAGCCAGCTCACTGTCGACTAGGCTACACGCTCCACTAAACGCAATGAAAGCTAATAATAGCTGTGGGTTGTATGGGGTACCAGGACAGTCACATATCTCACACCTTTTTAAAAAAGATTCGAGCCATCTTTGAAAAACCATACTATCGGAGATGCATCAACGTTTCATAACCATACTGAGGGAGATACTGAAACGTCACATAACTATACTGAGGGAGATACTTAAACGTCACATAGCCGTACTGAGGGAGATACTTGAGCGTCACATAACTATTCTGAGGGAAATAATTAAGCGTCATATAACCGTCCTGAGGGATATACTTAGGCGTCATATAACCGTACTGAGGGAGATACTTAAACGTTACATAACTATACTCAGGGTGATACTTAAACGTCACATAACTATACTCAGAGAGATACTTAAGCGTCTCATAACTATACTGAGGGAGATACTTAAACGTCACATAGCCGTACTGAGGGAGATACTTAAACGTCACCAAGCCGTACTGAGGGAGATACTTAAACGTCACATAACCGTACTGAGGGAGATACTTAAATGTCACATAACCGTACTGAGGAAGATACTTAAACATCACATAACCATACCGAGGAAGAAACTTAACGTCACATAACCGTGCTGAGGACGATACTTACACGTCACATAACCATACTGAGGGTGATGTTTTCCCGTTTCATAACATTACTGAAGAGATATTCACCCGTATGATAACCACACTGAGGGAGATGTTCCCCCGTATGATAACCACACTGAGGGAGATGTTCCCCCGTATGATAACCACACTGAGGAGATGATCCCCCCGTCTGAAAACCACACTGAGAGAGATGTTCTCCCGTCTCATAACATTATTGAGGGAAATGTTCTCCCGTCTCATAACATTATTGAGGGAAATGTTCTCCTGTCTCATAACCACACTGAGGGAAATGTTCGCCCATCTCAAAACATTATTGAGGGAAATCTTCTCCCGTCTCTTAAC